>CM035121.1:52932201-53532201 GCA_020205555.1 Panax stipuleanatus | reverse complement strand
CTCTTTAATTAATTTGCCTCCTAGTCTTATTAGGAATGAGTGAGAGTACTTATATTAAATTAATTCATAAACTCTTTTAGAATTAAAATAATAATAATAATAATAATAATATTAATATTAATAAGACTCCTCTTATTAATTTATATTTAATATTTTTAAAATATTAAATAATAAACAGTAAGCTATTTAATTTATTCTTTCACCATAGATTAAATTAATTACACTTAATGCATTATTATGATTATGTCATTATCTTCTTAAATAATTTTTCTTCCTTTTATGGTGTGACACTTTAGGTTCTCCATATTAAACCGGTTGTGAATAAATCAATTAGAACAATTCTAATCTTATATAAATAAATAAATTAAACTAATAATCTATTTAAATAAATAATATTTATTCTACAATAGTGATAAGCCTCCCTAGCTATCAACGACTTTTTCAGATAATATAGATTTCAACATTAATCATAAAAGAACCTGTGAGTTAATAGTTACCGTACAATTCAATCATTCCACCATACAATATCCCAATTAAATATATGACATGGATTTACTGTCAAGTCTTATATTATTTAATTATTTGTATTTCGATTAGAAAATACACAACTCCGTATAATGCAAATTAGAAACTCCTTTCTAATTTTATTCCACCTTGGCCAAGGGTTCCTAGGTTGTCATTTAACGAATCACATAGGACATATCTCCACTTTTACTAGAAGTGGTAGATTCTTTATTGGTCATTCATTATCTCCACATGTAACTCATTATACCCAAGCATACCCTTTTATATACCTTTAAGGGCCTTAAGGAATAAGTTAAAGTATAACTCATTACATACAAGATACTATAATGATCTCAAGTCCAAGGATCACTTGTACTACTATCACATTAGGAATTCCTATTGACAGGCGAGTAAAACTCCATTAGGTATTCCATAGTGAGTCACGTTCAGTGAACTTATTCTCCAATAAGCACTTACATACTTGCTTTAGTGTCTCCACACAAATGATCATGAGATCAATCATCCTCATCCAATGAGCAAAAAACATAT
The DNA here is from genome assembly GCA_020205555.1 of Panax stipuleanatus. NCBI lineage: Eukaryota > Viridiplantae > Streptophyta > Magnoliopsida > Apiales > Araliaceae > Panax > Panax stipuleanatus. The sequence goes on along the minus strand of CM035121.1, from coordinate 53,531,148 downwards.
GTACCAATCTATCCGGATTTACTAATTTCCTTTTTAGTAATCCCACGATTGGGAACTATTTTAGTTTTAAGCTTTCTAAGAATTTAAATCTCATTAGCATGATCAACATCATGATTCTAAAAGCATTGCTTAAAATTATGAGTTATTTACATATTATAAAAACAGCATCATGTAGATAATTAAATGCCTTTAATAAATGAATACTTTTATTAATAAATAAATAAGATTGTTTACAAAGTATATGCTTTATCATCATACATGATTGGCTTGTATGCATACTACTTTCAATCTCCCACTTGCGCTAAAGTCAATCATCATGGTATCTCATACCCATCTTCTCTAAGTGACGATCAAACTGCTATTGTGTTAAAGCTTTAGTAAATGGATCTGCAATGTTGTCTTGAGAGTTCACTATCTCTAGGGACTTCTTTTCTTTCAATGATTTCATTAATCAGAGTGCCGCAACATATGTTTTGATTCAATATGAGACTTAGGAACTATTCCTAGTTCTATAACGAAATTTTCATCTAAAATATCAACTTGCAGCTTCTCTTACAGTTATATACTCTGCCTCTGTCACTGAATCAGCAACTGTTTGTTGCTTGGAACTCACTCACTGTGCCTCCATTCAAAGTAAAAACATACCCCGAAACAGATTTACATGTCATCTTGGTCCGTTTAAAAACTTGAGTCCGTGAAGCCCTCGAGTTTTAATTCAGACCCACCGTAGACAAGAAATATATCCTTAGTCCTTCTTAAGTACTTTAGGATATTCTTCATTGCCTTCCAGTGCTCTTCTCCTGGATTCGACTGATATCTGCTCGTTACACTAAGTGCATGAGTGACATCCAGTCTAGTATATATCATACCGTATATGATAGATCCTATTGCAGAAGCATAAGGGATCTTACTCATACGGTTTCTATCCTCAGGTATCTTTGGGGCCTGTTTCTTGGAGAGATTTATTCCATGGCTCATCGGCATAAGACCTCTTTTGGAATCTTCCATGCTAAATCTCTTTAGCATCGTATCAATGTACGTTCCTTAGGATAAGCCAAGCATCTTTATAGATCTTTATCCCCAAAATATAGGATGCTTCTCCCAAGTCCTACATGGAGAAGTGTTTAGATAACCAGATTTTAATCAATTGAAGCATAGGAATGTCATTCCCTATCAGTAATATATCATCAATATATAATACAAGGAATGAAACTGCGCTCCCACTCACCTTCTTGCACACACATGGTTCATCCTCATGTTTAATAAAATCAAACTCTTTGATTGTCTCATCAAAAGGAATGTTCTATCTACGAGAAGTTTGCTTCAATCCATAAATGGATCATTGTAGCTTACAGACTTGATTTTTTCCAACCTTTGAAATAAATCCCTCTAACTGTGTCATATACACATTCTCATCAAGTTTTCCATTGAGGAAGGCCGTTTTCACGTCCATCTGCCAAATGTCATAGTCGTTATAAGCTGCAATCGCAAGCAAAATTCGAATGGACTTGAGCATTGCTACTGGTGAGAAGGTTTCATCATAGTCAACTCCTTGTCTTTGTTTAAAACATTTTGCAACCAGTCGGGCTTTATATGTCTCTACCTTGCCGACCGCTCCAGTCTTTCTTTTAAAGACCCATTTACACCCAATAGGCTTAATGCCTTCAGGTGGTGAAACCAAAGTCCATATTTGGTTTTCATCCATGGAGTCCGTTTCGGATTTCATGGCTTCAAGACATTTGCCTAGGTCTTTATTACTCATAGCCTGTTCGTAATTCAATGGATCATCATCATTCATGATGTGTACCTCATCGTCATCCTCTATGATGAATCCATACCTCTCAGGTATCTTTAGTACTCTTCCAGATTTACGAATAGGATGTGGTACAGTAGGTTCTTCCACTTGGTCAGGTACCTGACTTTGATCCATAGTAATTTGTGGTTCTTGAAATTCTTCAAGATATATCTTACTCCCACTAACCCTTTCATGGATAAACTTTTTTTCCAAGAAGGCAGCATGTTTTGCAACAAACACCTTTTGATCAGTTGGATGTTAGAAACAATACCCTACGATTTCTTTACGGTATCCCACAAATCTACACTTGTCGGATTTAGTTTGTAGCTTATCATTTTCAAACTTTTTGATATAAGCTGGACAACCCCAAGTCTTAACATGCTTAAGATTTGGTTTCCTCCCTTTCCACATCTCATATGGAGTCTTTGGGGTAGATTTGATAGGTACCTTGTTAAGCAGGTATGCAGCCGTTTCTAGGGCATAACTCCAGAATGAAATTGGAAGATCGGTAAAACTCATCATGGATCGAACCATTTCCAACAATGTTTTATTTTTTCTTTCAGTTACTCTATTTAACTATGGTATACCTGGTGGAGTCCATTGTGTGATTATACCATTCTTTTTGAGACAATTGAGAAACTCACTACTTAAGTATTCTCCACCTCGATCTGATCGAAGTATCTTCATACTATTGCCCATTTGTTTCTCTACTTTACTTCTGAACTCTTTGAACTTATCAAATGATTCTAATTTGTATTTCATTAAATACACATATCTAAATCTTGAGTGATCATTAGTAAAAGTAATAAAATAAAAATACCCACCCCGTGCATTTGTTGTCATAGGTCCTATGACAACTCGAAAATTTATAAGATCTTAAATGATTAAAATAAAGGTTAAAAGAATAAAACTTAGATGGGAATTTGAGGATAATTTAAATTTTTTAAGAATAACCTATATGGTTTACTATTTAAATGAGAATAAAGAAAAATATGGGTTACAAAATTTCTAAACCCTAGAAATGAATCTATATGTACTTGAAGGAATATTAAGAATAAGGTACTACGATACCTATAAAGTTTGGTGACCTAATATATAAATTAGGTATTTGAATTAAATAACTTCAAAGGTTATCTTTATTTAATTGTCTTAGTATTCTAACTATATACTAGTGAACTAATCTAATAGATTTATGAAATATGCCTCAAGCTATTAGATTATTTTGTATGATTATTGGTCATAACTTATTAAGCCAATTAGGGCAATTAAGTTAATTATACACTAGTGAAATATATTTTGACTTATGTGTATTATTTATGTGATTAAATAAATATACATTATATAATGTGTATACATTTATAAGAAAATTGAGAATTTAGTTATGTAACCTAATATATATAACCTAATGGATTAATTTGCAAGCCCAAGATAAATTAGTTAAAGCCCAATCCTTTAGCCCAATGGGAGAGGGGACATTTTGGGCCGTTAATAAGCTAATTAAGGCATTGGGCCATAGCCCAAACAATTAGTTAGGAAGCTCAAAAAAAATTAAAATAGCAAACCCAAAGGGTAATTTTTTTTAAAGAAAAATATGTGAAATAACTAAATTACCCTTAAAATTATTTGTGAAATGACCAAAATACCCTTCAATCCATGTGAACTTAAATCAACCAATCAGAGAAGAGATGATGCAAGCATGCTGCAAGCATGACATCATCTTTAAGGAAACACAAATGATGCAAGCATGATGTAAGTATGACATCAGTATTAAAGAAACATAAAAGATGATGTCATCATGATGATGTTATCATAATGATGTCATCATGATGTCATCGAGGGAATAAAGTGCAATTAATGAGGTACTAAAGTGTAATTAACCTAGGTACCAAACTGTAATAAACTGAGGGCAAACTGTAAAAAGTCGAGCCCTTAACGTACAATTATCGAAACTATATTTTCCTATAAAAAGAAGCCATTTCTCTTCATTTTTTTCAAAACCAAAAATAGAGTTAGAGAGAGAGAGAGGAGAATTTCGGTTGAGAGAGAGAGGGGAAAGTTTTTGGTGAGTTTCAAGATTGCAAAGGATTAGTTAAAGATTGCAACTTCAAGAAGTATTTCCTCTAGTGGGTATTATTTTTATTCTTCTTTATATATTTAGTAAAAATATACTTTTACAAGCATCTATAATGTCCGATTTATTTCTCTTATAAAGTAGAAAATATACTTTTATAAGCAGTTGCTATGTCCGATTTTCTTCAAGTATTTAGTAAGAATATTCATGTTATAAGCAGTTATAATGCTAAAATTATCTCAAATAGAATAGTCGAATATTCATTTTATAAAGCAGTTATAATGCTCGATTTATTTCAAACATAGTAAACGAATATTCATTTTACAAGCAGTTATAATGCTTAATTTATTTTAAATATAGTTGATGAATATTTATTTTATAAACAATTATAATGCTGAAGATATTTCATGTATAGTACAAGGAGTTTTATTTATAATTGGTTATATGATTTACTAGTTATAAATAAGAACTTATAAATAAAAGAATAAGTGTTAAATCTAAAGTAGTACAATCGTACTCTTTAATGGTTGATGTATAGTAGCTGGGCTAAACGATTCCTTCAGGGAGCGGAGGTATATACGAATTAGCAACCGATCTAACTCGCTGTGAAAACAGTGTAGACGAGACGGAAACTAATTTGTTGGTTATTTGTGGGAAACCACTCAGCATACTGTACTGAATACTGTTAAAGACTCGATGTGTGCATGGTTTAGACTTGTGAATACGTATGATGTTAGGTATTATCTAATATTTGACTATGTGATTAAATGTTAGATAGTTTACTTATAAAGTAATAGTATTGTGAGATAAAGTATGTTATGCTAATTGCGAGATCAATCTTATTAATGATAGGTCTTTGTATTAGAGATTAAATTAGACTGCGCAGCAGTAATCGACAGTACAAACAAGTTCCCTAACTCAAACTCGAGTTATTATTTTTCAAGCATGGTAGTGGGTAATCATTGTTGATTGTTCCACATCTAAAATTATTATTGAATATTCACATTTATTGCAAGTTTTCCTTAACTCAAACTTAAGTTATATTTTCAAAGCATGGTAGTGAATAATTATTGTTGATTATTCACATCTATACTGATTATTGATTCACACTTAGTGCATGTTGCATATGTTCATCAGGTATGAAAGGCTGATCACCTTCATTACCCTAAGGTTCAGTTAAAGTTGTTCATGGTCCTTGTTGACATTAAACATTATTGGTTCAGTCATTCATTTATTGAAACTCTGATTTATGCTCTTTCACAATTATTATATTGTTGAAAATTCGAAAGCTTATTCTTTCTTTCAATCATAATATATCCTTGTTGTATTTAAACTTGCTGAGCAAAGTCGTTGCTCACCCTTGCTATATCATGATAACAAATTTCAGATTAAGACGAAGGCTCAAAGAAAGACAGAGGCAAAGGCAAACTACAAGAGTAGATTATTATGCATCTATAACTATTAGTTATCCAATTTAAATCATATATGTGAATCATTCTAATTACTTAAGGTATGTATTCAGCTAAGGTTAACAGACCTTGTGATATGTTATAGAGTCATGTGAAATAAACAATATATGTTTATTTTCCGCATTAGATGATAGAATATGTATGAAGATGAAGTACCGTAACGTACCAGGTCCGAGGTTCTGGGGACCCGAATTTGGGGGCACTACAGGCCCACAAACGTCTATGTGAACCAACACTAACAACTCTGTAACTCTTTCTCCTTTTCCACTAAAGGGAGATTTAGTTATTTTACCCATGAGACAAGATTCACAAGTTGGATATGATTCAAAATCAGATAGCTTTAAGAGTCCATCCTTATACAACTTGGATAATCTTATTTCATTGATATGACTGAGTCTACAGTGCCACATATAGGTATAATTAATATCATCTCTTTTTCTTTTCTTAGTTTGTTCTATTTGAAATATATTTTCATGTAAGACAAGTATATAAAGTCCATTTCACAGATTACCAACACCATATAAAATATTGTCTTTATAAATAGAACAACTGTTGTTCTTTATTATAATGTCAAATCCTTCCATATCTAATACGGATATAGAAATAATGTTTCTAATGATATTCGGAACAAAATAACAATTATTTAAATAAATGGACTTGCTCGAATGCATTGCTAAACAATAAGTCCCTACAGCTAATGCAACAACCTTTGCCCCATTTCCCACTCGTAGGATGACCTCATCATTGCTCAACTTTCTACTTCTGACCAGTCCCTGCAAAGTATTACATATGTGAGAACCACAGCCGGTAACCAATACCCAAGTAGAGTTATGATTTTCAAAAAAATTAATTTCAATCATGAACAAACCTTGATTGGAAGTCAAAAATTCTCCAAGCTTCTTCTCTGCTAGAAACTTCTTGCATTTCATTTTCCAATGTCCCGGCTCGTTGCAATGGAAGCATATTCCTTTGCCAGCTGGATCAGGTTTCTTTTGTTCCTTTAAGTTCACCATTCCCTTAGCATTCTTAGATTTTTTATTTTCATAAGACACCTTGGGCCTCTTCTTTTTATCGGAAGAATCCACCATCAAGACATGGTTCTTCTTGGATGGCAAGTGACCTTCTGCAGTTTTTAACATGTTAAGTAATTCAGGCAAGCTGACATCTAACTTATTCCTGTGGAAATTAACCACGAACTGCGAGAAGGTCTCAGGGAGTAACTGCAAGACCAAGTCTTGACTCCACTCCCCATCCATTGTAACGACCCCAAAATTCATACAATAATATTTTCCTTCTCGATCCTTAACAATACAACTTTAATCTCTCATTACATCATTATTCGATATTAAAAATCACTAAAAATATGGAATATTTAAATTTTTTATAAACTTTCTTTCTATATTGCCCTGAATCGCAACCTTTACATTACATCTCTTCGATTCAAATCTATATCATGAATCGTTACAACAAAATGACTATACAAAGTCTTTCATAATAAAATAATATCCATCTACATTGGATAACTCTACTTATAACTCAGCGACATATTTCATTCAAAATATCAACTACAATTTGAAATTGAACATAACTAATATTCTTGAACATTGATCTCTATAAACCACTTAACACGTATCTTTACCTGGCATCCTTGACCTACAAAAATAGTTATTTGCAAGAGTGAGCTCGAAAGCTCAGCAAGTTCTAACAATTTTCATGCATCACATAGCACATAATAACATACTCAACATACATCTCATAATAATTAAAGTAACATGGCATACATGCTTCAGTTCACATAGAAAATATAAAGAATGAGTTTCTTACTCAATCAACATTCTTTAACTAATCAATGTAGTCATAAATTGACTTTAACATTTATGTTTACAACATATATAACATATCATGCTCTTTGCAAAATAATTTAAAACAGTTCATAATATCATCAAGTTCACATAGAAAATAAGAACCGAAAGACTTGCCTGGCTCGTAGATTATAAAATACCTAAAAAACAGCTTAATATAATCTGCTTCATGATCTTACATAACGTATTATCATACGTATCAATTATTAGTCACCTAGCAACGCTTATCAAACGTCTAAGTAAATACTACTTTATACTTTCTAATTCTCTTCTATTTACTCGTTTGACACTCGCTGTCAAATCATATGTATAATTAACAATATCAGTTAATTATCACATAGCTAATCCTCATCGTTAGTTAACCAATCTAGGTTAACTCATTCCTCTTTAACTAATAAGTTAATAATTAATTACCACATAATTAATCACATCACATAATCATATTATATTTCACATGATTAATCAATTAATAATTACATACTCATTTTAAATTATAATTAAACAAATTATAATTTAAACATCCACTTTAATCAAACTACAATTAAACAATCATAATTTATGATGAATCAACTACATCATGCATTAAATTATAATTAAACCAATTATAATTTAAATTAAACAATTATTTAGATTATAAATAATCAATTTAAATTCATGCACTCATTTAAATAAATTACAATTTATTCTACACATTTACCTCAATTATAATCACATATCATATTAATCAAATTGTAATTAACAAAATTATAATTTAAGTTAAACTTTTACTTTGATTATAATTAATCAAACTATATTCATTATAATTTAACAAATTATAATTTAAATTAAACATTTACTATAATTATTTCAAATTACAGTTACACATCATGTTAACTAAATTATAACTAAATAAATTACAACTTAAGCTAACCATTTAGTTTAATAAATCAAATACTAATTTAAGGTTTTCACAACCTTCTTTCTTTTAAACTTTGAAATCGTCAAATACCTATTAACAATATCTTATTGCAAATCTTGGTTCATGTTTAACACATAACCATTATCATTAACCTATACCATTTGGGTTTTAAAAATTGTACAATTAATTAAAATTTTCTGCCTCTGCTCAGGTACTGGCGCAGCTGCGCAGCCACAAGCCTTGGCACCGGCGCAGCTGCGCAGGTGACCAGCCGGAGAAAACCCAGTGGCGCAGCTGCGCTGCTTCTGGCTGTGCTACCGGCGCAGGTGCGCAGACAGAAGCAGGCAGTGCAGCCTCCCTGTTTCACCGATTAAACCCAACATGCCATCAAAAGGCAATAACAAGCTACTAGAACAATGTATAGCACATACTTAATACAATACACTCATATAACATATCTCCAAACACAAAAACCATTTAAACAACAATAATCAAAAGTTTTAGAAATCAAATTTGATATTTTCATAAAACTTATATATTTTATAAAACCATTCACTATAAATCACTTTCTCAAGCAATTCAACTTTATATACATGCATTATATACGTAATAGCATCAAACAAATTCCTAATAAGCATATTAACATATACTAATTCATAAATTTTACTCTAAAATCAACCAAATACATGAGATTCCATATGAGCACATACTATCCATTAAAACATATTTCTATGACAATTTGATTCTTGAAATTCGTTGTTTATGGTATATAATTCACTTATAACATCACATGAATAAAGTCCATATCAACATAATCAATTTCGTGCAAATAAATTTCACATAGAATTCAAAAAAAAGAAATAACTAAGTAGAGTTCTTAAAATTATAAAATTATGATTATACCCGTTGTTTGGAGATTGAAGAAGGATATGAAGATGATGGTTCTTCTCAAGCTTCTCAAGCTTTCCCCTTTCGTCTTAGTCTCTCCTCTTCCTTTCTCTCTATATTTTCTCTATAATACTTCTCTGCTCTTTCTCTTCTCTTAGGCATAGGCTAACTCTAAACTATATAACTCATGTAATAATACGTATACTAATTAGCTTTTAAACTTATTATTTAATTGACAGTTATAAGAATTCAAAAGCCACAAGGCTTTGTTTGGAAACAATACTTATAAAACAGATTTTAGCACTAAGGTCCCGTTTGGTAAATAATTTATTTAAAAACAGCTTTTTGATAGTTAGGGCCCCGTTTGACAAAAGCCTTTTAAAACAAATGTAAGGGCCTTGTTTGGAAAAACGGTTTTAACACTTTTAATACTTTTAACACATAATCTTAATGTTATATTTTAATTAATTAAATCTTAACATTATAATTTAATTAATTAAAAGTCTAACATCAATTAATCACATAATTATAATTACTCGCTAATTATAATTTCATGTAACACTCATTATATAACTCATCTAATTTAATTATCTCAATTAAATTATAACTATAATATAAAAATATTATATCAATTAAATTAAATACTAAATATTCATTTAATTAATATACTACACTTAATTACATTACTCCATAATAATCACATAATTATTTATTTAACTCAATAAATAATTTAATTAAAATATTTATTTACTCCAATAAATATTAAAATTAACATTTAAATTATCTTCACATAAATTCACATATTTCACCACATATGACACGTATTCACATACTCAAACTCAAAACATCAAATAATAAGAATTTTACTTATTAAATTCTCATTTATAAATTCTTAAAAATTCAGGATGTCACATCCTTCCCTCCTTATAAGGATTTCGTCCTCGGAATCACCGAAACCCTACCTTACTCAGGTTTTCATCAAATCTCTTTAAAAATATTTATCGTTGAATAACTTCAACACATTACCTTAATATAGGTTATACATATATATTCTACTACATTCAGTTCTTCAATAAATTTTAGGTTTTATTACAAAACTTTCAATAAAACATAATCATATATCAAATATTATATATCTTCCTTAACTCATTCATTTCCTTTCCAAGGATCATTACTATATATTCTACTCGTAGTATTCATATACTACATAATTCACCATCTATAATTATTCGGGTTATCACATTCACCACTTCTTCTAAGAATTTCGTCCTCGAAATTTAAGTCTATCAAAATAGATTTTATGTTAATCTCTATTCACTGGACAAATTCGTTCTACAACTACTTCTTTTTAAAGAATATCCTTCTTACTACATTCCCCTTCAGAATAATAAGAATCTTCCACAATTGCTCAATAATTGGGAAACGATATAAATAACTCAGGATTTTAAAAGATTCCAAATCATGCTGAGTGGTCACAAGACCTTGAACTTTGTTTTTAGGTTTTTTAGTGCTTCACCCCCAGTACTTCACACTATAAAATTGCATCGGTACTCTAGGTGGCCAGCCTATCGTACCCCTACGTCGGGCCCAAACGTAGTACATCGTAATGACTATATGCGTTACATTCGGAACTATAGTCTCCGATAACATGTCCCCCTTTTATAGGGTTGTTCACCTCAGCATCTTAACATCTAAATCCGCATCAAAACAATTTGGTTTGGCATAGTTTGAGCAAGAACGCTCGAATTTCATAAACATCTTTCAACATTTGTCTAGCTGAATCAAGTAGCATAGACTTCTAACAATAATTCGGACATCAATCGAAATATATATATACATATATATATATATATATATATTTTTAACCAACTCAATAAAATACTATTTTTTTTCGTTTAAGGAAGCTATAAGTAAATAATTTTTTTTATAGATTAAGGAAATAAAAATAATAAATATTTTCATAATATTCTGATACCGTACCGTAGTAATGGTACGTTGAGAATTTCGTCATTACATGACGTCGTCATACTACATCATACCATATTGGGCTGACGGTCATACGATCACATCCAACACTAGGTTTAACTGCATTGATAACTTCCTCGATTATTTTTACACTGTATTAAATGATGCATATGAAATACATTTTGAAGAAAAAAACATTTTGTCCAGCTGAAGCAATTAGCATAGACATGTGAATAATAGCACTATTTTAAAAAATTCATTGGTTCCATCATTGATCCAATGTTTTTCAAGAAAACAGAAGTGCAACATCAGCACGAAGTCAATAAATTTTGAAAAACTAGCAAAGCTAGGAGATTTAGAATATTAAAGTTTTCTCCATCAAAATAACTCTTTACTCCATCATTACTTAATCATTCTATCAACCTTAAACAACATCAATGCTTTCTATAGTATAAACTTTCTATACCCAGTATAGTTCATCGAACTTACCACGCTTTGAAAGTTCAGGAACTTGCCACAATAATATATGTTTTAGAACTTGTCCTAGCAATACGTAGTCAAAGAACTGATCAGAGACTGTCCATATGCTTAGAGTTCGAAACATATATACGATTATGAGTCACGAACTCACCATAAGTATGAGTTTTAAGAACTCGCGTAACCTTAAGATCATCCAATTAAATCTTCATATCATCTAATCTAATCTCTATTGACTCTGACTATCAAATATAATATGAGAAAAGAATCACCTTCTCGTCATATATATATCGATAGCGCGACACTAACCTTCCAACGATTATCAATATGATAAGCTAAGTTTAAGCACAAAACCCTGCCTATACAAAGATTTGTACAACCCAGCCACCACATGAGTTCTCAGTTGAAATCCCACTTAACTCTATCTTCTTCTTAACTTCTCGCTCTATACTCGATACAGATTTCATGTATCTCATCATTTATAACTCCTCATTAGTTAATCTCGTACCATATCATAGTACATTCTCGTTATAGTCTTAAACTATAACTATACAATCATTACAGACCATCTGTCTTTTACAACTTTAAAAGATCACGTCGTGACCTTATTCTATAATCATCTCCCGTATGATTCTTTCTTATGTCATTATCGTTTTGTTTTAAAACTTCTTATCTTTTCCTTTCATCATGTTATATCATGACCTCATTATGATTTAATCTTATAGACTCAGTCTATTCATCGTTATTCGTCATCTCGATTACCGGAGTTAGATAACTCCTGGTTCTTATCTTTATATCTCTTCAAGATTCTTCTTTGAAGCTCCTTGTTTATTTATTAACTCTTTTTTTTTAAGAATTTATAACTTCGTTCATAAAGTTCAACATTTTATTCGAGTTTTATTCCTCGTTATTCTCACCTTCTTCTTATCACATTTATAGGACTTAACTCATCCTATACATCTACGTATGTGAAAGGAATCACCTTTTCGTTATACGTAACTTAACTTCTCATTCTCTAAGGTCATAGCCTATTACCTAAGGTGTATAACCTATCGGCTCTGATACCAACTGTAACGATCCCAAAATTTATACAATAATATTTTCCTTCTCGATCGTTAACAATACAACTTTAATCTCTCATTACATCATTATTCGATATTAAAAATCACTAAAAATGCGGAATATTTAAAATTTTTATAAACTTTTTTTCTATATTGCCCTGAATCGCAACCTTTACATTACATCTCTTCGATTCAAATCTATATCATGAATCGTTACAACAAAATGACTATACAAAGTCTTTCATAATAAAATAATATCCATCTACATTGGATAACTCTACTTATAACTCAGCGACATATTTCATTTAAGATATTAACTCCAATTTGAAATTGAACATAACTAATATTCTTGAATATTGATCTCTATAAACCACTTAACACGTATCTTTACCTTGCATTCTTGACCTACAAAAATGGTTATTTGCAAGAGTGAGCTCGACAGCTTAGCAAGTTCTAACAGTTTTCATGCATCACATAGCACATAATAACATACTCAACATACATCTCATAATAATTAAAGTAATATGGCATACATGCTTCAGTTCACATAGCAAATATAAAGATTGAGTTCCTTACTCAATCAACATTCTTTAATCAATCAATGTAGTCATAAATTGACTTTAACATTCATGTTTACAACATATATAATATATCATGCTCTTTGCAAAATAATTTAAAACAGTTCATAATATTATCAAGTTCACATAGAAAATGGGAACCGAAAGACTTGCCTGGCTCGTAGATTACCAAATACCGAAAAAATAGCTTAATATAATTTGCTTCATGATCCTACGTAACGTATTACCATACGAATCAATTATTAGTCACCTAGCAACGCTTATCAAACGTCTAAGTAAATACTACTTTACACTTTCTAATTCTCTTCTATTTACTCGTTTGACACTCGCTGTCAAATCATATGTATAATTACCAATATCAGTTAATTATCACATAGGTAATCCTCATCGTTAGTTAACCAATCTAGGCTAACTCCTTCCTCTTTAACTAATAAGTTAATAATTAATTACCACATAATTAATCACATCACATAATCATATTATATTTCACATGATTAATCAATTAATAATTACATACTCATTTTAAATTATAATTAAACAAATTATAATTTAAACATCCACTTTAATCAAACTACAATTAAACAATCATAATTTATGATGAATCAACTACATCATGCATTAAATTATAATTAAACTAATTATAATTTAAATTAAATAATTACTTAGATTATAAATAATCAATTTAAATTTATGCACTCATTTAAATAAATTACAATTTATTCTACACATTTACCTCAATTATAATCACATATCATATTAATCAAATTATAATTAAAGTTAAACTTTTACTTTGATTATAATTAATCAAACTATATTCATTATAATTTAACAAATTATAATTTAAATTAAATATTTATGATAATTATTTCAAATTACAGTTACACATCATGTTAACTAAATTATAACTAAATAAATTACAACTTAAGCTAACCATTTAGTTTAATAAATTAAATACCAATTTAAGGTTTTCACAACCTTCTTTCTTTTAAACTTTGAAATTGTCAAATACCTATTAACAATATCGTATTGCAAATCTTGGTTCATATTTAACACATAACCATTATCATTAACCTATACCATTTGGGTTTTAAAAACTGTACAATTAATTAAAGTTTTCTGCCTATGCTCAGGTACTGGCGCAGCTGCGCAGCCACAAGCCTTGGCACCGGCGCAGCTGCGCAGGTGACCAGCCTGAGAAAATCCAGTGGCGCAGCTGCGCTGCTTCTGGAAGTGCTACCGGCGCAGTTGCGCAGGTGCACAGACAGAAGCATGCAGTGCAGCCTCCCTATTTCACCGATTAAACCCAACATGCCATCAAACAGCAATAACAAGCTACTAGAACAATGTATAGCACATACTTGATACAATACACTCATATAACATATCTCCAAACACAAAAACTATTTAAACAACAATAATCAAAAGTTTTAGAAATCAAATTTGATATTTTCATAAAACTTATATATTTTATAAAACCATTCACTGTAAATCACTTTCTCAAGCAATTCAACTCTATATACATGCATTATATACGTAATAGCATCAAACAAATTCCTAATAAGCATATTAACATATACTAATTCATCAATTTTACTCTTAAATCAACCAAATACTTGAGATTCCATATGAGCACATACTATCCATTAAAACATATTTCTATGACAATTTGATTCCTGAAATTCGTTGTTTATGGCATACAATTCACTTATAACATCACATGAATAAAGTCCATATCAACATAATCAATTCTGTGCAAATAAATTTCACAGAGAATTCAAAATAAAGAAATAACAAAGTAGAGTTCTTAAAATTATAAAATTATGATTATACCCGTTGTTTGGAGATTGAAGAAGGATATGAAGATGATGGTTCTTCTCAAGCTTTCCCCTTTCTTCTTAGTCTCTCCTCTTCCTTTCTCTTTATATTTTCTCTGTAATACTTCTCTGCTCTTTCTCTTCTCTTAGGCTTAGGCTAACTCTAAACTATATAACTCATATAATAATACGTATACTAATTAGCGTTAAAACTTATTATTTAATTGACAGTTATAAGAATTCAAAAGCCACAAGGCTTTGTTTGGAAATAATACTTATAAAATAGATTTTAGCACTAAGGTCCCGTTTGGTAAACAATTTATTTAAAAATAGATTTTTGATAGTTAGGGCCCCGTTTGGCAAAAGCCTTTTAAAACAAATGTAAGGGCATTGTTTGGGAAAGCGATTTTAACACTTTTAATACTTTTAACACATAATCTTAATGTTATATTTTAATTAATTAAACCTTAACATTATAATTTAATTAATTAAAAGTCTAACATCAATTAATCACATAATTATAATTACTCGCTAATTATAAATTCATGTAACACTCATCATATAACTCATCTAATTTAATTATCTCAATTAAATTAGAACTATAACATAAAATCATTATATCAATTAAATTAAATACTAAATATTCATTTAATTAATATACTACACTTAATTACATTACTCCATAATAATCACATAATTATTTATTTAACTCAATAAATAATTTAATTAAAATATTTATTTACTCCAATAAATATTAAAATTAACATTTAAATTATCTTCACATAAATTCACATATTTCACCACATATGACACATATTCACATACTCAAACTCAAAACATCAGATACTAAGAATTTTACTTATTAAATTCTCATTTATAAATTCTTAAAAATCCAGGATGTCACATACTTCCCTCCTTATAAGGATTCAGTCCTCGGAATCACCGAAACCCTACCTTACTCAGGTTTTCATCAAATCTCTTTAAAAATATTTATCGTTGAATAACTTCAACACATTACCTTAATATAGGTTATACATAAATATTCTACTACATTCAGTTCTTCAACAAATTTTAGGTTTTATTACAAAACTTTCAATAAAACATAATCATATATCAAATATAATATATCTTCCTTAACTCATTCATTTCCTTTCCACGGATTATTACTATATATTTTACTCGTAGAATTCATATACTACATAATTCACCATCTATAATTATTCGGGTTATCACATTCACCCCTTCTTCTAAGAATTTCGTCCTCGAAATTTAAGTCTATCAAAATAGATTTTACGTTAATCTCTATTCAATGGATAATTGCGTTCTACAACTACTTCTTTCTAAAGAATATCCTTCCTACTATATTCTCCTTCATAATAATAAGAATCTTCCACAATTGCTCAATAATTGGGAAACGATATAAATAACTCAGGAATTTAAAAGATTCCAAATCATGCTGAGTGGTCATAAAACCTTGAACTTTGTTTTTAGGTTTTTCAGTGCTTCACCCCCGGTACTTCACACTATAAAATCGCATCGGTACTCTATGTGACCAGCCTATCGTACCCCTACGTCGGGCCCAAATGTAGTACATCGTAACGACTATATGCGTTACATTCGGAACTATAGTCTCCGATAACATGTCCCCCTTTTATAGGGTTGTTCACCTCAGCTTCTTAACATCTGAATCTGCACCAAAACAATTTGGTTTGGCATAGTTTGACCAAGAACGCTAGAATTTCATAAACATCTTTCAACATTTGTCTAGCTGAATCAAGTAGCATAGACTTCTAACAATAATTCGGACATCAATCGAAATATATATATATTTTTAACCAACTCAATAAAATACTATTTTTTTTTCGTTTAAGGAAGCTATGAGTAAATAATTATTTTTTATAGATTAAGGAACTAAAAATAATAAATCTTTTCATAATATTTTGATACCGTACTGTTGTAATGGTACGTTGCGGATTTCGTCATTACATGACGTCGTCATACTACATAATACCATAGTGGGTTGACGATCATACGATCACATCTAACACTAGGTGTAACTGCATTGATAACTTCCTCGATTATTTTTACACCATATCAAATGATGCATATGAAATACATTTTGAAGATAAAATCATTTTGTCCAGCTGAAGCAATTAGCATAGACATGTGAATAATAACACTATTTAAAAAATTCATTGGTTCCATCATTGATCTAATGTTTTTCAAGAAAACAAAAGTGTAACATCAGCACGAAGTCAATAAATTTTGAAAAACTAACAAAGCTAGGAGATTTAGAATATTAAAGTTTTCTCCATCAATATAACTCTTTACTCCATCATTACTTAATCATTCTATCAACCTTAAACAACATCAATGCTTTCTATAGTATAAACTTTCTATACCCAGTATAGTTCATCGAACTTACCATACTTTGAAAGTTCAGGAACTTGCCACAATAATATAAGTTTAAGAACTTGTCCTTGTTGGGTTTGTACGTAACGCAATCATGCAATCAAATCACATAAATAGGGCGAAAGCGTAAAAAACTAGGTTTTCAAAAATTTATACAAACCCATTACCATGATCATTCTTGTGCATCAATTATCAGTGAATGAAGAAGGAGAAAAATAGAATTATACCTTTGAAGATACAAGCTTCCTCAGGTACAAGTTCTACTCCTTTGATTCCTCTGTAATGGCTCCTTCCCTTGATCAATGTCAGCCACCCAAATGTTTGGCCTCTAACGGTGATCCACCAAGGAATATGAAGAACTCAGTAAGATGGGTTATTGGCTTAACCCTTGTTTCTATCTCTATAGAATATGTGTACTCCCAACTCTTGAAAAATTCACGTACCTTATTTCTGATATAAGACTCTCTTATATAGATATTAGGTTAACCCTCCTAATCCAATTAGAATAGGGTTTTATTTAATTAATTAATTAAATACTTTTAATTAATTTATATCCTAATCTTTATTAGGATTGAGAGAGAGTACTGAGATTATATTAATTCCTAAACTCCTTTAGAATTAAAATAATAATAATAATAATATTAATAAGACTCTTCTTATTAATTTATATTTAATATTTCTAAAATATTAAATAATAAACGTTAAGCTATTTAATTTATTCTATCATCATAGATTAAATTAATTATACTTAATGCATTATTACTATCATGCCATTTTCTTCTTAAATAATTCTTCTTCCTTTTATGGTGTGACCCTTTAGGTTCTCCATATTAAACCGGTTGTGAATAAATCAATTAGAACAATTCTAATCTTATTTAAATAAAGAAATTAAACTAATAATCTATTTAAATAAATAACATTTATTCTACAATAGGGATAAGCCTCCCTAGCGATCAACGACTTTCCAGATAATACAGATTTCAACATTAATCATAAAAGAACCTGTAAGTTAATAGTTACCGTACAATTCAATCCTTCCACCATACAATGTCCCAATTAAATATAAGACATGGATTTACTGTCAAGTATTAATTTATTTAATCATATGTATTTCGATTAGAAAATGCACAACTCCAAATAATGCAAATTAGAAACCTCTTTCTAATTTCATTCTACCTTGGCCAAGGATTCCTGGGTTGTCATTTAACGAATCACATAGGACATATCTCCTCTTTTACTAGAGGTGGTAGATTCTTTATTGATCATTCATTATCTCCATATGTAACTCATTATACCCAAGCATACCCTATATATGCCTTAAAAGGCCTTAAGGAATTAGTCAAAGTATAATTTGTTACATACAATATACTATGATGATCTCAAGTCCAAGGATCACATGTACTACTATCACATTAGGAATTCCTATTGACAGGCGAGTAAAACTCCATTAGGTATTCCATAGCGAGTCACGTTCAGTGAACTTATTCTCCAATAAGCACCTACATACTTGCTTTAGTGTCTCCACACAAATGACCATGAGATCAGTCATCCTCAACCAATGAGCAAGCAACATATGTACCAATCTATCCGGATTTACTAATCCCCATTTTAGTAATCCCACAATTGGGAACTATTTTAGTTTTTAAGCTTTCTAAGAATTTAGATCTCATTATCATGATCTCATCATGATTCTAAAAGCATTGCTTAAAACTATGGTTATTTACATATTATAAAAACAGCACCATGTAGATAATTATATGCCTTAAATGAATATTTTATTAATAAATAAATAAGATTGTTTACAAAGTATGTGCTTTATCATCATACATTTGGCTTGTATGCACACTACTATCAATCTCCCACTTGCACTAAAGCCAATCAAGTGAATAAATAATATTGTTTACAAAATATTCATCAAGTTCCATTTCAAAACTTTAAGTTTCTTTTAGAAATCATTAATACCAAGGTAATTTCATTCACTACATGCATGGTGATCTTAGGTCACATGTTAGACTCACTTATACACTTATTGAAGTCTAACTAGCATGCTCAACAAACCAGAAAACACAAAAATTCATTTCCCATTTTTGCAGAACGGCGCGGCCGCGCTGCTTTTGGACTGAGGAGTGGCGCGGCCGTGCCACTCCGGTTCCAGACAGGAGAACTTCTGCTATTGCAGAGCTTCACAACCAACTCTATTATACTTCATGAGACATGCTAGAAATCAATTACATAGCCTCTACAACATGTTAACATCATCTTACATAACAATTCTCCACTAATATGAAATCTCTTATGAATTTATCAAATCAAAACTAAGAATTCAAAGTAAGAGTTATACCTCTTGGAGCTTTGAATTACACCACTATCTCCAATTTCAGATTACTCCCTCCAACTCTTATCAACATTTACTATAAGAACTTTATCAATAGTTTAGCAAACAACAATTGTGAAGGGGAGGCTTCTATTTATAGAGGACCCATTATTTAATTGGTGGTTCTTGCTCATTGAATCAAACCAATGGGAGAAGAAAGAGGATGTGGGACAAGGAGTTGGTGAATAATACTATTAGGACCACTCCCCCCACCATTATTGAAATCATTTCCATAGCCATCATCATCCTCTAACATAGGCCAATGGCCTCTACTTCATGTGAATGAGAAAGAGATGAGACTCTCTTATTGGGACACCCCTTTAAAAACTCAGCATTTGTACATTTGCATGCTAGCATACTTATGTTTATTTCATTTGGACAATATAAGTCATACTTCAATACTTAATATTACTACCATATTATATGTTAAGGTCACACATACCCAACCCTACACATATGTACACCCACATATAAATAAGCATACCAATACATATAATAATGTAACTCATGTACATTAGTTTAACCCATTAATATTTTAATTGAACTAGATATAAAATAGTTGGATATTCTCAACCCTTAGTTTCCATAAAATTTATTATCTCAAATATATCCAAATACTATAATGATAATTAATAAATATATATTAACTTACCATTTATTTTCTTTTAACAATTATAGTTAAACCTCTAATTGATTTAACTTCACCACCCATGCCACACAAGGCACAACTATGTAAGCTTAATATATAATAGACCTCAAGCTTACAATACTATAATCTCGCAAATAATATTATTCCCAACATCACCTCTTACAATATGTTCATAATGTAATACCATTACATCATATGTTCTCATAATTTATATACTAGCACATTCATATGCTAACACTACCTAATGGTCTCTAATCATGGCCAATCTATTATCCTCCTATGGACAATACCCAACGGGCAAAGAATGGAGTTGGTGGCTAACTCCACGAACTACTACTATACATGGTCCTTTCTCATCATTTCTCCCACATGTCTCTTAGTTTACAAACTTCACCATGACACAAAATTTTCAGCATTTGGGCATAGAATAGGGGTCATGGGAGGGGGGGGGGGGGTCTATTGCACCATGTCACATAATTAATTTCCGTAACATATATACTTACATTTAGCAAATAAACAAACACTCTACACACCAATGCATTGCCTCTACTTATAGCCAAGCTATTACCCTCCTATGGTCATTACACAAGGGGCAAAGAAGAGTTGGTGGCTAACTCCCACCAACTACTACTATTCACTATATCTTAGCCATTTGGTTAACCATCATTGCTCTCACATGGGCTAACTTGCAAGCTTATATCTAAAAACTTAATGTTATTACCATATGATATGATATGGTCACACATACACCCAATCATATAATCCACATACATTTGACAATACCGAATATAGTAAGATTGAGTATTGTCACACCATATTATTACAACTCTATTATTTCAATTATATTTAATTATTGAAATAATTATTAAATAACAATTGTTTATTTTGTTTAATTTATTATTCCATACATACACCTTAATGTATCCATTCATCACATCTTGTCACATAAATATTATTTATGTAACTTATATCATTCCTTAAATCTTACTATATAGTTCTTATATAATATAGTTACTTTGAAGTGTTATACTTCATATCATATAGATGTAGTTATAATATATGATCATTGCCCATTGAAATTAATTTATATAATAATACTAATTAATTCTTTTAATTATTCATTCATTAAATTATTTAATGAATGTCTATCCCACCACTTTGCCACACTAGGCATACCTTACAAGTTCAATATAAAGCTTATCATTACTTCCACCACACTTTAATATTCCTTTTTAATATAAAGTTTGTGTGACACATGCACTCTAATGTCAAGCTACCTTAAATAATTATACACTTATAATAAGTATAACTTTTATGCTTAGAATAATTAAGATTTACTCTATTAATTATTTAAATCATAAAATCCACAAAAAAATAACAACTTAAGTTATTTAATATATTAAAATAACGTAGTTTTCTTTCATTGATTTAACCCTCTTGAAAATACATAAGATATAATTACTATTATGTACTCCGTCATATCATGATATAAAATGTTCTTATTACATTTTTTCCAATAGAGGCATTAATCATAATAAAATGACTTACTCATTTTCTCAAGATATTATTTTAATATAATATCTAAGTATTATAAAAATTATTACATGTACGACACATATACACATTTTATATAGAAAATAGATCATAAGTTTATCTTCTATTATGATAAATTATTCCCATCAATTTATTACATATAGTAAATATATTTTAATATATTTATCATATTAATGAATCATACCTATTACCTTATACCAAGACATATAAGGTAATATTATTATTTTAAATAACATTCTCCTTTTATTAAAATAATTTAATATTATAAATTATTTTAATATTCTTTACTAGAAATATATAATATTCATTTTTTTTCCTTTCTATAAATTGTCCCCAAAATAATTTCTTTAATCTATACATTTAACCATATCTCAATATTAATTAATTCTCTAATCAATATTTATTTAAAGATATATTGGTTTAACAACGTATTTTATTAACGTCGTTCGCACATTCATATAATACCATGCCAAATGATATATATAAAGGCAGTTACTATAATCACATACTCCACACATGTATTAACTCACTATTTATTTAAGTGGTCTTAAATCCCTTGCTATATCACCATAGTTAATTAAGGTTTTAATGTTCAAATTATATTATTCCATAATATAACTTTCAATTTAAATTAACCAACATTTATACTTATTAGTTAATTCCTTAACTGTTTCATGCTTTACTATCTCAATCCATCCATGGATATCTTAAGCACTAATAATAACCTATATTACAATCATACTAGTTACTAGTATATATATTCAAGAAAATGGTGATTATTCATCAAAAATATTTAATGTCACCAACTTACTATGATAAAATAATTCTATAAATTATTTAATGTCGATAGATAAATCTTATCCATCTTCTTACTAATTCATCTTTACAATTTATAACAAATATATAGTAATGATATATATTTATTAAACACAAAATCACTTATTACATAGCTCATATTATCCTATATAATACTACAAATCTCATATCACATATATATATTTTTATTTGAACCCATCTCATGCTTTAAGAATTTTATTTATTAAATTCTTATTTTATAATTTCTTAAAGTTCGGGTTCATACATCCATGACGAACCCAAGCTGTCCAAGGCGTTCAATCAGATTGATTACCCTAAGGACGTGAGTCTCGAAGGCGGTGGCCTCAATCATCCGAGATCGAAAGAGCTTCTTAGATATCTCATATCTAGCAGTCCTACTTTGTTCACCATACAACTCCTTGAGGTGAAGCAACATAGTAGAAGCATCCATGTTTTCGTGCTGACACTAAAACTCGTTGTTCATGGATGCGAGCATGATGCATTGAGCCACAGATGCATCATCTTGCCACTTTACAATGGTGACAATCTCTTTCTCAAAGGCTGATTCTGGAACAGTTCTAGGGACAGATGAATTTAGGACATAGAAATATTTTTAGCAGTAAGAACTATTCTCAGATTTCTTAACCAGTCTGTATAATTTGGCCCGATAAGTTTATTAGCATCAAGGATGCTATGCAGTGAAATAAATGATTTTGACATTTTTAAAATTTTACATGTGAAAAGAGAACGTTTTAGCAAACATTCATTTAATTAATTTTACATACCAAAATAAATTTAGGTCTTTATTTCAAATTAGTATCTCCCACTATTTTCATCAAACTATATTATCCTCACTTATTTAGTTCGGCAATATCTAATTAAAGATTTGCTAGTGAGAATAAGAATTCCATTTCAAATGTATATAGCCTTGTGGATAGCACAACAAACGATATATAAATAAATAGGTAGATAACTCATGTCAATTACATCAACATGTAACTCCTTTTATTTTTTCTCTTAAATCATAATGGTCTAGTGTGTGCATATCCGAACTAAAATGATTTAAGTTGAGTCTAGCCTAGCACTTCCATAAATTCAAAAAAAAATTATTTGTCCTTGTGGATAGCACAACAAAATAATATTGTTCAATTTTCTTGATAAGCATCAAATGTGATTAAATTAATATCTTAAATACGCAATACTCGCCTTGTGGATAGCACAGCAAACTCATATTAAATATTTAATACTATATCAATTTATCATACTAGAAGGCGACGTTCGATATTCCAAATATCATTGAACGCTTCGGACTTAATATAATTTTTTTGAGGGGTTTGTTATTATTTGTCTCATCTTGTTTAGCGCGCATGCACATATATATATAAAATACGGGTCATTTTTTTAAATATACGAGGCATGTTTGCATAAAATATAATATATATAATACTTAGCATGCACATATAGAATACTATATTCTATCTGAATTGATTATGGACTTTTATTCTAGTTTGGTTCACTAGAGCCACCAAGTGAACCAAGAGGTCAAACCTAGGAGTGCAATAATTTAAATTTAAACATAACTATTACATTTAAGCTCAGGCTCCATACAAACGGGTCTTCACGCGCTCCTTGCTTCTTAGTCTCCAATTTCTTCAAGATAATTCTAATTATCTCTATTACATAAACTATTTAAATTAAATATAAACATTGATCAGCAGTTAAGCAGAAGTACATAGGAGGGAGAACGAATTTACATCGAGAAAAAAACCAAAGAAGATGAGATACGCAGACCCCATTTAATAAAATCCATTTATTCATGCATTCTACTAAAATAAAATCCAATCACATTGGTCAATAGTCCATAATCAACCCCATTTATTATCATACACATCAACATATGCATCAATAAATAACCATTCATCTCATGAATAATAAAGCCATTCCATATATACATCGATGTCATTTAATGGACAAAAGTTTTGCTAAATTTTATTTTTAAAATAAAATAAACTCTTTTATTTTAATCAAAAATAAATCTAAATTAAACTCCTTTAATTTTAGCAATCTGAAATCATATTTCAGATAAAATAAACATATTTATTTTAAACTTTTATAAATTAAATAAACCATCTACTTAATTATTAAAAAGAAAAAACTTTTCAGAATCTGCAGGCGGCGCGCCCTTTCCTAGATTGAACTGGGACGCGGTGCGGCCGTGCTGTGCACTATGCCTGACAAACAGCCGGTGCGCCCGAGCCCAGAATGAACTGAGACGCGGCGCGACAGCGCTGTTCGTCACAGAATCCAGATTTTTCAATTTTTGTCCAAAAAATTCGATCTAATGTCACATCAATCCATACATGGAATCATAAAAATGATAATTAGCACAAAGTTAGGCTCTGATACCACTATTGGGTTTGTATGTAACGCATACATGCAATCGAATTACACAATTAAAGGGCGGAAGCGCGACACATAGGTTTATAAAAATTTTATACAAACCTATACCATGATCATACTTTGGGCTCAATTATCAATAACAGAAAAGTAAGGATGAATCATAATCATACCCTTGTAGAATCAAGCTTCCACAGGTACAAGTTCTACTCCTTGCACTCCTTGATCTCCTTGAATTTTCTGTAGTGGCTCCTTCCTTTGATCAACGTTAGCCATCCAAGTGTTTGGCCTCTAGAGGTGATCCACCAAAGAAAGAGGAATAACTCAGGAAGATGGGTGGTTCGCTAAACCCTTTTCTATTCTCTGTAGAAAGTATGTGGTACTCTCAAACTCTTGGAATAACGTATGTTCTATATCTGATATATGACTCTCTTATATAGATATTAGGTTAACCCTACTAATCTAATTAGAATTGGGTTTTATTTAATTAATTAATTAAACTATTTTAATTAATTGGCTTCCCAACATATTAGGATTAATTAATTAAACTCTTTAATTAATTTGCCTCCTAATCTCATTAGGAATGAGTGAGAGTACTTATATTAAATCAATTCCTAAACTCCTTTAGAATTATAATAATAATAATAATATTATTATTATTAATAAGACTCTTCTTATTAATTTATATTTAATATTTCTAAAATATTAAATAATAAACATTAAGCTATTTAATTTATTCTATCACCATAGATTAAATTAATTACACTTAATGCATTATTACGATTATGCTATTATCTTCTTAAATAATTCTTATTCCTTTTATAGTGTGACCCTTTAAGTTCTCCATATAAAACCGGTTGTGAATAAATTAATTAGAATAATTCTAATCTTATTTAAATAAATAAATTAAATAATAATATATTTAAATACATAACATTTATTCTACAATAGGGATAAGCCTCCCTAGCGATCAACGACTTTTCAGATAATATAGATTTCAACATTAATCATAAAAGAACCTGTGAGTTAATAGTTACCGTACAATTCAATCCTTTCACCATACAATGTTCAAATTAAATATAAGACATGAATTTACTGTCAAGTCTTATTTTATTTAATTATATGTATTTCGATTAGAAAATGCACAACTCCATATAATACAAATTAGAAACTCCTTTCTAATTTCATTCCACCTTGGCTAAGGATTCTTAGGTTGTCATTTAACGAATCACATAGGACATATCTCCTCTTTTACTAGAAGTGGTAGATTCTTTATTGATCATTCATTATCTCCACATGTAACTCATTATACCCAAGCATACCCTTTTATATACCCCTTAAGGAATAAGTCAAAGTATAATTCATTACATACAAGATACTATGATGATCTCAAGTCTAAGGATCACTTGTACTACTATCACATTAGGAATTCCTATTGATAGGCGAGTAAAACTCCATTAGGTATTCCATAGTGAGTCACGTTCAGTGAACTTATTCTCCAATAAGCACCTACATATTTGTTTTTGTGTCTTCACATAAATGATCATGAGATCAATCATCCTCTTCCAATGAGCAAGCAACATATGTACCAATCTATTCGGATTTACTAATCCCCTTTTTAGTAATCCCACGATTGGGAACTATTTTAGTTTTAAGCTTTCTAAGAATTTAAATCTCATTAGCATGATCAACATCATGATTATAAAAGCATTGCTTAAAACTATGGGTTATTTACATATTATAAAAACAGTATCATGTAGATAATTAAATGCCTTTAATAAATGAATACTTTTATTAATAAATAAATAAGATTGTTTACAAAGTATATGCTTTATCATCATACATGATTGGCTTGTATGCATATTACTTTCAAGGAGATTAAATCAAACCCCAACGACAACCCCGGGAGATCAACTCAAACCTCGACGATAACCCCGGGAGATCATGTCAAACCCCGACGACATCCTCGGGAGATCAAGTCAAACCCCGACGATAACCCTGGAAGATCAAGTTAACCTTGAACCTTTAACCTTTGGAGACAACCCCGAAGCATCAAATCTATCCCCAGAGATAACTCTGGGATATCAAATAAACTCTTGGAGATAACCCTGAGCAAGAACAGAATCGACTGGGATCAAATCTCAGGG
The DNA here is from genome assembly GCA_020205555.1 of Panax stipuleanatus. Classification (NCBI taxonomy): domain Eukaryota; kingdom Viridiplantae; phylum Streptophyta; class Magnoliopsida; order Apiales; family Araliaceae; genus Panax; species Panax stipuleanatus. Next base: position 53,503,921 of record CM035121.1, on the reverse strand, counting down.
ATAACCTCGAGAAACAGTCGAAAGCCCCGTCAATCCTAGAGCCTGGAAGGGAAAAATGGTTATTTGGCCAACTTAACATCAAATCAAGTCAAATCACTGCTATAAAGGTCATGCAGAACCATAACGTCATTCCTGAGTGAAAATAGCACAAGATAGCTCAACGGACGAACTGTGAAGACTAGAAGATCTGGTCATGGACCCGTCTTCCTTGATTCAGAAAAGGTCAAATCCCATGTCATTGTGTAGCTCTCGGAAAGGGCTTTCCAGAAAGGTATATCACGCCTTTATCGAATTTTCCGATTGAAAGTTATGAAGGTCCAAGTAGATAGTGCGTTGGTCGGAGTGCACATATTTTGAGACGGCAAGACCCACGAGCCCGGGCCCACCCGGTTCAGCAGCAGGTAGACCCACGGCTACCTTTGGTCTATAAATAGACCCCACCCCATCAGCAAAAAAGAGAGAGAAAAAAGGAGGAAAGAGAGGAAATTCTACCCGTTTAAGCTCTTATCCCTACCAACAGTGTTCCAAACTTCAAAATTGTTCTTTGTAAACACTTTTATACGTATATATACTAACATATCAAGTTTTAACCGGTGGAAATAGAGTTTTCAAGCTTCAAAAGCAGTTGAAAGCCTTCCTCGCTGTACATTGTAAAATTTCTTCTGATCTGAAACTTTTTACTGCTTTAATATATATATGAGTATATATATATATAAGTGTTATTTAGGTTTGGATTGTAAATTTATGGCTTTTCTCGCTTTAATATATATATATATATATATATATATATATATATATAAGTGTTATTTAGCCTGGATTGCTAATCTGTGGCATTTTTTAATTTAATATATATATATATATAAATATTTACATTAACTCATTATGCCTGGGTTATAAATATGTGGCTTTCTATTGCCTTAATATATATATATATATATATATATATATATATATATATATATATATATATATATATATATAACTCATTTTGTTTGGCCTAGATTGCTAATCCGTGGTATTTTAAGCTTTAATATATATATATATATATATATATACATTTATATTGATCAGTCATGCCTGGATTGTGAATCCATGTCTTTTTCCTGCTTTAATATATATATATATATATATATATATATATTATTTGTTTAATTTGATTAAATACCAATTTTAACTGTTCATTTGATGTAAATCTGTACTAATGTAATGTTTGTGGACTAGATTTATCTAAGTCTAGACATATCTAACTTTTAACTGGTTTAAAAGTTATAAAACTGGAACCGTTGAGCTAGAATGACTAAGATTTATTTAAATCTAGTTTTCTTTCTAGTTTTGTAAATATTAAGCAACTACGCGACCCTAGATCTGTATCTAGAGAGAATGAGAAGCTTAGCTATGCGTATACAAGGATTTAACTGATGAATCCTTTGTTTTGCGACGTCTAGGTTTTAATTGGCCTTTTAGTTCCATATATCTGCCATGGAAGGTTTTAAGTGATATTTTGTGAGCCTAGGAATCACGGAATCTATGATTAATGGCATGGATCTAGATCCGATTCCCATGATGGATAAATTTGAAATGTATATATAGCTTGCAGGCCTTTTTGTAAATATAAATAATTAAGAGGGACCTTAAAATGGTTATCCGGATTTAAGGTCTCAACATAGTAAAAGCGTTGTTTGTGGTGTTTGGGTCACTTCGATGGCTTTCATGCCCAAAAAGAGCTTGACACCTATGTTTATATTATTTTGTCGAAGATGCTTCGCATCTCGAAAATAAAATAAAATCAAGCCAAATATGGAATAAAATGGAAGTATCAAAATGCTTTAATTTTTATGCAAGCGAAAAGGGTTTGAAATCTCTTTTCAAAACATCACTTTCATATATTGTCTAAAAATAGACTTTTCAAATAAATCAAACCCTTATTATATAGGTCCAACGAAGCACAACAATACTTTCAAATCAAGCACTTAGGCCCAATTAACTGCAGCACACACACACACACACATATACATAATGATTAGGGAATTGAAAAGACACGGTAATCGTGTTTTACGGAAGTCGGGGGGTGCCTAATACCTTTCCCCCGCTTAATTAAGGACCAATTAAACAGAGTCCAGTAATTGGACCATATCGCAAAATCTTTCAAAACTCGGTTGAGTTGGTACAACCATTTAACTCGTACCGACTGGCGACTCTGTCTAATTCGGACCAATAAAATCAATCTTTTCAAAATTGTCAACATTGTATGTCGGTCTTTTCTTGAAAATTCATCCTTCAGATCAATCAGATCAGAGATAGAAAATATAAAGGGTAGAAATACTTAGGAAAAGAAATCAAAGATTTTTACGAACGTCGACAAGTGGCGACTCTACTGGGGATAGTAGAAGTCTTAAGCCGCATTTCAATCTTTTCAAAATTCCCTTTTATCTGCATGTGTGTGGATGTTGTCTTTACATTGAGTGGTTGTAAAAATATATTTTGCTGCTTTATATTAGTGCTTCGCACAATGTCATCATTTCATACAGTGAGACGCATTGTATGTGAATGTATGTTGTGTGATTCATCCACCATGAGGCAAACCCGTCGACGTTTGATTACTGGACTCAAAGGAGACTAATCCTACGAGGCTCAGGAAAGGCGCCACTCAGATCCGCTCTAATTGAAAGATTAGATTAACTTCCCATTTAGTAAATTGCGATGATCTGAGGGCCTTCATGCCGAAAAACCGCGAGAATAGCCTAAGATAGGCCAGCCCCTGATATACCAAACGCGAAGGGAAGTATCTGCATACATTTCCCTTTCAAATTCAATGTAAATTTCAATTCCATGTAATTATCAAATAAATGTAAATACATTCCATTCCATGTAAAATTTATTTTTGCACAGCTATTAAAATCCGTCATACTATCCTGTCATCAAAACAACTAAGAACTGTTTTGCAGGAAAAGATTAAAGAACGTCGAAAAATTACACATTGCATAGCATGCATCCTGTTAATATATATCAAAATTCACATGCCTACTTTTATTTTAGGAAAAGATTGGTTCCACTACCAGATCCAAATCTAAGAAGGCAAAAAGCCTACCTACTAACATGGTAGAAAGTACCCAACAAGGAACATGCTTTTTGTCTCAAAAAGAGTTTGAGGGACTCAGAAATCAGATAGCAGAGGTAGCTATTTTCCTGAAAGAGCAAAGCAAGAGTACTCATCAAGCAGAAACCTCCACACAAGGAGAAAGTCAGAATATTGACAAGTAAGAAAAAGAAGCTCAGATATCTGAACCACAAATTAATGAAAAATCTAACAAAACCCCTGAAATCACCAATCTCAAAGAAGATCGAGAAACTGGTGACATTAGAAAGAAAGTCCAGTAAATAGAAGAAACCATCCAGTCAATTAAAGGGATTGGAGTATATGGGAGTGTAAATTACTCAGATCTCTGCATCTTTCCAGGGGCTCGTTATCCAAACAAGTTTTAGATCCATGATTTTAAAAAATATGACGGATTAGGAGATCCTTACACTCATTTGAAAGTGTTCATTGGAGAACTCGGATCCTATGCCGAAGATGAGATAATAAGGATACAAATTTTTCAGAAAAGTTTAACCGGAGAAGCTAGAAGCTATGGGAATAATCCTCGGAGAGTTCATAAAAAGAAGGAGGAGGATGTGTCCTTGATACTTCAAGGACAAAGTTAAAGAGGCAATTAAAACTTGCCCATTCAAAGGAGAAATTACTCCCCTTTCCAAACTTCTGCACAATCTTCAAATCGTTCGTTTCCAAAAATCAGAGAAGTTAAACATCGAAGGGGACTCATTGGAAAATGTGCTAAAACTGCTGACAACACAAAAGAAGATTGTCCTGCTCCTTCCTCTAGCTAATCCAAGTGGACAGAATTTTGACCCAAGTAAGAAATGTGCTTATCATTATGGACCTCCGGGCCACGATAACCAAGATTGTTGGTCTCTGAAGCACAAAATCCAGGACCTGATAGACAGTGGGGAGATTATGATGATAACACAAGAACAACCACATGTTCAAGATGATCCTCTGCCTCAACACAATGAAGAGGGCATCAATATGATCGACATGGGAAACGAAGAAAGTTCCAAATACCTCCAGTACGTAGGAGAGTCCTCCCAGGGAAACAAGGATAAGTCAGACAATTGGGAACGTTCAGAAAGGCAGTTTCTGATAGAACAAGAAATAAAATCTATCAAGGAACATGTTGGTCAACTGGTATAACTGGTAGTGTATCAACATCAGATAACGTGATAATTGATAAATCAGACTAATCAGCGAGAAACAAATCTTCCTTGCCTAAAATTAGTCCCATTGCTAGGAACGATCATTACCGGTTCCATCAGCATAAACCCTGGGCAGACAAAGTTGCTAAGGAAGAAAAGTTCTGAGCTAATAGAGAGTTCGCCTATAAAAGGAATTCCACTCGTTTGAATAAGCCTATGGAAGAAATTCTCTAAATTTTGATCAACGAGGGGAAAGTCACAGAATTATTAGCCCCGGTAGACCCTCGATCCAGGAAGTTCAATCCCGATAGGATCTGTCAATATCATTCCAACACTCCTGTGCATGATACAGAAGATTGTTGGGGACTTCGTCACTTAATTCAAAATCTGATTGAAAGTGGTAAACTGCTGAAAGTAAACTAAGATTATAGTTATTCTACTGAAGAAGTAATCTTTTCTCCCATGGCATGGAATCTGAAAGAAATAGTAAATGTCATTTCCAGTGAGAAGGATCTAGCCATAACACCCTTGATAATTCAAGGAAATGGGGGCCAAGCGGGAAGGAATCTTGTGAAAGTGGCTGCGCTCGAACCTCTAATATTGCCATTCAGATCGTAATATCATGTAGTCAGCTTGAAGAAAGTCCCATGGAACTATGGGAAAGATGAGGGATTAATAGCAAACCAAATTGCTATTATATCAAAGGAAAACCCGTTGTACCTACCTCAGTGAGTTATAAAATCAGTCATCAAATCCAAGGGAAGAGTGCCCGAGGAGAAAATTGAAGAATTCCTCATCAAGATGGGGCATGATGAAGTCAAAGTCGTGCAATGCTTAAAAGAGGCACCCAGACAGATATCTATTCTGGATTTGGTCTTATCTCCGGAAGATCATCGTAAGATCTTAATAAAACTACTGGAAGAAGCACATCTACTAAAGACGGTATATACAGAAAAGTTTCGTTACTTGATAAAGCACACTTTAAACAGCAATGTGATATCTTTCACTGACGATGGCATACCGGCAGAAGGGTTGGGTCATTGCAAGTTATTGCACATAGCATTTGTGTCCTCAGGATATGTGGTTGGAGGTGTGTTGACAGATGGAGGATCATCCCTGAACATTTATCCCTATGACACATTGGAAAGAATGAAGATTAATTCAAATCGAATCTGGACTAGTCATGTAGTCATAAGGGCCTTTGATGAATCTCGGTGAGAGGCTGTAGGAGAAATCAAATTTCTATTGGAGCTTGGTCCCCACACTTTCTACGTATCCTTCCAAGTACTAAACATTACCACATGATATAATTTACTGTTTGGAAGACCGTGGATCCATATGGCAAGAGCAGTTCCGTCCACCCTTCATCAATAAGTCAAGTACATCATTAATTGCAATCTGATAACTGTCGATGCTGAACCAGAATATCCTATCTGTAACGACCCCAAAATTCATACAATATAATTCTCATCCTAGATCGTTAGCAATACATCTTTAATCTATCTTTACATCATTATTCAATATTAAAATCACTAAAAATGCGGAATATTTAAAATTTTTATAAACTTTCTTTCTATATTTCCCTGAATCGCAACCTTAACATTACAAATATTTGATTCAATTCTATTACATGAATCGCTACAACGAAAGGACTATACAAAGTCTTACATCACTAAGCAATATCCATTATACGTCGGATAGCTCAACTTACAACTTAACAATTAAGTTGCAATGAAAACATCAACTACAATTTGAAATTTAACAAAATTAATATTCTTTAACATTGATCTCTATAAATCACTTAACACGTATATTTACCTTGCATCCTTGACCTGCAAAAATGGTTATTTGCAAGAGTGAGCTCGACAGCTCAGCAAGATCTAACAGTTTTCATGCATCACATAGCACATAATTAATATGCTCAATATTAAAGTAACATGGCATACATACTTTAATCACATAACAAATATAAAGATTGAGTTCCTTACTCAATCAACATTATTAAATCAATCAATGTAGTCATAAATTGACTTTAACATTTCATGCTTGCAACATATACAACATAGCATACTCTTTGCAATATAATTTTAATCAGTTCATAATATCATCAAGTTCACATAGAAAATAGGAACCGAAAGACTTGCCTTGATCGTTATTTGCCAATAACAGTTTAACAGCTTACAGATATCTGCACTTCACGTGCCCTACACAATTATATAATTATTCACATAAACTATTAGTCACATAGCAAAGCATATTAGTTGTAATGTAAACTTTACTCTACATCTCATAACCCTTCCTATTATCAATACACAATGTTCAACTTGATTGTGTTAACTATCGACTTATATTTCACTATATTTCTTTTTTGTAATATTCAAAATTTATTCAAGTGTTTAAATCTTGCTAGGACTAATTATTGATTTTATACTAACCCCATTTTATATCTTATAATGTTCATTTCATTAGAATCGAAACACTATTTAAGTGTATTACCACATTACACGGCGTTTCGACGTTTATACGTCACACGCCTAACTCGCCTCTTTTGCATGTGCTTTGCATGCTCCTAGATTGGGTTACATTACTCTATAATGTTTCATTCTTATTAAAAACATAATATTAAACAAGGTCATACACACTCGTTGCGGCGTTGAAATGCTTGCACGTCCGTATGCCAAACTTGCCTATTCGAACGCCCAAACGACACGCATTTGCGCACGCTTAGCACGCCCAACCGAATTGTCTAGTACTCAAGGGTTAATGCTAAGTATCATTATAATACCTAATAGTCATGTTATGGAAGTTAGAACATCATTTTCCATGGTTAGGACCATTACATGTGCTTACGTGCATGCCCGACGCCCCCCGATTGCCTTTAAAAACACATCAGTACCACAAATGACCATTTTAACCCTAGCTAACGTCCTCAAATTGAAACACTTAAACAACAAACGTTGTAGGTCTACTCGTGCTCGTTCTGGATCATCTTGAATTGCCTCAATCGGAGTTCGTATGAAAACGTTATGGCTATTTTACCAGAGGAGGTCAAAACAGTCCCTGGCTAACTTTTCCTCCCGGCGCAGCTGCGCCCCAAATAGCCTTGGGGGCAGCGCAGCTGCGCCCCTGGCAGCGTGCTACGCGAAATTTTCCTCCAGTATGTTGTTTTGGCAAATTTTCTAACCCTTTCCTCCTTCCAATCATCATAAATCAAGCTATACACATCCGATTGAATCCGTTTTCGACTCTATGGATTCGTAATTCATAGAACTACACATCTACATGATAATTATAACACTTCAAAAATATTAAAAATTCCTTTTAAGGGTTCCAATTCAGTGTTCATGCTAATTTTTTATATTTTACACATATTTAGCGAATTCAATCACTACGAATTCGTTTTACATCCGTTTGGACTCGTTCAACTTGGGTTGTTTTTTTTTTTTTTCGAGTACTATCATAATACATCATCAATTTCAGATTTCCATCAAGAATTTATCATCAATTTTCATTCTAAAATTCAACCAAAACACATAAACCCATAAGAACACAATTTCTCCATTAGAAACTTGTTTTTACAATACTTTGATTTCTGAAAAATCGTTTATAGTATATATGTAAGGGATTACAACATCTATCAATTCATTCATAAAAACTCATGAACACGTTATGTATATATAATCATGTATATACCAATTTTCATAGAAGTTCAATTAACATAGAACTAACAATGAAAAATATAAAACAAACTCTTTAAAATACAAGGGTTCAAATCATACCTTTGATGCTTAGTGAGGAAGAAGAGGGTGAGGTTTAGCAATGACTCTCTCAAGGCCTTCCTCATTTCCTCTTCTTTTCTCTTTTTTTCTTCTCTTTTCACTCCATCTTTCTTTGTGTTTTCTCTCTAACATAGACTAACCTTTTTCTTTGTTTTAGACTTAGGTTTAGAATAAGAATTAACGTAGTTTTTTTTAACAAAACGTAAACTGATATCATATATATTATATGTATAACTATATAATATATATTTAACTCCCAGTTAAATCATCCTTTAATACCATAATTGCATTTAATATATATAAGTTACAACATTTGGAATTTAAAAAACCCTAAGGCTTGTTTGGCAAAACAAGTTATTTTAAAAATAGATTTTTAGTAATTAAGGTCATGTTTGGGTAAAACAGTTTTAAAACAAAAGTAAGGGCCTTGTTTGGAAAAAATCATTTAAAAACTCTTTTCTTTATTTTAATAAATCCTTTTAACACATACTTTAATGTTACTTTTTAATTAATTAAATCTAAACATTCTAATTTAATTTATTAAAAGTCTAACATTAATTAAGCACATAAAATTGTCACATAATTATAATTAATTGCTAATTATAATTGCATGTAACACTCATCACATTACTCATCTAATTTAATTATCTCAATTCATTTAGAACTATAACATACAATCATTATATCAATTAAATTAAATACTAAATATTCATTTAATTAATATACTACACTTAATTACATTACTCCATAATAATCACATAATTATTTATTTAACTCAATAAATAATTCAATTAAAATATTTATTTACTCCAATAAATATTAAAATTAATATTTAAATTATCTTCACATAGATTCACATATTTCACCATATATGACACGTATTCACATACTTAAACTCAAAATATCAGATAATAAGAATTTTATTTATTAAATTCTCATTTATAAATTCTAAAAATATGGGATGTCACATTCTTCCCTCCTTATAAGGATTCCGTCCTCGGAATCACCGAAACCCTACCTTACTCAGGTTTTCATCAAATTTTTTTAAAAATATTTATCGTTGAATAACTTCAACACATTACATTAATATAGGTTTTATATTTCCTACTACATTAAGTTCTTCAACAAATTCTAGGTTTTATTTCGTAACCCTAAATTAAACACAATTATGTTTCAAATATTATATATTCTCTAACTCGTTCATTACTACATACTCTACTCGTAGAATTCATATACTACATAATTCACCATCTATAATTATTCGGGTTATCACATTCACCCATTCTTCTAAGAATTTCGTCCTCGAAATTTTTGTCTATCAATCTATCAAAATAGATTTTATAAATTATTGCATTCTACCACTACTTCTTTCTAAAGAATATCCTTCTCGCTACATTCTCCTTCAGAATAATAAGAATCTTTCTCAATTGCTCAATAATTGGGAAGCGATATAAATAACCCAGGAATTTAAAAGATTCCAATAATGCTGAGTGGTCACAAGACCATGAACTTCTTTCTAGGTTTAATAGTGCTTCACCCCCGGTACTTCACACTATAAACCGCATTGGTACTCTAGGTGGCCAGCCTATCGTACCCCTACGTCGGGCCCAAACGTAGTACGTCATAACGACTATATGCGTTACACTCGGAACTATTGTCTCCGATAACATGTCCCCTTTTCTATCTGAATCCGCACCAAAACAATTTGGTTTGGCATAGTTTGACCAAAAACGCTCGAATTTCGTAAACATCTTTCAATATTTGTCTAGCTGGATCAAGTAGCATAGACTTCTAGCAACAATTCGAACATCAATCAATATATATATATATATATATATATATATATATCTTTAACCAACTCAAAAAATATATTTTGTTTCGTTTAAGGAAACCAAAAATAAATAAATCAATCTTTTCATAATATCCTGATACCGTACCGTAGTAATGGTACATTGAGGATTTTGTCATTACATGACGTCGTCATACTACATCATACCATAGTGGGCTGACGATCATACGATCACATCCAACACTAGGTTTAACTACATTAATAACTTCCTCGATTGTTTTTACACCATATCAAATGATGCATATGAAATACATTTTGAAGATTTAAAATCATTTTGTCCAACTGAAGCAATTAGCATAGATATGTGAATAATAGCACTATTTTAAAAATTCATTGGTTCCATCATTGATCCAATGTTTTTCAAGAAAACAGAAGTGCAACATCAGTACGAAGTCAATAAATTTTGAAAAACTAGCAAAGCTAGGAGATTTAGAATATAAAAACTTTCTCCATCAATATAAATCTTTACTCCATCATTACTTAATCATTCTATCAACCTTAAACAACATCAATGCTTTCTATATTATAAACTTTCTATACCCAGTATAGTTCATCGAACTTACCACACTTTGGAAGTTCAGGAACTTGCCACAATAATATGAGTTTAAGAACTTGTCCTAGCAATACGTAGTCAAAGAACTGATCAAAGACTATCCATATGCTTAGGGGTTCAAAACATACATACGATTATGAGTCACGATCTTACCATAAATATGAGTTTTAAGAACTCGCCTAACCTTAAGATCATCTAATGTATTATTAATATCATCTAATCTAATCTCTATTGACTCTAATTATCAATTATAATATGAGAAAAGAATCACCTTCTCGTCATAATTATATTGATAGCGCGACACCAACCTTCCAACGATTATCAATATGATAAACCAAGTGTAAGCACAAAACCCTGCCCATACAGAAGTTTGTACAACTCAGCCACCACATGAGTCCTCAATTGAAATTCCACTTAACTCTATCTTACTTATAACATCTCGTTCTATACTCGATACAGACTTCCTGTATCCCATCATTTAAACTCCTCGTGAGTTAATCTCGTACTATATCATAGTACATTCTCGTTATAACATCAAACTATAACTATTCAATCATTACATACCATCTGTCTTTTACAACTTCAAAAGATCACGTTGTAATCTTATTCTATAATCATTTCACTTATGATTCTTCCATATCTCATTATCGTTTTATTTTAAAACTTCTTATCTCTACTTGTCATCATGACATATCATAATTTCATTATGCTTTCAATCTTATAGACCTCGTCTATTCATCGTTATTCATCATATTTATTATTGGAGTTAGGCAACTCCTGATTCTCATCTACATATCTTTCCAAGATTCTTCTTTGAATCTTTTTGTTTATTAAACAACTCTTCCTTTAAGAATTTCTAACTTCGTTCATATAGTTCAATATTTTATTCGAGTTTTAGAATCACCTTTTCGTTATACGTAACTTAACTTCTCATTCTCTAAGGTCATAGCCTAAGGTACTCTTACCTAAGGTGTATAACCTACAGCTTTGATACCAACTGTAACGACCCCAAAATTCATACAATATAATTCTCATCCTCGATCGTTAGCAATACATCTTTAATCTATCTTTACATCATTATTCAATATTAAAATCACTAAAAATGCGGAATATTTAAAATTTTTATAAACTTTCTTTCTATATTTTCCTGAATCGCAACCTTAACATTACAAATATTTGATTCAATTCTATTACATGAATCGCTACAACGAAAGGACTATACAAAGTCTTACATCACTAAGAAATATCCAGTATACGTCGGATAGCTCAACTTACAACTTAACAATTAAGTTACAATGAAAACATCAACTACAATTTAAAATTTAACAAAATTAATATTCTTTAACATTGATCTCTATAAATCACTTAACACGTATCTTTACCTTGCATCATTGGCCTGCAAAAATGGTTATTTGCAAGAGTGAGCTCGACAGCTCAGCAAGATCTAACAGTTTTCATGCATCACATAGCACATAATTAACATGCTCAATATTAAAGTAACATGGCATACATGCTTTAATCACATAACAAATATAAAGATTGAGTTCCTTACTCAATCAACATTATTAAATCAATCAATGTAGTCATAAATTGACTTTAACATTTCATGCTTGCAACATATACAACATAGCATACTATTTACAATATAATTTAAAACAATTCATAATATCATCAAGTTCACATAGAAAATAGGAACCGAAAGACTTGCCTTGATCGTTATTTACCAATAACAGTTTAACAGCTTACAGATATCTGCACTTCACGTGCCCTACACAATTATATAATTATTCACATAAACTATTACTCACATAGCAAAGCATATTAGTTGTAATGTAAACTTTACTCTACATCTCATAACCCTTCCTATTATCAATACACAATGTTCAACTTGATTGTGTTAACTATTGACTTATATTTCACTATATTTTTTTTTTTTCGTAATATTCGAAATTTATTCAAGTGTTTAAATCTTGCTAGGACTAATTATTGGTTTTATAGTAACCCCATTTTATATCTTATAATGTTCATTTCATTAGAATCAAAACATTATTTAAGTGTATTACCACATTACACGGCGTTTCGACGTTTATACGTCACTCGCCTAACTCGCCTCTTTTGCATGTGCTTTGCATGCTCCTAGATTGGGTTACATTACTCTATAATATTTCATTCTTATTAAAAACATAATATTAAACAAGGTCATACACACTCGTTGCGGCGTTGAAACGCTTGCACGTCCGTATGCCAAACTTGCCTATTCGAACGCCGAAACGACACGTATTTCGCACGCTTAGCACGCCCAACCGAATTGTCTAATACTCAAGGGTTAATGCTAAGTATCATTATAATACCTAATAGTCATGTTATAGAAGTTAGAACATCATTTTCCATGGTCGGGACCATTACATGTGCTTACGTGCATGCCCGACGCCCCCCGATTGCCTTCAAAAACACATCAGTCCCACAAATTTCCATTTTGACCCTAGCTAACGACCTCAAATTGAAAAACTTAAAGAACAAAAGTTGTAGGTCTACTCGTGCTCGTTCTGGATCATCTTGAATTGCCTCAATCGGAGTTCGTATGAAAAAGTTATGGCTATTTTACCAGAGGAGGTCAAAATAGTCCCGGGCTAACTTTTCCTCCCGGCGCAGCTGCGCCCAAAATAGCCTTGGGGGCAGCGCAGCTGCGCCCCTGGCAGCGTGCTTTGCGAAATTTTTCTCCAGTATGTTGTTTTGGCGAATTTTCTAACCCTTTCCTCCTTCCAATCATCATAAATCAAGCTATACACATCCGATTGAGTCCGTTTTCGACTCTATGGATTCGTAATTCATAGAACTACACATCTACATGATAATTATAACACTTCAAAAATATTAAAAATTCCTTTTAAGGGTTCCAATTCAGTGTTCATGCTAATTTTTCATATTTTACACATATTTAGCGAATTCAATCACTACGAATTCGTTTTACATCCGTTTGGACTCGTTCAACTTGGGTTGTTTTTTTTTTTTTTTTTCGAGTACTATCATAATACATCATCAATTTCATATTTTCATCAAGAATTTATCATCAATTTTCATTCTAAAATTCAACCAAAACACATAAACCCATAAGAACACAATTTCTCCATTACAAACTTATTTTTACAATACTTTGATTTCTGAAAAATCGTTTATAGTATATATGTAAGGGATTGCAACATCTATCAATTCATTCATAAAAACTCATGAACACGTTATGTATATATAACCATGTATATACCAATTTTCATAGAAGTTCAATTAACATAGAACTAACAATGAAAAATATAAAACAAACTCTTTAAAATACAAGGGTTCAAATCATACCCTTGATGCTTAGTGAGGAAGAAGAGGGTGAGGTTTAACAATGACTCTCTCAAGGCCTTCCTCATTTCCTCTTCTTTTTCTCTCTTTTTCTTCTCTTTTCACTCCATCTTTCTCTGTGTTTTCTCTCTAACACAGACTAACCTTTTTCTTTGTTTTAAACTTAGGTTTAGAATAAGAATTAACGTAGTTTTTTTTTACAAAACGTAAAGTGATATCATATATATTATATGTATAACTATATAATATATATTTAACTCGAAATTAAATCATCCTTTAATACCATAATTGCATTTAATATATATAAGTTACAACATTTGGAATTTAAAAAACCCTAAGGCTTGTTTGGCAAAACAAGTTATTTTAAAAACAGATTTTTAGTAGTTAAGGTCATGTTTGGGTAAAGCAGTTTTAAAACAAAAGTAAGGGTCTTGTTTGGAAAAAATCATTTAAAAACTCTTTTCTTTATTTTAATAAATCCTTTTAACACATACTTTAATGTTACTTTTTAATTAATTAAATCTTAACATTCTAATCTAATTAATTAAAAGTCTAACATTAATTAAGCATATAAAATTGTCACATAATTACAATTAATTGCTAATTATAATTGCATGTAACACTCATCACATTACTCATCTAATTTAATTATCTCAATTCAATTAGAACTATAACATACAATCATTATATCAATTAAATTAAATACTAAATATTCATTTAATTAATATACTACACTTAATTATATTACTCCATAATAATCACATAATTATTTATTTAACTCAATAAATAATTCAATTAAAATATTTATTTACTCCAATAAATATTAAAATTAATATTTAAATTATCTTCACATAGATTCACATATTTCATCATATATGACACGTATTCACATACTTAACCTCAAAACATCAGATAATAAGAATTTTATTTATTAAATTCTCATTTATAAATTCTAAAAATCTGGGATGTCACACTATCCGTATACAAAGCGATATGCCTATGATCAGTTTCGATGAGGGGATTGAGCCTGTCAGTTTTCAAGCCCTCGAGGTAAGCAACACTCAATACCTACCTATTGGGACCCCACCCTTAATACCAAGAGTTTCCACTGAAGTAATATCGGTTGGTCAAGAAATGATATCCTTGGGTTTCTGGCCTGGAAAAGGGTTAGGGAAGAGCCAACAAGGAATTAGAAGTCTAGTTCAAATCCATAGCCAGACAGGTAAGGCTGGTTTAGGCTATTACTCTTGATCAAACCACCGGAACCCGCACAAGCATCCACCGGTTCCTTCCTCTACCATTCTGCTACCAAACTTTACTGATGCAGGATTTGTGAAGCCTATGAGGAAAATTCCTATTGCGGTCGTCGGTATGCTAATTCCTAAGGCTAAACCGATCATTGAGAAAGAAGTCCCGAAGCCTGATGAGGAAAGCAAAGAAGGGATGGAAAGGTTCCTACGGGTAGGACAAAACCCATTTTTAAGGATGTATTTTATGGTGCATACTGAGGGAATGAACAATGATATCCCAGATGATGATACTGCAGTTGGGTAAAATCTAATACGCACAACACGCAAGTATACGTGGTCAACAAGCAATAGAGTGAAAGTAAAGTATCGTTCCCACGGAGAAAATAACTACAATTTATCCTAATAATTACCAATTTTATATTATCCCAATTTTATTAAACCAATGATTAAGTGATGATATTTATGAAAAACCACCACTTAAACTATAACTAACACTATCTAAGAATTTAACAAGTTTTCAAAGAATTAAGCCTACAACTTCACTTATTGTTTCACTTCGAATGTCACACTTCCATTAATTCAGATAAACTATTCCAAATTATTAACCAAGAACGCAATAGTAGATATAACCACGTCTCAATGAATTACACCCATACCAACTTAACTCCACAATTGATAGAATTAAGCAAGACACCTTAATTAATCAACTCACTATATCTCTGCGAATTACAATTGAAAAAGGTTTTAGTTCAGATTCTCATTAGATTACGTATGATATATATATATATATATATATATATATATATATATATATCTCTATCCTATACATGAATTATGAACTCCAACTTACTGCAGAAATCACAAACATACGTTACTATGATCAGTTGTAATTCCATATGTCATCTCTCGAGTTCATATGGAATAACAAGAAATTGGTGATCAAGCAAAAACATAATTAAGCGCAAACCATAGTAAATAATATGGAAATAGTCTCAATAAACTAATAAGAAAGCATGTCAATTCTCAGTTACACAATAAGCTCCATTGTAGACTTAAACAGTAAATTAGTTCATCATAGATAAATTAAAAACCATCATCCACAAAGTTACTAGCATCCTGAATACAAAGAATATATGAAGAAAGAGAATATGAATTGAAAGTTTAATGCTACTCTTCTCCAATCTCGCCTTGCGTTCTTCGTACCTTATCCTCGCTTCAATTCTCTAACATGTGACTTCCCAAGGTTAGGGTTTGTTAGTGTCCAAGATAATGTCCTCTCTGCCCCTCTTTTTGCCTTTAATACTCTCCTAATCGCGTTCCAAATCCACCAGTCGAATATCTTCAGAATCAAATTCAAACAAGGAAACTTCATGTTTTCTGTGGCGTAGCTCGCCTCGGCGCACAATTCCCTCTTTAGATCTGCGCCCCGGCGCACCTGGGCCTAGGCGAGATTCCTCTGTACAAAAACTGCGCCTAGGTGAGCTTCATGAATTCTCTGCATTTTTTTTCCTTTTGCACTTATTCCTTTGTTCTTGTCCTCCCGGCTTATCCCTGCACAAAACCAATGCAAACACGTAATAATGATCTTAAAATACCCGAAGTAGCAATATCTTAGCCTTAAATGGTATCTAATTCGTAGGTATGAAATCCACTCATCAAATACCCCAAAACTTAAGACTTTGCTTGTCCTCAAGCAAAAACATAAAAGAAATAAAAATAAACAAACAAACCTATCTATATGAATGCATATGCATATCCTACTTCCTAATATATATACGAACCCAGCAAAAAATCAATATGATGTCCAACAACAAGCCTCAAAGATACCATATGATACTCAAATAATATATCAAATCAAGTCACAATCCATAACTTAACCAATCAGTTAATCCAAACCTATCATCACCCATGTTGTGTGTGTGTTCTCGTTAACCATTCTAACCAACCACAGTTCAAGATTAACACATAACAAACTTCTTATAGAGAAAATTTTAGTACCAATTCAATTAATCTGTAAACATGACAATACCGGTTAAACACAGTAATTACCGAGTTCAGGGGTCTCTACTGAGGCTTATTCTTACTTTTATTCATTTACGGGTGCATTTTACACTCCATCCCGTGTTTACACTAGACTGTGCAATGTCCGAATCTCTTAGGCTTTTCAATATTACCCATTTAGCAAAATTTTGACCAACAACTCCCAAACCAGATGGTTTTAGGGCGCTAGGTGTAAAAACATCCCATAGGGCTTACTTGTTCAAGTAACAAAGGCCACAGAAACAAACTAGTCAATGTATTTATTCATAGTTTTTTTCTTTTTTCTTTTTCTATTTTTTTCTTTACCTTTTCATTTCTTCTTTTCACATACCCCATTGATTTCCCCCAAACTCAAGTTTTTACTTTATTTTAGCCTTTACTGTCAGTGTACCAATGTCCTCAAATTTTAACCAAGATTTTCCCCCAGAAACCAATTATGAAACCCTTGAACTAAGTTAATTAAAACAGTTAACTTTAAGTGCTAAGCAGTTACATAAGTTTCAGACAGGCTCAGATTTTCCTCATAATTAAAATTAGACTCATCATCAATTATCAATACTGCACGAGTTTACATGCAATACCAATCTCATCATAGGCCGAGCTAAATCATCCCAATCAAATGCTTAGATTCATGCAAACAAACAATATGCCTAAATGCAAAAGAAAATATTTTTGTGATTTTCTAAATTTTTACTTTTTTTTTCTTTAAGTGAAATATGCCTACAATATGCAATTAAACTAATTTGCAGAATGAAACTACTATGGACCAATGCAATTAACTAATATGCAGTTAAATGACTACCATGCAACTACAATGCAACTTATAGACACTTAAAATTTTGCATTCCTGTAACTAACCCTATAGGAGGGTAAAATCATCTTTTATCTTTTGGAGACAATACTGGAAGTTCAAACCAATGTCAAACCCCGACGACAACACCGAGAGATCCAACTCAGCCCCGGTAACCATACCAGGATGCCAGTTGCCTCGATGATAACCCCGAGATGTCAAGTTCAACCCCGATCACTATACTGGGATGTCAAGTAAAACCCCGGAGACAACACCGGGAGATCCAACTCAGCCCCAGTAACCATACCAGGATGTCAAGCAGACCGGTGACAACCCCAGGATGTCAAGCTCAACCTCGATCACCATACCGGGATGTCAAGACAAACCCCGACAACACCGGGATGTCAAGTGAAGCCCTCAGTGACAATAATGAGATGTCAAGAAGCCCCAGAGAAAACCCCGGGATGTCAAGCTCAACGCCGGTCACTATACCGGGATGTCAACTCAAACCCTGGCGACAACATCGAGAGATCCAACTCAGCCCCTATAACTATACCTGGATGTCAAGCAGCCCCGGCAACAACCCCGGGATGTCAAGCTCAACCCCGATCACCATAACAGGATGTCAAGTAAAACCTCAGCAACATCGGGATATCAAGTGAAACCCCTATCACTATACCAAGTTGTCAAGTAACCCCGGCCACAACACCGGGAGATCCATTTCAGCCCTGGTCATAATTCGTGAGGTCAAGTCACCCTAGAGACAACCCTGGAAATCCAAGTCAACTTTGGTGACAACCCCGAAGCATCACATTATCCCCAGAGACAACCCTGGGAAGCCAAGTCATCCTCGGAGACAACCCTGAGGACAAACAGAGTCGACTGAGATAAAAACCTCATAAACAACCCTGGGAAAATAGTAGAAGATCGTGCCAGTACAGGAGACAACCCATGGAGGGGTAAAATGGTCATTTTTCCAACTTGAAGCTAATTCGATCAAAATCAAGATGAATTGATGCCATCAAGGTCAGAAAGAACCATAATATTGATCCCGAGTGAAAACAGCACAATACAGCTCAACGGATAAACTGCAAAGAAATAAAGATCCGATTACAAACCCATCCTCTTGGACTCAGAAAACTTTTAGTCCCATGTCATTGTGACGCTCTTGGTGAGGGCTTTTCGAAAAGGTATAGCACGCCTCAAACGGATGCTCCAATCAAAAGTTAGAAAGTTTCGAACCTGACATCGTGTTGCTCGGAGTGCACGTACTTCGAGACGACAGGACTCACCATGTGGGCCCTATCACGTGGAGCCGCAGGTAGACCCGCGGCTGCCGCGGGTAGGCCTGCTTCCATCTAGTCTTTAAATACAAGAGCCCCTTGCCAAAAAAAAGAAAATAAATGAGAAAACGCTCTGAAACTCTGCCCATTTCGTTTCCTAGCTCGACTTCTATACTCCAAACCTAGATTTTATCACTTTAACACGTAGGTATATTCATATACTACAATATACCAAAAATTAACCAGTGGAAACGCCCGTTTGAAGCCTACGAAGTGGCAAAAAGCACGTGTAGCAGTCCATTGTAAGTATTTTTACGATCAGAACTCGTTTTCTACTTCATTGCGTATTTATACACGTGCACGTAAAGTTTCATCTTATGATTTAGCCCGAAACTCAGTTCTGTGGTCCTTTTTGCGTACTTTTTAGTACATTTTAGTACATATATACGTTTTTTCGCATTTGCACAGCCCGGATAGACGATCCGCCGCTTTTACTCGCTTTTATGTACATATATACATATACGTACTAATTAACTTGCATGGTCTGGATCTCTAATTCGTGGCCTTTTTAACTTTATTATGTATATATTTAACTATATATATACTAACTTTTCAATTCTGTCAAGCCCGGATGGCAAATCCGTGGTAGTTACTACTTATATATATATAAATTTTTCTGACTTCGTTTGGCCTGGATTGCTAATTCGTGGCCTTTATTGTTTTAATATATATATATATATACTAACTGTATATATTAACTTTTATATTTCAGTTTGGCCTGGATTAAAAATTGTGGCCTTTGTACTGCTTTTATACATATATATATATATATATATATATATTTCCATTCTGTCCAGCCTAAAATATTTCGTGGCTTTTACCGCTTATATATATATATATATATATATAGCCTGGAATATTTTGTGGCTTTTACCACTTTTATATATATATATATATATATATATATTTACATTATGTTAAGCTTGGATCATTCTGTGGCGTTTTACAGCTTTTGTATATATATATTTTCATTTCGTTGAGCCTGGATCATTTCGTGGCTCCTTACAACTTTTATATATATATTTTCATTTAGTTGAGCCTGGATCATTTTTGTGGCTCTTTATTGCTTATATATATATATATCTCTATATATATATATATATATATATAATTACATTTCTGTCCAGGCATAGGATTGGAAATCTGTCGCCCTTTACACCTTTTTATATTAATATTTACACTCCAGTACAGGCCTGAGAGTGCAAACCCATCGCCCTTTAAAGTTTTTGTATATATATAATTATATATATATATATATATATATTCTGTGACGCCCCCAAATCCACGTTCCTTCGAAACCTCGGATTAGGTGCAGTCACGATACTACTATCGTCAAACTATTATATCTTTTATTCATTACTAAAAGAATACAACTTTACTTATTACAATTTAGAATATAAATTCTATTTATATCTAAGATCTCGTCTTTACATCATATTCGATGTTACTAAAATGCGGAATAATTTAAACTTTTCAATATCCTTTGAATAAAAATCTTTTTATTGATTCCATAACTTTGATACCGATTACAAATCTTGAATCAACTATATAATATGATTCCTTCTTATCTGAGTTATCGTATAAACATTTACAACTCAACTCGATATCCTCTATGTATTAATTAATACATTCTTACAATACAACAAGTATTAAACAGTGTAAGCAACTATCGAGTACATCATCTAGAATCTAAACATGGTCCAGACAATATTCTAAGTAATATTCTTCAATGCGATACTATCTATCTTTATCAATCAAGAAGCACGAAATCTTTACCGTGAATCCTTAACCTGGAAAAGTGGTTATTTGCAAGAGTGAGCTCGACAGCTCAGCAATTCTAACAGTCCTCATGCATCACATAGCATATAACATCATACTCAGTTCATGCATTTATAAACAGTTTATATTTACTACGCATGTTACTTTTCACATAACAAGTATATCATCAAAGATCAACTTTCAATCTCATTTATATCTCATATACAGTTCATATATAAGTTCACATTATCACAGCATAATATAATTCAACTAACAGTTATTGAGTTCATATATCAAATAGGAACTACAAGACTTGCCTGATTTGTAGTTTAACAACTACGACTTAACTGCTTAAGAATCTCTGCACTTTGTGTAATCCTACACAGTTATATTAACTATAGAGATCACACTCATTAGTTATATGTATCACACATTGTCAATGTAATAATAAAGGTTACATTGTTGTGTAACTTGGTTCTTAGAACCTTGTTTCACTTTCTTAACATACTCCTATAATAGCTAGTATAGGTATACTTTTAATATCAACATTCATACACCTTTACTCGACTCGCTATGTGTTCGACACGTATTTAAAGCTCATAGATACATGATCTATATTGCTTTCATGTTTCTCAAACCTTATCGAAACCATTACATTCAAACTTTTCTAAGTTTCACCTTTCAAAATCCTTGTCATATTTTAAACTAGGCATGCAAGGTTATTATGTTTATCATATAGTCATAAACCAGTAGGAGTCAGACCATGATTTGCAGTTTAAGTAATAATACAAGTCTACAGAAAATCAAGAACAAACAGACTACACAAATCCTGAAAACAGGATGGCGCAGCTGCGCAGGTATTGGCCTTAAGAGTGGCGCAGCTGTGCCACTCACTGGTCAACCAGAAATGACCTTTCATGCTGCTGGACAACCCGAGTTCAATCAATATCATTCAAGTTACTAATATTAATCAATACGCATGCTCTATGGTTATAATTTCAAGCTCGAACCTAGCATGCTCATCCTAATCCAGTTAAGGCCATATGCCGATAAACTTTAAACAAATCAAGCCCACGTTACTAATGGTCCATTACTAAAGTCATATCAACACACCACGAGGCTAAACAATACTAAGTATACGTGCTCGTGCGTATATCACACATGTATATGTTAATCACATAGTTTATGCTTTAGAAATTCATTTTCTATGAATATGCGTGCATAGGTGAAATCCATGTTTCATCATATAATGCTTATGTCAACATGTCTATAGGCACAATGAAATCCTAATATACATGCTCAAATAATCAGAATGTGGACATCCTATATTTATGTCTAAAAACTCAAAGTTTGTCTTTTGAAATCAATGTAGTCTTCAATCATGTATTTTAATACAATCATAACACCTTAGACTATCTTTTCATGCTTAACCACCCATATAAATATGCTTTCAAAAATCAGCATATGGGTATGGTACATACGTGTCAAAGTTTGTTTTCAAAACTTACACTTTCGTTAGAAATGTTCACTAACGAGGTCCGACATGCTCATGTTATACTATGAAACATATATTCGTAAGTTAATACGCTTCTCATGCATTCCTAAATCATATAGTCATGCTTGAAAAATCAGAATGTCGACATGGTTCGGATAAGTCAATTTCGTTTACAAAACTTTACGTTTACTATTGGAAATCATAACCGTCCGTTAATCATGCATATAATCATAGTAGAACATGCTCATATTATGTCTACATATCCATATATATAATTTATTCATGCTATTATACTTGTTCTAAGGTAGTACTATACGTTTGCACTTAACAGCATTGAAGCAGAAAAACAAAAATCAGAACAGGCTGCTGGCGCAGCTGCGCAGCGCCTGGGTATAAACCCGGCGCAGCTGCGCCGTGTCCAGTTCATGCCAAGAAAAAGCCTGCTTCGGCAGGTTCCAATCCAAACTCAGAAATCGATACGAATTCGATCCAATACTAGCTATCATGTATTTCTATCATGCTTAACAACATTTTCCAAACACTTAATTAATCAATCCAATTCAACCTAATCAAAAATTTAGAATTTCAAGAATATAAAGTTTGACAGAGAACAAAGATGGGAAGTTTATACCTCTGCTATCTCAATTTTGCAAAGCTTGCTAAATGGTTTCTACTACACTGCCATATTGCTTTCTTCAACTCACTAGAAAATCTCTCTCAAAATACTTACCCAATTTACTTCATTTTGAATTCTCAGCAAATTAAAAAGAGAAGAGAGGAGCTTGCATTTATAGACAATCCATTACCTAGTCCATGAATTTACTCACCATTTCAAACTAATGGAAGGAACAAGAATCTAATGGTTCATGGAGATTAGGTAGAGGGTTGGTAAATCACATCATCAAACCCACATCCCTTGAAATCATTGGCTACAATTGTGAGGAAAATGAGAAGAAGAGTAGTGTAGACTAGGGAGTTCACGTGAGAGGAAATTGAGGGGTGACTCACAATTAGGGACAAGAAATAATCTCAGCTTTGCATTCCTTTGGGCAATATACATATGTATATTATATATATCAATGTATAATTGTACACTTAGGTTAAAAATGGGGTTACCATGTAATCCTAATAAATAAATACTACTATCATGTAGTAAATTTTAACTCACACATATAAAATTCATGTACAGTTCATCCCACCGGATATAATTCTTTCGGGTACCATCACAGTGTATTGTCTCCTTTATTATTAAATTTTATTAATTCAATAATTGTTTACCATATATTCATGATATATATTATTTTATTGTATACTTAATATACACATTGTCACACCCACATTTCATGTAACTCACATAGTTTAATTAATCTTGATACATGGTCCCTATATATAGTATAGTCAAATAATTGTTGCACCACACTATATAATATAATTGCACTACACTTCACACTTCATATAATATATAGTTAGTTACTATACGCTATACATTTTATTCGCATGCTTGCACATAGAAGTAAGTAATTTACTTATCTCATCAATTAATTAATAATAATATTTATTAATCCATTTCTCATTAATCAATGGAATTAAAATTTCCATAACAATTAATTAACATTTATATAGTTAATTTTCACAATAAATATAAATCTTATTATATTTATAACAAATATACTTATTATCATGCTATCCCTCGCAATAATAATAATTCAACATATTATTATAATAACAATTAATATAGATTAATTGTTCAATTAATAATTCTTCCATCTTTGAATTAATCAATTCATTACCGAATCAATTATCGTGCCACACAAGGCATTTCTCACATGCTTAATCTCAAGCTTATTATTATTCCCATCACTTACTACTTATAACATGTTCAATATAATCAGAACTATTAAGTCACAAGGTTCACACACACACACACACACACACACACACACACACACACACACACACACACACACATATATATATATATATATATATATATATATATATATATATATATATATATATCGTGAATGGAAATACTCTAATATTCTATATAACCTTTACGGTAATACAATAACTCAAGCTATTAAAATGCTAAACTACTTCAATTAATTATACTAATAATAAGTATAACCTTTACGCTTATAATAATTAATATATATACTCTATTAAATATTTAACTAATAATATTCACAATCAAATTATAACTTAAGTTATTTAATATATTAAAAATAACTTAGTTTCCTTTCATTAATTAAACTCCCTTGAAAAATACATTAGAAATTATGTATTTTACCATAACATAAATATTATGTTTTCTCCGAATAAAGACATTCATTATTAGAAAATAATTTACTTATTGTCTCAAGACAATATTCTTAATATAATTTAAAATAACTATATGTACGACACATGTACATATATATTATATATAGTAAATAGATAATAAGTTTATTCTCTATTATAAAAAATTATTTCTATCAATTTATTTACATATAGCAAATATGTAATATATCTATCATATTAATCAATCACACCTTATACAAAATATATAAGGTAATGTTACTATTCAAAAATAACATTTCCTCCTTTTATTAAAATAATTCAATATTAATAATTATTTTAATATCCTTTATTAGAAATATAGAATAACTATTTCTCTTTCTTTTCTATAAATTGTTCTCCAAAATAATTTCTTCAATATACATTTAATCATATAATGGTTTCCATCTCCCTTTAATAACGTATATATATTTAACGTTATTCGCACATTAGACTTTCTCACATATTACCACTCTAAGTAATATATATAAAAAGTATCAACTATAATTACATATTCAACACACATATTAATTCACTCATTTACTTAGGTAAATTAAACATTGTACTATATCATCATAGTTAATTAAGGTTCAATACTCTCATTATATTATTCCATAATATAACTCCCAACTTAAATTAACTAATATTTATTCTTATTAGTTAATTTCTTAACTAACTCATGCTTCACTATCCAAACCTATTCATGGATAGCTTAAGTGCTATTAATAACCTATATTATAAACATACTAGTTATTAATACACATACACAACAATATGGTGATTATATATTAAGGATATTTAATGTCACCAACTTACTATGATAAAATAATTCTATAAATTATTTAATATCTATAGATAATTTTATCCACTCCCTTTATCTCAACTGAAACGTCTCTACGCTAAGTAACAAATATATATTAATAATATATTTATAAAACACATATTACATAGTCCATATTACCCTATGTAATATAATACCACATACCTTATATCACATAAAAAAATACTCTTATTCGAACCCATCTCACAGTTTAAGAATTTTATTTATTAAATCCTTATTTAATAATATCTAAAAATTCGGGTTCTTACATCCTCTCCCCCTTATAAGGATTTCGTCCTCGGAATCACCGAAACTTCCTTTACTCGGTTGTATTCCGATTATTACATATTCTCCTGAATAATTTTATTCATACTCTTTTCAGAAGTTTTATTACTATTAACTTTCTCAATCTCATTCTACCACTTTCTCCTTTCTAAGGAACATTCTACTTACTACATTCATCCTTTAGAAGAATAAGAATCTTCCACGATTTTTCAATAATCGGGAAGTAGTATGAATAACTCAGATTCCAATTTATGCTGAGGGGTCACAAGACCGTGAACTTTTCTCCAGGTTTACTAATGCTTCAACACAATTCTTCACACCGCAAACCAGAGTGTTTATCAATCACAAAGACTGAAAACACTCTCCACGCGTACTCTAGGTGGCCAACCTATTGTACCACTATGTTGGGCCGCAACGTAGTGTTTTGTAACGACTATATGCGTTACGTTCGGAACCATTATCCCCGAAAACATGTCCCCTTTATAGGGTTGTTCACCTCAGCTTTTCAACGTCAAAATCCGCACCAGAGCAATCTGGTTTGGCATACATACACAAGAATACTTGAATTCTATAATCCCTTTCCAACAGTCGCCTAGCCGAATCAAATAGCTTAGACTCTCATCAACAATTCGGACATCAATCGAAATAATTTAGTCAACTTTTCATAATTCGAAAGAAAAACCAAAAACCATTTTATGACGTCTTGATGCCGCACCAACTTAATAGTACGTTGAGGATTCCGCCATTTTATGACTTTGTCATATTACAACATACCATAGTGGGCTGACTATCTTTCGATCACAACCAACACTAGGTTCGATTGCATTGATGACTCCATCGTTTACCATTCTACATCATATCAAATGATGCACAAGATTAAAATATATTTTGAAAGATTGTCAAATTATTTTTGTCTTAGCCGAAATAAATAGCGTAAACATACGAATAACGGTGTTGTTTTTAAAACTCATTAGTTCAGTTACATGACCCAATGTTTTCTCAAGAAAACCGAAGTGCAAACACTAGCACGAAGTCAATAAATATTGAAAATCTAGCGTAGCTAGAGGATTTAGGAAAATCCAATTTCTCCATCGCTTCAATCTCTTACCACCATCAATGCTCACTATTCCAAAACTCTTATATAATACATTTATTCTCAATACAGTTCACCAACTTACCACACCATGGAAGCTAAGGAACCTACCACAATCATATGGGTTGAGGAACTTATCCTAGTCAGACCAAAGTCGTCCATTCGCTGAGGGGTCCCACCATACGATTATGAGTCACGAACTTGTCATAGGTTTGAGTTTTAAGAACTCGCACCTAATCTTAATATTATCTAATTATATCTTAGAAACCTCTATCTATCAAAATAAATATGAGAAAAGAATCACCTTTCCACCATATGTATAATGATACCGTGACACTAACATTCCAACGATTATCAATGTGACGCACTCAGTGCAAGCACAAAACTTCTGCCCATACAAAAGTTT
The DNA here is from genome assembly GCA_020205555.1 of Panax stipuleanatus. NCBI lineage: Eukaryota > Viridiplantae > Streptophyta > Magnoliopsida > Apiales > Araliaceae > Panax > Panax stipuleanatus. Next base: position 53,476,548 of record CM035121.1, on the reverse strand, counting down.
GTACAACTAAGCCATCACATGAGTCCTCAATGGAATTCCAACACTTAACTATATCTTACTCTATCACGAGCTTTCTATGTTTCACCACATATAACTCCTCATGAGTTCATCTCGTACTTTTTATAGTACATTCTCTCATAGCATCAAGCTATACATACTTAGTCATTACAGACTATCTATCATTTCACAGTTCAATCTGATCACGTCGTGATCATCTATTTATCTTAGGGTTCTTTCCCTATTATCAACTAAACTCCATCCGAGTTTATTCTCACTATCTTCGTCATATACATCTTATAGACATCGTCTTAACATTTTCATTACCGGAGTTAGGAAACTCCTGTTTCTCATTCTCTCGATATTTCGAGATTCTTCTTTGAATCTTCATTTAGATATATTTTAATCTTATCTTTCACTCTCTCAGGTTATAGTCTAAGGTACACTTACCTAAGGTTTATAACCTACAGCTTTGATACCAACCTGTGACGCCCCCAAATCCACGTTCCTTCGAAACCTCGGATTCGGTGCAGTCACGATACTACTATCGTCAAACTATTATATCTTTTATTCATTACTAAAAGAATACAACTTTACTTATTACAATTTAGAATATAAATTCTAGTTATATCTAAGATCTCGTCTTTACATCATATTCGATGTTACTAAAATGCGGAATAATTTAAACTTTTCAATATCCTTTGAATAAAAATCTTTTTATTGATTCCATAACTTTGATACCAATTACAAATCTTGAATCAACTATATAATATGATTCCTTCTTATCTGAGTTATCGTATAAACATTTACAACTCAACTCGATATCCTCTATGTATTAATTAATACATTCTTACAATACAACAAGTATTAAACAGTGTAAGCAACTATCGAGTACATCATCTAGAATCTAAACATGGTCCAGACAATATTCTAAGTAATATTCTTCAATGCGATACTATCTATCTTTATCAATCAAGAAGCACGAAATCTTTACCGTGAATCCTTAACCTGGAAAAGTGGTTATTTGCAATAGTGAGCTCGACAGCTCAGCAATTCTAACAGTCCTCATGCATCACATAGCATATAACATCATACTCAGTTCATGCATTTATAAACAATTTATATTTACTACGCATGTTACTTTTCACATAACAAGTATATCATCAAAGATCAACTTTCAATCTCATTTATATCTCATATACAGTTCATATATAAGTTCACATTATCACAGCATAATATAATTCAACTAACAGTTATTGAGTTCATATATCAAATAGGAACTAAAAGACTTGCCTGATTCGTAGTTTAACAACTACGATTTAACTGCTTAAGAATCTCTGCACTTTGTGTAATCCTACACAGTTATATTAACCATAGAGATCACACTCATTAGTTATATGTATCACACATTGTCAATGTAATAATAAAGGTTACATTGTTGTGTAACTTGGTTCTTAGAACCTTGTTTCACTTTCTTAACATACTCCTATAATAGCTAGTATAGGTATACTTTTAATATCAACATTCATACACCTTTACTCGACTCGCTATGTGTTCGACACGTATTTAAAGCTCATAGATACATGATCTATATTGCTTTCATGTTTCTCAAACCTTATCGAAACCATTACATTCAAACTTTTCTAAGTTTCACCTTTCAAAATCCTTGTCATATTTTAAACTAGGCATGCAAGGTTATTATGTTTATCATATAGTCATAAACCAGTAGGGGTCAGACCATGATTTGCAGTTTAAGTAATAATACAAGTCTACTACAAAATCAAGAACAAACAGACTACACAAATCCTGAAAACAGGATGGCGCAGCTGCGCAGGTATTGGCCTTAAGAGTGGCGCAGCTGTGCCACTCACTGGTCAACCAGAAATGACCTTTCATGCTGCTGGACAACCCGAGTTCAATCAATATCATTCAAGTTACTGATATTAATCAATACGCATGCTCTATGGTTATAATTTCAAGTTCGAACCTAGCATGCTCATCCTAATCCAGTTAAGGCCATATGCCGATAAACTTTAAACAAATCAAGCCCACGCTACTAATGGTCCATTACTAAAATCATATCAACACACCACGAGGCTAAACAATACTAAGTATACGTGCTCGTGCGTATATCACACATGTATATGTTAATCACATAGTTTATGCTTTAGAAATTTATTTTCTATGAATATGCGTGCATAGGTGAAATCCATGTTTCATCATATGATGCTTATGTCAACATGTCTATAGGCACAATGAAATCCTAATATACATGCTCAAATAATCAGAATGTGGACATCCTATATTTACGTCTAAAAACTCAAAGTTTGTCTTTTGAAATCAATGTAGTCTTCAATCATGTATTTTAATACAATCATAACACCTTAGACTATCTTTTCATGCTTAACCACCCATATAAATATGCTTTCAAAAATCAGCATATGGGTATGGTACATACGTGTCAAAGTTTGTTTTCAAAACTTACACTTTCGTTAGAAATGTTCACTAACGAGGTCCGACATGCTCATGTTATCATGTTATACTATGAAACATATATTCGTAAGTTAATACGCTTCTCATGCATTCCTAAATCATATAGTCATGCTTGAAAAATCAGAATGTCGACATGGTTCGGATAAGTCAATTTCGTTTACAAAACTTTACGTTTACTATTGGAAATCATAACCGTCCGTTAATCATGCATATAATCATAGTAGAACATGCTCATATTATGTCTACATATCCATATATATAATTTATTCATGCTATTATACTTGTTCTAAGGTAGTACTATACGTTTGCACTTAACAGCATTGAAGCAGAAAAACAAAAATCAGAACAGGCTGCTGGCGCAGCTGCGCAGCGCCTGGGTATAAACCCGGCGCAGCTGCGCCGTGTCCAGTTCATGCCAAGAAAAAGCCTGCTTCGGCAGGTTCCAATCCAAACTCAGAAATCGATACGAATTCGATCCAATACTAGCTATCATGTATTTCTATCATGCTTAACAACATTTTCCAAACACTTAATTAATCAATCCAATTCAACCTAATCAAAAATTTAGAATTTCAAGAATATAAAGTTTGACAGAGAACAAAGATGGGAAGTTTATACCTCTGCTATCTCAATTTTGCAAAGCTTGCTAAATGGTTTCTACTACACTGCCATATTGCTTTCTTCAACTCACTAGAAAATCTCTCTCAAAATACTTACCCAATTTACTTCATTTTGAATTCTCAGCAAATTAAAAAGAGAAGAGAGGAGCTTGCATTTATAGACAATCCATTACCTAGTCCATGAATTTACTCACCATTTCAAACTAATGGAAGGAACAAGAATCTAATGGTTCATGGAGATTAGGTAGAGGGTTGGTAAATCACATCATCAAACCCACATCCCTTGAAATCATTGGCTACAATTGTGAGGAAAATGAGAAGAAGAGTAGTGTAGACTAGGGAGTTCACGTGAGAGGAAATTGAGGGGTGACTCACAATTAGGGACAAGAAATAATCTCAGCTTTGCATTCCTTTGGGCAATATACATATGTATATTATATATATCAATGTATAATTGCACACTTAGGTTAAAAATGGGGTTCCATGTAATCCTAATAAATAAATACTACTATCATGTAGTAAATTTTAACTCACACATATAAAATTCATGTACAGTTCATCCCACCGGATATAATTCTTTCGGGTACCATCACAGTGTATTGTCTCCTTTATTATTAAATTTTATTAATTCAATAATTGTTTACCATATATTCATGATATATATTATTTTATTGTATACTTAATATACACATTGTCACACCCACATTTCATGTAACTCACATAGTTTAATTAATCTTGATACATGGTCCCTATATATAGTATAGTCAAATAATTGTTGCACCACACTATATAATATAATTGCACTACACTTCACACTTCATATAATATATAGTTAGTTACTATACGCTATACATTTTATTCGCATGCTTGCACATAGAAGTAAGTAATTTACTTATCTCATCAATTAATTAATAATAATATTTATTAATCCATTTCTCATTAATCAATGGAATTAAAATTTCCATAACAATTAATTAACATTTATATAGTTAACTTTCACAATAAATATAAATCTTATTATATTTATAACAAATATACTTATTATCATGCTATCCCTCGCAATAATAATAATTCAACATATTATTATAATAACAATTAATATAGATTAATTGTTCAATTAATAATTCTTCCATCTTTGAATTAATCAATTCATTACCGAATCTATTATCGTGCCACACAAGGCATTTCTCACATGCTTAATCTCAAGCTTATTATTATTCCCATCACTTACTACTTATAACATGTTCAATATAATCAGAACTATTAAGTCACAAGGTTCACACACACACACACACACACACACACACACACACACACACACACACACACACACATATATATATATATCGTGAATGGAAATACTCTAATATTCTATATAACCTTTACGGTAATACAATAACTCAAGCTATTAAAATGCTAAACTACTTCAATTAATTATACTTATAATAAGTATAACCTTTACGCTTATAATAATTAATATATATACTCTATTAAATATTTAACTAATAATATTCACAATCAAATTATAACTTAAGTTATTTAATATATTAAAAATAACTTAGTTTCCTTTCATTAATTAAATTCCCTTGAAAAATACATTAGAAATTATGTATTTTACCATAACATAAATATTATGTTTTCTCCGAATAAAGACATTCATTATTAGAAAATAATTTACTTATTGTCTCAAGACAATATTCTTAATATAATTTCAAATAACTATATGTACGACACATGTACATATATTATATATAGTAAATAGATAATAAGTTTATTCTCTATTATAAGAAATTATTTCTATCAATTTATTTACATATAGCAAATATGTAATATATCTATCATATTAATCAATCACACCTTATACAAAATATATAAGGTAATGTTACTATTCAAAAATAACATTTCCTCCTTTTATTAAAATAATTCAATATTAATAATTATTTTAATATCCTTTATTAGAAATATAGAATAACTATTTCTCTTTCTTTTCTATAAATTGTTCTCCAAAATAATTTCTTCAATATACATTTAATCATATAATGATTTCCATCTCCCTTTAATAACGTATATATATTTAACGTTATTCGCACATTAGACTTTCTCACATATTACCACTCTAAGTAATATATATAAAAAGTATCAACTATAATTATATATTCAACACACATATTAATTCACTCCTTTACTTAAGTAAATTAAACATTGTACTATATCATCATAGTTAATTAAGGTTCAATACTCTCATTATATTATTCCATAATATAACTCCCAACTTAAATTAACTAATATTTATTCTTATTAGTTAATTTCTTAACTAACTCATGCTTCACTATCCAAACCTATTCATGGATAGCTTAAGTGCTATTAATAACCTATATTATAAACATACTAGTTATTAATACACATACACAACAATATGGTGATTATATATTAAGGATATTTAATGTCACCAACTTACTATGATAAAATAATTCTATAAATTATTTAATATCTATAGATAATTTTATCCACTCCCTTTATCTCAACTGAAACGTCTCTACGCTAAGTAACAAATATATATTAATAATATATTTATAAAACACATATTACATAGTCCATATTACCATATGTAATACAATACCACATACCTTATATCACATAAAAAAAAATACTCTTATCCCATCTCACAGTTTAAGAATTTTATTTATTAAATCCTTATTTAATAATATCTAAAAATTCGGGTTCTTACATATTCTTTATTCATTGTGATTAAATATTTGCTTTAAATATTTATTTGATATGAATTTGCACTGATATCCATTTGGCGAACTAAATTTCTTTTAATCTAGCCCTTTCTAACTTTCAAACGGTTCAAAATAGGTCCAACCGGAATCGGGAAGTTAGAATGACTAAGATTTATTTAAATCTAGTTTTCTTTCTAGCTTTATTCATTATGAAAGCAACCTCGCGACCCTTAGATCGCTATCTAGTGGGAACAAGAAGCTTTGGCTACGCGCATGCCAGGATTTGACTGATGAATCCTTGGTTTTGGCGACGTCTGGATGTAAATATACATTTTCTGTAAATATCTGTTTTGTGCAGGTTTTCTTGGCCTCCTCATGTGAGCCTAGGAGTCGTGGGATTCATGATCAAACTGATCAGAATCTGATTCCCACAATGGACAAACTCCACATTACAAATGTACCCTGCCAATTTTTTTGTAAAAATGTACATCCGAGTTTAAGGTCTTAAACATAAAGAAATAATGGTCTGTTGTGCTAGAGACACTCTGATGGCTGTCATGCCCATGAGAAGATCGGCACTTGTAAATATTCTATCGTCGAGGATGCTTCGCAGCCCGACAATCACCATTCCAATTGAGCCAAAAGGCTGAAAAGATAAAATGGAAGTATCAATAGGCTTCTATTCCTATGAGAGCGTAATCAAACAAAAGTAGGCTCAATTACTTTCAGCATTCACACACACACACACATTGCAAATAAAAAGGGAAAAATTGAAAAGATGCGGTACCGTGTTTCACGGGAGTTGAGGGGTACCTAACACCTTCTCCTCACTTAACCAAGACCCCGAACTTAAGACTTTTGGTTTCAAATACTAAGTTTTGACAGTGTCCAATAATTGGGCCTACTTTAAAATAAAACTCTGTTGAGTTGGTACAATAATTTGAAATCTACCAACTGGTGACTCTGTAAAACTTTCAAATCATCGACATGATGCATGTTGGCCTTTTCCTAAAAACTTCACCCTTCATAAAACAGACAAGATGAATAAGGGTAGAAAACAAGACTTATGAAGAGAGAAAGATTCGATCCAATGCGACAGGATTTTTTCCCGACGTCGACAGGTGGAGACTCTGCTGGGGATAGTAGAGGGCTTAGGCCGCGTTCAAATCTTTTCAGAATTTTCGTTTATATCTGCGTGTGTGTGGATGCTACGTTTTACATTAAATGGATGTGCATGAATGCTTTACTGCTTTATGTTAGTGCTTCACACAATGTCATCATTTCATACGGTGAGACGCGATGTATATGAATGTATGCTGTGTGATTCCTCCACTAGGAGGCAAACCCGTCGGTGTTTGATTACTGGACTCAAAGAAGACTAATTCTGCGAGGCTCAGGAAAGGCACCACTCAGATCCGCTACAATTGAAAGATTGGATTAATTTCCCCTCTAGTAGATTAAGATGATCTAGGGACCTTCATGCTGAAAAGCCGCGAGAGTAGCCTAAGATAGGTCATCCTTTGTTTAACCAAATCAGAAAGGGAAGCTTCTTCAAGCCTTCCTCTTTCAATTCAATGTCCATTTTCCAAATTCCAATGTAAATTTCATAATGTAAATATACATTCCATGCTATGTAAATCCTGTCATGCTATCCTGTCATCAAAATAACTGACCTTTGTTTTATAGGATAAGATTAAAAAACCTAAAAAATAAACACATTGCATAGCATGCATCCGACCAATTCCTCCATTTCAAAAATTAACACACCTACGTTTGTTGTAGGTAAAAATTGGTCCTGTCACTAGATCGAAATCTAAGAAAGCACTAAGACCATCTCCAGACATGGCTTCCAGTGCTTAACCTGAATCCACCCCTGTTTCTAGGGAGGAATTTGAAGAATTGAAGAACCAGATAGCAGAATTGGCCATTTTCTTGAGGCAACAAAGCAAAGGCCTTCAAGGGAAACAAATACCCGGTCATACAGATCCATCTACACCTGGTGGTAGTTAAGATACCGAGAAGAAAGACACTCAGACTCCTGAACCACAGAACCAGGATATGACCAACAAAACCCCTGAAACCACCAACCTCAACAAAAACAGGAAGCTGGTGATATTCTGAAGAAAGTACCATAAATGGAAGAGACCATCCGGTCCATCAAAGGGACTGGGGCATTTGGGAGTGTCAATTATTTAGACTTATGAATATTCCCTGGGGCTCGTTACCCAGAAAAATTTTAAGTCCCTGATTTTGAGAAATATGATGGATTAGGAGATCCCTACACCCATTTGAAGGTATTTATTGGAGGCCTCGGATCCTATACAGAGGACTAAAAGATAAGAATGCAATTGTTCTAGAAGAGTCAGACCGGAGAGGCTAGAGCCTAGTATGCACTTTTGGATAATTCCAAAATTCATAGCTGGGAAGATCTAGCACATGTCTTCCTCAATTAATACAATTTTCAGTCCCAAATGGATCCAGACAGATATCAAATCACCAAAATCAAAAAGCAAAACACTAAGTCATTAAGAAAATATGCCCAACGATGGAGGCGGGTGGCAACACAAGTTACCCCACCTATGACTGAGTCTGTGATAGTCATGACCTTTATCGACATTCAAGAAGCTCTGGATTACGAAAGGGTTCTAGCAAGAATAGGAAAACCATTCTTGGAGATGATCAAACATGGAGAGATGACTGAAATGGGGCTCAAATCTCGGAAGATAAAAGATCTTACCGCCTTGGAAGCTGTTGCCGAGAATATCTAATCTGGGAGTTACGGGAGTAATCCCCAGAGAACACACAAGAAGAAAGATGAAGAAGTGTCCTTAGTATTGCAAGGACAGAATCAGAGGGGCGATTCGAGCAGCATGCCCATTCAAAGGAGAAACTATTCCCCTTTTCAAGCTCCGACCCAACCTTTTATTCCTCCATTTCAAAAAAATTTGGAGGCCAGACGTCGGAGAATGTTTACCCCTTTAGGGGATTCACTAGAAAATATGGTGAAATTGTTGACAGCACAGAAGAAGATTGTTCAACTCCTTCCACCGACCAGTACAGGTGGACGAAATTTTGACCCAAGTGAGAAGTGTGCCTACCATTCCGGATCTCAAGGCCACGATACACAAGACTGTTGGGCTCTCAAATACAAAATCCAAGACTTAATAGACAACGGAGAGATCGTGGTGACCAAACCGGAGCAACCACATGTGCAAGATAATCCCCTCCCTCAGCACAAATAGGAGAGTGTCAATATGATTAGCACAAAGAATGGAGAAGGATCTAAATACCTCCGGTATGTCGGAGAGTCAACTCAATCAAGTACTAATAGCCCAAATAGTTGGGAGTTCTCAGAAAGGCAGTTCCTGATGGAAAAAGAAATCAAATCCATTAAGGAACATATTGGACAGTTGGCGGATCTGGTCGTGTATCAACATCAGATAACCAGGCAGCTGATAAACCAGTCCAACCAACATGAAGCAAGTCCTCCTACACCAAAAATTAGTCCAATTACCATGAGGTATCATTACCGGTTTTAAGAGCATGAACCCTGGGCCGACAAGGTGGCCAAGGAAGAGAAGTTCCAAGGTGATAGGGAATTAGCCTTCAAGAAGAATTTCACTAATCTGAACCATTCAATGAAAGAAATCCTCCAGATGCTGATCAATGTGGGGATGGTTACGTATTTGTTACCTCTGGTGAACCCTCGACCTAGAAAGTTCAACCTGACCGAATCTGTCAGTATCATTCGAATGCTCCCTTTCATGACATTAAGGATTGCTGGGGATTTTGTCACCTGGTTCAGAATTTGATTGAAAGCGGTGAACCGATAAAGGGTAATCATGATTATGGCCTACCCGATGATGAAGCACTATTTATTCCCATGGCATGGAATCAGGAAATAGTAGCTGTAATTTCCTGTGAGAAGGAACTAGCTGTGACACCCTTAATACTGCCAGGGAAAGAGGTCTAAGAAACACAGAATCCTGTGAAGGTATCTGCATTCGAACCTTTAATATTACCCTTCAGACCGCAATATCTAGTGATCAGCCTAAAAAGAGTCCCATGGAACTATAGGAATGATTAAGGTCCCACCTCAAACAATATTTCCAGCAGCATTCAAGGAAAATCCGATGTACCTGCCTCAGCAGGTGATCAATTCAGTTATCAAAGCTAAAGGGAAGGTAGCTGAAGAGAAGATTGAAGAATTCCTCAGCAAAATGGGGTATAATGAGATCAAAGTGGTGTAAATCTTGAAAGAAGCTCCCAAACAGATATCCATCCTGAACCTGGTCTTATCCTCGATAGATCATCCCAACATTCTAGTAAAATTACTGAAAGAAGCCCATCTGCCAAGGACAGTGGATGTTGAGAAATTTCGTCACGTGATAGAATACATCTTCAACAGCAATATGATATCTTTCACTGATGATGATATACCCGCAAAGGGGACGGGTCATGCAAGGTACTGCATATAGCAGTAATGTCATCAGGGTATGTTATTGGAGGTGTGATTATAGATGGAGGATCATCCCTAAACATCTGTCCCTATGACACATTGGAAAGAATAAAGATCAATCCAAATCGGATCCGTACCAGTCATGTAGTTATTCGGGTTTTCGATGGATCTCGCCGAGAAGCTGTAGGAGATATTGAGCTGCCACTGGGGATTGGTCTCCACACTTTATATGTATCCTTCTAGGTACTCAACATTACCACAGGATACAACTTGTTGTTGGGAAGGCCTGTTAATCCACATGGCAGGAGCAGTTCCATCCACCCTCCATCAACAACTCAAGTACATTATCGATGGCAATCTGATTACAGTCAATGCCGAACCAGAATACCTTGTCTGCATACAGGGAGACATGTCGGTGATCAGTCTGGATGTAGGGATTGAACCTGGAAGTTTTCAAGCATTGGAGGTGAGCAATACTCAGTACCTGCCTGTGGGGGCACCAGCCTTGAAACCAAAGGTCTCTCCCGAAGTGATGACAGTAGGCCAGGAGATGGTATCTTTGGGTTTTAGCCCTGGAGAAGGGTTAGAAAAGAACCAACAAGGTATCAAAACTCCGATGCAAATCCCGAGCCTGTCAGGGAAAGCTGGATTGGGCTACTTATCCTGGTCAAACCACCAGAACCCACACAAGCATCCAAAGGCTCATGCTTCTACTATCCTATTAACAAACCTCACTAATGTCGGGTTTGTAAAGCCAATAAAGAAGATTTATGTTGTTGTTTCAGGTATGCTGTTTCCTCCGGTCAAACCAATTAGTGAGAGAAAAACCCCAGAGGTTGAGGGAGAAAGCATAAAGGGAAAAGAAAAGTTCTTGCACGAAGGACGAGACCCATTTGCCAACATGTATTATCTGATACACTACGAGGGTATGAATGATGATATCCCAAACAGTGATGATATCCCAAACAGTGATGAAGAAGACCAGGTCCAAATTCCTCACATTAAAAAGGGGAAGGGTGACATTGCAAAGAAGAACCCTGGTCCTGATATAAAGGATGTCTCAGTCATCATCAGAGCTAAGGCAGATGAGCACAAAGCTTGTATCCTCCCTATTCATGAGGATCTAACCCTAAATAACGAGAACAGTACCCCATGCCTCATTCAAAAGGGTAAAAGGGCAAAGAGTCCATCTGCCCTGTAACATGGTTTCATTTATTGCTTATTTTGGTTGCACAACTATAGCAATAACTTTTGTCATGCTTTGCTAAATGCTTTGTATGTTTAAAAAGTTTCATATGTTAAAGCGAAAGCCTTTTGTTTTCAGGACTCCATAATTAGATTTGTTTGTCCCTGCTGATGAGATGCCAACCTGTCACAGTGACTACAACTTTGATGTGGAACTGAACTTCGACTTGATGGAAGTTGATCAAGAGGAGATAGATGACTATGAGGTGCCCGAGGAGATCAAAGAATGGGTCAAAGACAAACCCAAACCAAACCTCGATCATACCACCACTGTCAATATCGAAACCTCAAAAAACCTCAAAGAAATCCAGATAGGCCTAGACCTCACCCAAGACCAAAAAGCCGACCTGATTAAAATCTTAACTCAGTTCCAGGATGTGTTTGCATGGTCGCATGAAGACATGATTGGCATATCTACTAACATTATCATTCATCGACTCCCCATCAAAGATGGATTCAAGCCAGTCAAGCAGAAGCTTAGGCAATTAAAACCTGAATGGAGTCTGAAAGTCAAGGAATAGGTTGTCAAAAAATTCAAAGCCAGAATCATCATGGTATCAACATACCCGGAATGGATGTCGAACATAGTTCCCGTGCCTAAGCCCGAAGGGAAAGTACTAGTATGCATGGATTACAGGGATTTAAATAAAGCTTGTCTCTAGGATAATTTCCCCGTACCTATCATCCACATCCTGATAGATAATACAGCACAGTATGTCATGTATTCTTTTGTGGATTGCTTTGTTGGTTACCATCAAATCATGGTTGCTGAAGAGGACATGGAGAAGACAACTTTCATAAGTCCCTGGGAAACCTTCTGTTATAGACATTTATCCTTCGGCTTCATCAATGCTGGTGCCACGTATGAGCAAGCCATGATGGCCCTATTTCATAACATGATGAATAAGGAGATAGAGATTTAGGTGGATGACATCATCGTCAAATCCCAGAAGGAGGACGATCACAACAACCATCTCAGGAAGCTGTTCAATAGGTTGCGTAAGTACAATCTCAAGCTGAATCTGGCCAAATGTGCTTTTGGTGTCAAATAGGGCAAGTTATTGGGATTTCTGGTGAGTAATAGAGGCATTGAGCAAGATCCCGCCAAGATTAAAACCATCACGGAGATGCCAGTACCCCGAACAGAAAAGGAGATACGCGGGTTCCTAGGGAGGATCAATTTTATAAGACGATTCATTTTCCTGCTCACAGCCACTTGTGAACCCATCTTCAAGCTACTCAAAAAGAATGCCTCCACGAAATGGAATGAGGATTGCCGAAAAGCATTCCTTACCATCAAGAAGTAGCTGATCGAAGCGCATATCTTGGTTATTCTGAGGGATGAAGTACCCCTTTGTATGTACTTGTCCGTCAATGCCAACGCAATGGGCTGTATGCTGGGACAGAAAGATGATAGTAGCAAAGAGAGAGCTATCTACTACATAAGCAAAAGATTTAGCAACGGTGAGCAGAAGTACACTCTAATTGAGAAGACATGTTGTACATTAGTATGGGCTGCCATGAGGTTACAACACTATCTGTATGGGCATACGACCTACCTTATATCCCGTATGGATCCATTGAAGTACGTATTCAACAAGCCAATGTTGAATTGTCTATTGTCCAAATGGCAGTTGATCCTCTAACAGCTTGACATTGTCTACGTAACTTATAAGTCCATCAAAGGTCAGGGCATTGAAGATCAACTGGCCGAGGTACCGTCAAGGGATTTTGAGCCCCTGGAAACTTATTTCCCGGATGACAAAATCATGATAATTTAATAAATACCTCCGGAGAATACAGTCCAACCCTGGAAAATGTATTTCGACGGAGCGGTGAACATAGAAGGTGCTGGAGCTGGGCAGTCCTTATCTCTGGTACAGGAGAACAATATCCTACAGCTACCAAGTTGCAGTTTGGCAACACCAACAACACGACTGAGTATGGAGGCTGTATAATGGAGTTGAAGCTAGCCCAATCCATGGGTATCCAGCGTCTATTAGTCTTTGGAGATTTTGAGTTTGTTATCAGACAAACCACTGGGGCATATCACACCAAAGAATTGTATTTGCTGCCCTATTACTAGCAGGTTATCAGCATATCCATTGATTTTGAAGAAATAACTTTTATCCACATCCCTAGAGGTAGGAATGACTTTGCAGACGCATTGGCGACATTGGCTTCCCTAATTAACATATTGGGTAAGAGGGGAATTCCCGACATCAAATTCACAAAACAAAAGGCCCCGACATATGGGAATTACATTGGAGAAGTATCAGATGAAATACCTCCTATCAAGCAACCTTGGTATCAAGACATCAAGGAATATCTCTGAGATGGATCTACACCCGCTAGGGCAAGCCAAGCTGAACGAAAGTGAATTCACAAGATGGCTATGAAGTTCTATCTGAGTGGAGATGCACTCTACAAAAGCGATGCTGGAATAGGCCTTTTAAGATGCTTCGATAAAGAGCAAGCTCAGAGATTGATGGATGAAGTACACGGTGGAGTATGTGGTCCACACATTAATGGTCATCTGCTAGCTAAGAAGATATTGAGAACAGGGCATTACTAGATCTCTCTCAAAGCTGACAGTGATGATCACGTCAAGAGATGCTACCAGTGCCAAGTCCATGGAAATGCCATACACGCTCCTCCAAAGGAACTACACAATATGAGTTTGCAATGGTCTTTCTCCATGTGGGGAATAGATGTGATTGGGCCGATAGAACCCAAAGCTAGCAACGGACATCGATTCATCTTCACCATGATCGGTTATTTCACCAAGTGGGTTGAAGCTGCCTCTTTTCCCAAAGTCACCGAGGAGGTAATCATTGGTTTCATCAAAAATAATGTCGTTTATCGATATGGACATTTGGAGGTGATCGTCTCAGACAATGCCAAAAACATAAACAATAAGATGATGAAAGATTTATGCAGTAAGTTTCATATTAAGCATCACAATTTCGTCATTTATCGACCTAAAATGAATGGTGTTGTCGAAGCGGCCAATAAGAACATCAAGACGATCATGCAGAAAATGTCTGCCAATCACAAAGGATGGTCTGACCTGTTGCCTCTGACTCTTTTAGCATACATGACGTCAATGCGTACCCTTACTGGGGCTACCCTCTACTCATTGGTCTATGGCATGGAAGCAGTACTGCCCATAGAAGTAGAAATAGAGTCCTTACGAGTCTTAATAGATGCTCAGATGGAGGAAGACCAGTGGTTGCAAGAACAACACCACCAGCTGTCCCTGATAGATGAAAAGAGGGCTACTGCCATTTTTCATGGGCAGTTATATCAACAAAGGATTGCCCGATCATACAACAAGAAAGTTCGAATCAGACAATTCAAAGAAAACGACCTAGTGCTGAAGAAAGTTCAGGCCAATAAAGATGAAGCCAAAGGAAAGTTCGCCTCGAACTGGGAAGGTCCTTTCATTGTCAAAGAAATGTTGACAGGAGGAGCTATCAGATTGCAAGAGATGGACGGGAGCGAATTTTGTGACGCCCCCAAATTCGGACCGCCACTTGGTAACTCAAATTCGGTTTGTCACGTTCTAATATCTAACACCACAATAAATATTATGACTAAATGTCGCATCGCACAGCAAAATAATACACAACTATTATAGAATATATTATATTTAATTAATATAATGTATTCACGTCCCAAGGTCTCGTAGCTTAAACATTGATTACATATCTTAAACATAACTTAAGCATGCATAACCATAACTAATACATAATGGCATAAGTTCTTATTACAAATTATAAAGTTCTACATAAATAAAGCTACTAAGTAGCGTTTCCCTTGCCTTGTCTATGCCCTAGGGTCCGCACTGCTCTGCCTTAACTGAAAATATTTTTAGGGAAAGCAAGAATGAGCACAAATTGCCCAACAAGTAATATACAATATGGGTGAGTAATATAGTTCTCGAATCCCAAAAGGGTATAGCAAGGTATGATATTTCAAGGATAGCAAGAATATCAACAGTTCTCAATAACAGTCGCTAAGGACAGAATAATATCAATATGGTTCAATTCTAAATCAATTTAAGATTTTAAGATAACTGAATACTGAGCAGTCATTAATGACTATGAACTCTTACTAGAATTATCAGTAATATACTGATAACCCAACAAAACAAGTACAACAAGTGATCATCCTAAAGTACCCTACTATATGTATATCGTTCAATCGTACTTAAAGTGTGCGCACGTCGGTCTCCCGACAAATATATTTTCCCTTTGAAGAAGGTTGTTCATCTTAGTCAAAATAAGACTCCGCACTAATCAATTGGTTTGGAAAGCTTTCTAATCATGGTATAAGTCTAGCCGAATCAAATGACATAGACCACTCCTTATAAATTCAATACTTGACATTAATGTTCGAAGAATATAATCGACTTTATCATAACCATGACGCAATAAGTCAAAATTTGAATAACTGACTTGCACAACAATAACTTAATATGAATTCAATAAGAATAGAGTTCAAGTACTTGCTTACGATATCTGTTGAATAAAGTAATGTAAGGGTTTAGGATACTTGCAAATAATACAAGAATGGGTTTAAGGAAACTCGCCTTTAGCGTAGTTTACTCACATAAAGCTAATCAACACTTTCGAACCCTATTTATAGTATATAATATGTTTAGGATGTTCATTAGTTAAACATATTAGATAAACAAACTTGATATGTGATTCAAGTATACATATATGACTAGTCATACAATCCAATACGTATGCTACTACATAGTTTGGAACCATCGTTAGACTTATCATTTATATACACCTTGTCAATTTAATACACATTGCACGCATAAGAAGGATAATGATAAATACACATGTTAGGAAACTGACAACTAGGTTCAATTCGTTATCCATTATTATCTAATCAAAGCTTTAAGTATTCAAGTAGCAACATTTCTTACGTTTAATTGCTACACATATGCCATGAGGTCACTAAGTATCATATACACATGTTCAAGCTACTTTAGTCATTCATTTTATGTTCTATGTTTCACTTCCTTGAATCTTGTTCTTAATCATGCTCAACTATTGTACAATGCATAAGACTAACTAGTCATTCATGTTAATTATGTCTATAGGTATGGCACACCTAATCATGAAGTCACATTATAGAATACTTACAACGTAGTTATTGACAAACTAGTTTTCAAGATTTCTTTTGAAAAACTTATGTTAAGCCATCAAGCATGCAAAGCTACTTGCTATTCCTCATACTTTCATATTAGAACACATAAGTATGCTCACAAGTTTCAAACTCAAAGTGTAATTAGTGCATTAGGTTCATAGATGAAACTCTAAGTTTCCACTAGCATGTTATCAACCTTATCTAGGCATGCAAATTAACTTTACTTGTTATACATCATGCTTGCACACATACACATCAAGAGTACGCAATTACATTCACAAGTTCTTAATCCAAAAGCGTCTATGGATTATCAAGTCCATATTGAAAACTCTAAGCCTTTCCTTAGAAGGTCCTCAAAGCTATTCAAGCATGTAAATAAGTCCACATGTATCATACTTTCATTCTTTCATGCTTTCTTACAAACGTAAACTGATCATACTAGCATGTTCTTCAAGTTATAATTTAAAGTACACATGGTTTGTTGAATTCGCACATTAGAACTCAAGTTCTCTTTTGAAATCAAGCTACGGTGAGTGGTTATATGAAAGATAACATAAACTAGCATATTAGAGACTTGTATGGTCTTATTGAAGTTTACTAAATACGCTCAACATATCAGAAGGCATGAAAATAACCAACTGTCTCTGCAGAGGGGAGCGACCGCGTGCCACTTGTACTAGGGAGTGGAGCGGCCACGCGACTCCCGTTCCAGACTAGAAACTTCTCTGCATTTGCAGAGTTCCAGCCAAACTTCACATTCACTCATGAAGCAAGCTTGCTAACTATCACATTGCACATATAACACATCTATATACTGTCCTAGCATGTTAATCATCATTTCATATAACCAATTTCAAGTAATTCATGCTAATCATTGAACTAAAAGTTAAGAACACAATGTAAGGTTTATACCTCTTGGACTTGAATTGAACAAGGCTTGCTCTAAACTTCAGATTATACACTTACTATAATATACTCACACCCTATATCAATTTTTAGAAACTTAGCAAAATCAAATGAGAAGGGAAGAGTTCAATTTATAGAGAAATGAATAACCATACAATTGCTTTGCCCCATGAATCAATCCATTGGAGGAAAAGTTAATACATTAGACAAGGAAGATTTGGTAGCATAGTGTTCCAACCACCACCTCAACCCATTCCCTTGGTTATCATCACCATCATTGCTAGCTAGATTGAGGAATTTGAGAGATGAAGGGGATAGGCTAGCCATAGGCCAATGGCCTTTCCCGTGAAAGAGGAAATAGACACTCTTTTAGGGACAAGCTAGTGTATCTCAGCATTTGGCAATCCCACATACTAAGGTTACATGTATAAGCCCACTTAGGTTATATAACAAACACTTGAGTTAAATAAGCATATATGTATTACTTAGGTTTAAAATTCATTTAGGGGTATTCATGGACCTAAAGTGTCTCAACAACATTATATAGTAGCAAATTGAGGTACAAGTATACACATTGATATATAATCCATGTACATTTTAATAATATCAAATTATGAGTTAATTGAATAGTGACATACTATATTATCACAAACCACATTATTACAATTATGTAACTTATTGAAATAATTGTTGCTATTAATTATTCACATACGTTAATATCCCATATAGTAGACATTAATGTATTATACCTACCACATGGTCACATAGGCATTATTTATATAACTCATATGACATAGTTTCCATATTGCATGTTCTTACTAAAGTGTCACACTACACTTTATAATATGGTTTATATATTACATAGCCTCTTGTATTGTCACAATGCACTTTATATAATATAGTTTGGTTCCATACTGTACAATGTACATGCAACATGCATTTTCATAAGTCCAACCATGTGACTCACTTCCTTTTATTATATAGTTTCTATATTACATAGTTATGTCAAAATGTCACATTATACATTACATAATATAGTTGTAGTTATTATACCACATGTGATTACATAACTTTACACTAAACAATTAATAGAACCAATATTAATCCCAGATATTAATTAACTATTTATTCATTAATATGTTATTACTCATAATAACCATTAATTAATAATATATTAGTAATTAATTATCCACTCATTAATTCTTTCTTTAATTATGTTAAATCATTGTAATTCTCTTCACTGTGCCACACAAGGCATTCATCGAGCTTATCGTAACTCCACATTATTATAAATTCAATTTAATATTATTGAGTTAACTCATCTCATAACACAAAATCATTTATATTCAAATAAATATTCATTTCCATTAATATATTTACTTAACAATTTTTGGAAATTCTCGGGTATTACATCCTCCCCCTCTTATAAAAATTTCATCCTCGGAATTGCTACAAGGTTACACAAATAGATGGGGATAATCTCTCATTATCCTATCTTCTAACTCCCACGCAGCCTCCTCGACATCGTGGTTATGCCAACGTACTTTATAGATGAAATAACTTTATTTCTTAAGGTTTGCTCTTTCCTATCTAGTATTTGGATCGGGATTTCTTCATATGCTAGGTTCTTCTCCACTTGAATGGGCTCATAAGAAATCACGTGCTTGTAGTCGGCCTTGTACGGTCGCAACACGAAAATGTGGAACACGTTGTGGATGTGCTCCAACTCGGGTGGTAGTGCAACTTTGTATGCCGCTTTGCCCACTCGCTTCAGTATCTCGAATGGTCCTATAAATCTTGGACTCAACTTTCCTTTCTTGTCGAAACAGATCTTTCCCTTCTAAGGAGATACCTTCAAGAATACGAAGCTGCCGACCTTAAAGTCTCGATCCTGCCGATGCAAATTTGCGTACTTTTTCTAGCGGTCTTGAGCTGCTACTAGTCTGACTCTTATCACTGTCACCACATTTGCGGTTTGTTGTACTAGCTCTGGTCCGAGTATTCGTCGCTCTCCGACTTCGTCCCAATATAATGGCGTTCTGCACTTTCTTCCGTAAAGAGCTTCGTACGGTGGCATGTCGATACTTGCATGGTAACTATTGTTATACGCAAATTCAACTAAGGGTAGGTGGTCGTCTTAATTTCCCTTGAAGTCCATCACGCTAGTTTTAAGCATGTCCTCCAGCGTTTGTATTGTTTGCTCACTCTGTCCGTCTGTCTGAGGATGATAAGAGGTACTCAACCTCAACTGTGTTCCCATACTCTCTTGCAAACTTTTCCAAAAGTTGGATGTGAAGCGCAGATCTCGATCAGAGACAATTAACACCGGCACTCCATGTCGTGAAACATCTCCTTTATGTACAGACTCGCTAACTGATTCAAACTGTAGCGGATCTTGATTGCTAGAAAATGTGCGATCTTCGTTAGTCGATCTATGATAACCCAAATGGCATCATATCCCTTTTGTGTGACTGGAAGTCCTACCACGAAGTCCATCGTAATATGCTCCCATTTCCACTCCGGTATTTCCAACAGTTGTAGTAAACCACTCAGCCGCTAGTGCTCTACTTTAACGCGTTGACAAGTTAAATATCTACTAACGCACTCTGCGACTTCCTGTTTCAGATTGGGCCACCAAAAGTGTTGCCTCAAATCTCGGTACATCTTAGTGCCTCCCGGATGAACGGAATACATCGTATGTGTGCCTCGTGCAAAATTTCTTCTCTCAACTTGGTTACCGCTGGTACCCACACTCTTCCTTCGAATTTCAAAATACCGTCTTTATCCATTCGAAATCTTTCTTCTCCATTTTCTGCGATCCTTTTTTCGATCTTCTCGCACTCTTCATCCTTCTCTTGTGTTTCTTTTACTCTATCCAACAAGGTTGGACGAGCTTCCATTACAAATAACTTCTCTTCAGACCTCTTCGGTCCTTTTACCTCTATTTCCAATTTCTCCATCTCTCTTATCAACTCCTCTTGAGTCGTCAAGTGAAATAATTTCTCCCTTCCTTTCCTGCTCAGAGCGTCGGCAACTAAGTTTGCCTTACCCGGGTGATAAAGAATATCGCAGTCATAGTCTTTGATCAATTCTAACCACCTCCTCTGACGCATATTCAACTCCTTCTATGTGAAGATATATTTTAGACTTTTATGGTCCGTGTATATCTCACATTTCTCTCCGTATAAGTAATGCCTCCATATCTTTAACGCAAAAAACTACTGTCGCTAACTCCAAGTCGTGAGTAGGGTATCATTTTTTGTAATCCTTCAATTATCGTGATGCATACGCAATGACCTTGCCGTGCCACATGAGCACACAGCCAAGTCCCTTGTGCGATGCATCACTATATACCATAAAATTTCCTGCATCATCTGGTAGTGATAACACAAACACCTTGCTCAATCTCTTTTTCAGTTCTTGAAAACTCTCTTCGCATTTGTTTGTCCATACAAATTTCATTGTCTTTCTTGTCAGATTGGTTAACGGGGTTGCTATCTTAGAAAAATCTTGGATGAATCTTCGATAGTACCGAGCTAACCCTAAGAAACTTGTCACCTCTGTTGGTGTTCTCGGTTGCTCCCAATTACTTATTGCCTCGACCTTCACAGGGTCTACTGAGATTCTATTCTTATCCACCACGTGACCTAAGAATTGAACCTTCTCCATCCAAAATTCACACTTAAATTTTTTTGCATACATCTTCTCTTTCCTTAGTACTTCCAGAACTATCTTCAGATGTTCGGCATGCTCTTCTTCTATCTTTGAGTAGATCAAGATGTCGTCGATAAAAACTACCACGAATTTATCCAAGTATGGCTTGAAAACTTGGTTCATCAAGTCCATAAATTTTGTCAGAGCATTAGTCAATCCAAATAACATTACCAAAAACTCGTAATGTCCATAACGGGTTTGAAATGCATTCTTTGGTATATCCTCATCCCGTACCTTTAGTTAGTGATAACCCGTCCGTAGGTCTATTTTTGAAAAACACTTCGCTCCCTTTAGTTGATCAAATAAGTCGTCTATCCTCGGTAGCAGATATCTGTTCTTGATCGTTACTCTATTCAATTCTCGATAATCGATACAGAGCCTCATCGATCCATCCTTTTTCTTAACGAATAACATTGGTGCTCCCCAAGGAGACACACTCGGCCGTATGTAACCCCTTAACTAATAACTCTTACAGTTGTATCATCAATTCCATCATTTCTACTGGCACCATATGATATGGTGCTTTCAAAATTGGTGTCGTTCCCGGTGCTAAGTCTATTACGAATTCAATTTCTCTGTCTGGAGGAAGACCATGCAGATCGTCAGAAAATACATCTTGAAATTCATTCACTACGAATATATCTTTAATTTATACTCCCTTTTTTTTGAGAATCTACGATGTAAGCTAAATAACCTACACATCCTTTTCTTAATAATTTCTTGCCCTGCATCATCGTAACGCAACACGATTGCTTAAGCGATGAGCTACCATAAAATACTACCTTAGACTTACTCGGAGTCTGAAGGTTCACACATTTATTATGACAGTCAATTATTGCAGCATGGTTATATAACCAATCCATTCCCAGTATTACGTTAAATTCTCCCAATCTAATAGGAATCAAGTCTACGCTCAGTTATATTCTCTAATGTTTGCGCGATAATTTTGGTAAACAAATTCTACAGGGATTACTTCCTTATTCCCAACTTATATGTTCAAGGGATTTTTTAATCGTTCTCGGGGTGAATTAAGTCTACTAGCAAATTCTTCATATACAAAAGAACAGGTGGCACCCGAATCAAATAACACATAAGCATTTATATCATTGATTGGGATTATACCTGACACCACGTCCTTCGCAGCTACTGCATCCTGGACGGTCATGTTAAAGGTCTTAGTGGTTAGGCGGTTGGATTGTGCCGGTCCACAGATCATCAGTTTGTTTCCCCCTTGTTGGCTACCTCCGCTACTTCCCTTCTTCGGGCAGTCCTTAATTCGGTGCTCCGTCGAGCCACATGCAAAACATCCTTGCATCTTTTTAGGCTTCTGGCAATTGGGTGAAATGTTCCCTTCCTATCCGCAGTTGTAGCAAGTGCCACATCCCTTCCAGCACTCACCTTGATGGTTCTTCCCACATTTCGGGCATCCTTCAGTCCTCTTCTTAAAACCTCCATAAAAATTTCTCGATTGATTTTTGTTGTTGTTGTGTTATTATTCTCCCACATTCTTTTACCCAAGTTGCTTCCTCCACTACTGCTTCCTCCAGCACGGTTCTCTCCTCCAGTATTCTTTCCTTTCTTCTCCTTATTGTACAGACTTAAGGCATAACTGCCACCTTCCGCAATGATCGCCTTCTCCAGCAATGTCGCAAAGGAGTCAATTTGAAGCACTGATACCTTGTTGAACAGTCAAGGCTTCAGCCCTTGTTCGAATCGTCTCGCCTTACTTTCCTCATCTCCTACCTGGTGCTTCTCAAATCGCGCTAGTTCATTAAACTTAGCCGCGTACTGCGCCACCGTCATATCACCTTGCTTTAGTTCTAAGAACTTCACCTCCATTCTATTCTTCATGCTTTTCGGGAAGTAGTTCTCAAAAAACAGAGTCTTGAATCTATCCCAAGCTATTATCCCTTCTCCAGCTCTTTGTTGATTAGCCTCCCACCAGTAGTTGGCTTCGCCTCTCATCATATATATAGCGAATACAGTCTTTTAGTCTTCACTCACACGAGCGATAGTGAAGGCCTTCTCAATATCCTTAACCCATGTATGCACAATGATTAGGTCGGTAGTACCCTCGAACTCTGGGGGTCCTACACTCCTAAAGTCCTTAAAGTTTGTGACTGGTACTCCTTGAGGATTGGGGAGAACGGGTTCGTTGTTCCTTCCCCCTAAGGGCATCTCCTAACAAATCTACTAGCTTCTAGATCGGATCTACTTGTTCCCTCTCATTATTCACTGACTCCTAAGGTGCAGTCAATCTACGTTTGGGCGGCATTATCTGCATCACAAATTTTTATTTTATTATTACTCAGTTATATTACTTAAGTATTTCTTTTAATACTAAAGGCATAAAATTTTATAACACATTTCTGAAATAAGCTTCGTTTATATTCATATGCCAAATTGTTTCATTACATGATTTCCCCTAGCATATTTCTATAAATGTTATCACATATATCCCCTAATATCACAAAAGATGAGGAACACTAACATATTACCATAATACCCCTATATCAAAAGCTTACTCGGGGTTTACATCACTGTCCCACACTTTACACAAAAAAGTTGGGATTACAACACAGTATATACATCACATAAAGTAAATACTACTACTAGACTGACTAAGGGTCTCATCCCAACATCCACGCTCCACGACGCTCTTGTACTCAATCTGTGCTATATACGCCATCAACTCTGGGCTCAAAGTATGTAGGGTCTGTCCCTGCTCCACTGGGTAGTGGTACACAGCATCAATCACCCTCTCAAAAGCTGAACGGAACACATGCCCCATCTTGTTCATCTTCCTCTTCTTGCATCTGACCTCATCCTCTAGGTCGTCAGCTCTCTCGTTAGCCGCTTCCCACTTCTCCTCGAAGTGGATCCTATCCATAACCTTCAACTCTAGCTGAGTACGGAGCGCTTCCTTCTCTGTCTTCTCACTCAATTTTCTCTTCTCTACTTCTTCCAGCTTCTCTGCCAGATCTATGTTCCTCGCCATCGACATGTGGAATAAGGTTCCCATCTGAATTCCAGCCTCCCTGCGGTAAGCAATCTCTACCTCTAGCTCTTACATGGCCAGCTTCCTCTGGTGGTCCTCATCCCTCAGCTTCTGGAACTCGGACTCTCTCTCCTGGGCCTCAGCCTCCAGCTCCTGGACTCTGCAGTCCAACTCTAGGGTCCGATCCTCATACTCGCCTAACATCTGCTCGTTTACAGTAGTCCCATCAGAGTCCTCCACTGGCTCATCCTCCTTCGGCTCGTTCTCCATCGGCTCCTCCTCTGATTCGGACTCTATCTCAATCTCGTCCTTGTCGTCAGACTCAGACGGTGCAATAGCCTGCAAAGGCACAGCCTTTAGAGGTGCCTCGTATACTACATGTATATCTCTGGGCTCCTCCTCGGTCACTCTACTAGGTACTCCTGTGTCTGCCATCCTACAATTACAAACACAAGACAAACAAACAGCAACTCCATTAGAATGTTAAATAAAACATAAGTTCATTGTATAGAATGAAGTTACATTTCATAACATACTAAGTCTCTCAAGGAAAACTCTACATGAGTTTTATCTCCTTCTAACTTCTAAGTTCTCCTAAGTTATAATCTAAGGACTCTCGCTCCTAAGGTTTATAACTACAGCTCTGAGACCAACTTGTGACTCCCCCAAATTCGGACAGCCACTTGGTCACTCGAATTCTGTTTGTCACGTTCTAATATCTAACACCACAATAAATATTACGACTAAATGTCGCATCGCACAGCGGAATAATACACAACTATTACCGAATAGATTACATTTAATTAATATAATTTATTCATATCCCAAGGTCTCATAGCTTAAACATCGATTACATATCTTAAACATAACTTAAGTATGCATAACCATAACTAATACATAATGGCATAAGTTCTTATTATAAATTATAAAGTTCTACAGAAATAAAGCTACTCAGTAGCCTTTCCCTTGCCCTTGTCTGTGCCCGAGGGTCCGCACTGCTCTGTCTTAACTGAAAATATTTTTAGGGAAAGCAAGAATGAGCAAAATTGCCCTGCAAGTAATATATATTATGGGTGAGTAATATAGTTCTCGAATCCCAAAAGGGTATAGCAAGGTATGATATTTAAAGGATAGCAAGAATATCAACAGTTCTCAATAACAGTCGCTAAGGATAGAATAATATTAATATGGTTCAATACTAAATCAATTTAAGATTTCAAGATAACTGAATACTGAGCAGTCACTAATGACTATGAACTCTTACTATAATTATCAGTAATATACTGATACCCCAACAAAACAAGTACAACAGGTGATCAGCCTAAAGTACCCTACGGTATGCATATCGTTCAATCGTACTTAAAGTGTGCGCACGTCGGTCTCCCGACAAATATATTTTTCCTTCGAAGAAGGTTGCTCATCTTAGTCAAAATAAGACTCCGCACCAATCAATTGGTTTGGATAGTTTTCTAATCATGGTATAAGTCTAGCCGAATCAAATGGCATAGACCACTCTTTATAAATTTAATACTTGACATTAATGTTAAAAGAATATAATCGACTTTATCATAACCATGACGCAATAAGTCAAAATTTGAATAACTTACTTGCACAACAATAACTTAATATGAATTCAATAAGAATAGAGTTCAAGTACTTGCTTACGACATCCGTTGAATAAAGTAATGCAAGGGTTTAGGATACTTGCAAATAATACAAGAACGGGTTTAAGGAAACTTGCCTTTAGCGTAGTTTACGCACGTAAAGCTAATCAACACTTTCGAACCCTATTTATAGTATATAATATGTTTAGGATGTTCATTAGTTAAACATATTAGATAAACAAACTTGATATGTGATTCAAGTATACACATATGACTAGTCATACAATCCAATACGTATGCTACTACATTGTTTGGAACCATCGTTAGACTTATCATTTATAAACACCTTGTCAATTTAATACGCATTGCACGCATAAGAAGGATCATGATAAATACACATGTTAGGAAACTGACAACTAGGTTCAATTCGTTATCCATTCTTATCTAATCAAAGCTTTAAGTATTCAAGTAACAACATTTCTTACGTTTAATTGCTACACATATGCCATGAGGTCACTGAGTATCATATACACATGTTCAAGCTACTTTAGTCATGCATTTTATGTTCTATGTTTCACTTCCTTGAATCTTGTTCTTAATCATGCTCAACTATTGTACAATGCATAAGACTAACTAGTCATTCATGTTAATTATGTCTATAGGCATGGCACACCTAATCATGAAGTCACATTATAGAATACTTACAACGTAGTTATTGACAAACTAGTTTTCAAGATTTATTTTGAAAAACTTATGTTAAGCCATCAAGCATGCAAAGCTACTTGCTATTCCTCATACTTTCATATTAGAACACAAAAGTATGCTCACAAGTTTTAAACTCAAAGTGTAATTAGTGCATTAGGTTCATAGATGAAACTCTATGTTTCCATTAGCATGTTATCAATCTTATCTAGGCGTGCAAATTTACTTTACTTGTTATACATCATGCTTGCACAAATACATATCAAGAGTATGCAATTACGTTCACAAGTTCTTAATCCAAAAGTGTATATGGATTATCAAGTCCATATTGAAAACTCTAAGCCTTTCCTTAGAAGGTCCTCAAAGCTATTCAAGCATGTAAATAAGTTCACATGTGTCATACTTTCATGCTTTCAAGCTATCTTACAAACGTAAACTAATCATACTAGCATGTTCTTCAAGTTATAATTTAAAGTACACATGGTTTGTTGAATTCGCACATTGGAACTCAAATTCTCTTTTGAAATCAAGCTACGGTGAGTGCTTATATGAAAGACAATATAAACTAGCTTGTCAGAGACTTGTATGGTCTTATTGAAGCTTACTAAGTACACTCAACATATCAGAAGGCATGAAAATCACCAACTGACTCTGCAGAGGGGCACGGCTGCGCGCCACTTGTACTAGGGAGTGGCGTGGTTGAGCGACTCCCGTTCCAGACCAGAAACTTCTCTGCATTTGCAGAGTTCCAGCCAAACTTCACATTCACTCATGAAGCAAGCTTGCTAACTATCACATTGCACATATAACACATCTATATACTGTCCTAGCATGTTAATCATCATTTCATATAACTAATTTCAAGTAATTTATGCTAATCTTTGAACTAAAAGTTGAGAACACAATGTAAGGTTTATACCTCTTGGACTTGAATTGAACAAGGCTTGCTCTCAACTTTAGATTATACACTTACTATAATATACTCACACTCTATATCAATTTTCAGAAACTTAGCAAAATCAAATGAGAAGGGAAGAGTTCAATTTATAGAGAAATGAATAACCATACAATTGCTTTGCCCCATGAATCAAACCATTGGAGGAAAAATGAATATATTGGGCAAGGAAGATTTGGTAGCATAGTGTTCCAACCACAAGCTCAACCCATTCCCTTGGTTATCAACACCATCATTGCAAGCTAGATTGAGGAATTTGAGAGATGAAGGGGATAGGCTAGCCTTAGGCCAATGGCCTTTCACGTGAAAGAGGAAATGGACACTCTTTTAGGGACAAGTTAGTGTATCTCAGCATTTGGCAATCCGACATACTAAGGTTACATGTATATGCCCAGTTAGGTTATATAACATACACTTGAGTTAATTAAGCATATATGTATAACTTAGGTTTAAAATTCATTTAGGGGTATTCATGGACCTAAAGTGTCTCAACAACATTACATGGTAGCAAATTGAGGTACAATTATACACATTGATATATAATCCATGTACATTTTAATAATATCAAATTATGAGTTAATTAAATAGTGACATACTATATTATCACAAACCACATTATTACAATTATGTACCTTATTGAAATATTTATTGCTATTAATTATTCACATACTTTAATATCCCATATAGTAGACATTAATGTATTATACCTACCACATGGTCACATAGGCATTATTTATGTAACTCATATGATATAGTTTCCATATTACATGTTCTTACTAAAGTGTCACACTACACTTTATAATATGGTTTATATATTATATAGCTTCTTGTATTGTCACAATGCACTTTATATAATATAGTTTGGTTCCATCATGTACAATGTACATGCAACATGCATTTTCATAAGCTCAACCATATGACTCACTTCCTTTTATTATATAGTTTCTATATTACATAGTTATGTCAAAATGTCACATTATACATTATATAATATAGTTGTAGTTATTATACCACATGTGATTACATAACTTTACACTAAACAATTAATAGAACCAATATTAATCCCAAATATTAATTAACTATTTATTCATTAATATGTTATTACTTATAATAACCATTAATTAATAATATATTATTAATTAATTATCAACTCATTAATTCTTTTTTTAATTAATTTAAATCATCGTAATTCTCTTCACTGTGCCACACAAGGCATTTATCGAGCTTATTGTAACTCCACATTATTATAAATTCAATTTAATATAATTGAGTTAACTCATCTCATAACACAAAATCATTTATATTCAAATAAATATTCATTTCCATTAATATATTCACTTAATAATATTTGAAAATTCTTGGGTATTACAAATTTCCCCAACTCATTAATTCAGACACCGTGAAAAGTTACTATGTCTAAAACACATGCCAGCCATCATCTTGGTCCTGCGAATCAATCAAACCATTTCAATTTTCACTAGAAAATCAAAATACGAATGACCTGATCTCCCTCCGCCAGGGAGTACGTAGGCAGCCATTCCTGGTGCGGTCAAACCAAACCAAACTCAAAAGAGACACTTCTCAAACCTCTCACACAAAACTTGAACTACGAATGACCTGATCTCCCTCCACCAGGGAGTACGTAGGCAGCCATTCATGGTGCGGTGTGACCTTCAAAGAAAAAACCAATAAAAACCAGTCCCAATACACTGAAACCCGATAAAAACCAAATTTTATCAAGTCTCCCTACTCAACAGGCCCGTATGAGATATTCTCCGACATCTCACTGTCCATCCATCAAGGAGAAACTCGTGATACATCAACAACAGCAAGTCATGAAAGAAGTGGTAATCACTCAGCAATGACTATACATACCCAACAGGGAAGTGAATCAAAATATATTTCCCTGATATGTAATACTGTTTGTGTAACGACCCCAAAATTCATACAACAGAACTCTCGACTTCGGTCGTTAACATTACATCAAACTTCTAACTTTGTTTTCTAAACTAACGTAATATACATATAATATAATATACATATATTACATGTATTATAAGTATAAACATAAATATAAAGTTTATAACTTATAATACATAATGAGTATAATTATTATAATAATTTGCAATTAATACCATAGGTTATAACAATTGGAATTTAAAAAGCCCTAAGGCTTGTTTGACGAAAATAATTTATTTTTAAGAACATGTTTTTAGTAGTTAAGGCCCCGTTTGGCAAAACGGATATAAAACGATGCAAGGGCCTTGTTTGAAAAAACGATTTTAAAAACTCTTTTAATTCTTTTAATAAATCCTTTAACATATATTTTTAATGTTATACTTTAAGTAATTAAATATTAACATTCTAATTTAATTAATTAAAAGTTAACATCAATTAATCACATAAAAATTGTCACATAACAATTATAATTACTCGCTAATTATAATTTCTTGTAACAATTACCACACAACTTCATCTAATTTAATTATCCCAGTTAAATTAGAACTATAATATAAAATCATTACATATTAATTAATTTAAATATTAAATATTTATTTAATTAATATATTATACTTAATTAAATCATTTCACAACGATCACATAAAGTATTTATTTAACTCAATAAATAAATCAATTAAAATATTTATTTAATTCAATAATTATTAAAATAAATATATAAAATTCTCTTCACACCAAATCACATATTTCACAATATATAACACATATACACATACTCAAACTCGAAACATCTCATAATAAGAATCTCATTTATTAATTCTTAAAAATTTGGGTTGTCACATCCTTACCTCTTTATAAGGATTCCGTCCTCTGAATCAACGAAACCTCCCTTACTTTGTTTTTACTAAATCTCTTTCATAATTTTATCGTTGAATAACCTCAACACATTACCTTAACAAAAGTTTTACATATATATACTACTCCATTCATTTCTTCAACAAGTTTTAAGTTTTATTTCGTAACCTTCAATTAACATAATTATATATTCTTTAACTCGTTCATTTCCTTTCTAAAGATTATTACCAAATACTCTACTCGTGGAGTTCATATACTTCATAATTCACTATCTTATCAGTATTCGGGTTATCACATTCACCCCTTCTTCTAAGAATTTCGTCCTCAAATTTTTTATTAATCTTTATATATCAATCTATCAAAATAGATTTTAAGTTAATCTTTATTCACTAGATTGGTGCGTTCTACAACCACTTCTTTCTAAGGAATATCCTTCTTGCCATATTCACCTTCAGAATAATAAGAATCTTCCACAATTGCTCAATAATTGGGAAACGATATAAATAACTCAGAAATTTAAAAGATTCTAAATCATGCTGAGGGCACAAGACCTTGAACTTGTCTTTAGGTTTAATAGTGCTTCACCCCTAGTACTTCACACTATACATCCTACATCGGTGCTCTAGGTGATCAGACTATCGCACCACTACGTCGTGCACAAACGTAGTACATCGTAACGACTATATACGTTACACTCGAAACTATTGTCTCCGATAACATGTCCCCTTTTATAGGGTTGTTCACCTCAGCTTCTTAACATCTGAATCCACACCAAAATAATTTGGTTTGGCATAGTTTGACTAAGAACGCTCTAATTTCATAAACATCTTTCAATATTTGTCTAGCTGAATCAAGTAGCATAGACTTTTAGAAATAATTTGGACATCAATCGAAATATATATATATATATATATATATATATATACTTTTAACCAACTCAATAAAATAATTTTTTTTAAGGAAACTAAAAATAAATAAATCTTTTTATAATATCCTGATACTGTACCGTAGTAATGGTACGTTGAGGATTTCATCATTACATGACGTCGTCATACTACATCATACCATAGTGGGCTGACGATCCTACGATCACATCCAACACTAGGTTTACCTGCATTGATGACTTCCTCAATTATTATTCCTATATTATATCAAATGATGCATAGAATATATAAAATATATTTTGAAAATTTCAAATCATTTTTGTCTAGCTGAAGAAATTAGCATAGACATGTGAATAATAGCACTGTTTTAACAATCCATTGGTTCAATCATTTGATCCAATATTTTTCAAGAAAATAGAAGTGCAACATCAGCACGACGTCAATAAATTTTGAAAATCTAGCAAAGCTAGGAAATTTAGAATATCAAATTTTTCTTCATCAATTTAAATCTTTACTCCACCGTTTCATTACTTAAACATTCTATCAATCTTCAACAACATCAATGTTTTCTATACCATAACCTTTCTATATCCAGTATAGTTCATCAAACTTACCACACTTTGGAAGTTCAGAAACTTGCCACAATAATATGAGTTTAAGAACTTGTCCTAGCAATACGTAGTCCAAGAACCTATCAGGGACTGTCCATATGCTTAGGGGTTCAAAAATATACATACGATTATGAGTCACGAACTTACCACAAGTATAAGTTTTAAGAACCGCACCTAACCTTAAGATCATCTAATCTAATCTTAATTGTTTCTAACTATCAAATATAAACATGAGAAAAGAATCACCTTTTCGTCACATATATATCGATAGCGCGACACCAGTATTCCAACGATTATCAATATGATAAACCAAGTGTAAGCACAAAACCCCTGCCCATACAAAGGTTTGTACAACTCAGCTACCACATGAGTCCTCAGTTTAAATCCCACTTAACTCTTTCTTGCTCATAACTTCTCGCTCTATACTCGATACAGATTTTCTGTATCTCGTCATTTAAAACTCCTCGTGAGTTTATGTCATACTATATCATAGTATATTCTCGTTATAGCACCAAACTATAACTATTCAATCATTACAGATCTTATGTCTTTTACAACTTTAAAAGATCACATTGTGATCTTATTCTACAATCATCTCCCTTATGATTCCTTCCTTATCTTATGATCGTTTTGTTTTACAATCTTCTTATCTTTACCTTTTATCATATTATATTATGATTTCATTTATACTTTTAATTTTATAGACTTTGTCTATTCATCATTATTTGTCATCTTGATTATTGGAGTTAAGTAACTCCTGATTCTTATCTTTATATCGCTCCAAAATTCTTCTTTGAATCTTCTTGTTTATTTATCAATTCTTCCTTTAAGAATTTTTAACTTCATTCATATATCTCAATATTTTATTCGGATTTTATTCCTCGTCGTTCTCACCTTCTTCTTAAAACCTTTGTAGGACTAAATTCATTGTATACATATACGTATGTGAAAAGAATTACCTTTTCGTTATACGTAATTTAAACTTAATTTCTTATAACCTAAGGTCATAACCTAAGATACTCTTTACCTAAGGTGTATAACCTAACGGCTCTGATACCAACTGTAATGACCCCAAAATTCATACAACAGAACTCTCGACCTCGGTCGTTAACAATACATCAAACTTCTAACTTTGTTTTCTAAACTAACGTAATATACATATAATATAGTATAAATATATTACATATATTATAAGTATAAACATAAATATAAAGTTTATAACTTATAATACATAAAGAATATAATTATTATAATAATTTATAATTAATACCATAGGTTACAACAATTGAAATTTAAAAAGCCCTAAGGTTTGTTTGACAAGAATAATTTATTTTAAAAAATAAGTTTTTAATAGTTAAGGCCCCGTTTGGCAAAACGGATTTAAAACGGTGCAAGGGCCTTGTTTGGGAAAATGATTTTAAAAACTCTTTTAATTCTTTTAATAAATCCATTAACACATATTTTTAATGTTATACTTTAATTAATTAAATTTTAATATTCTAATTTAATTAATTAAAAGTTAACAATAATTAATCACATAAACATTGTCACATAACCATTATAATTACTTGCTAATTATAATTTCATGTAACAATTACCACACAACTTCATCTAATTTAATTATCCCAATTAAATTAGAACTATAACATAAAATTGTTACATATTAATTAAATTAAATATTAAATATTAATTTAAATAATATATTATACTTAATTAAATTACTTCACAATGATTACATAAATTATTTATTTAACTCAATAAATAAATAAATTAATTAAAATATTTATTTAATTCAATAAATATTAAAATAAATATATAAAATTCTCTTCACACCAAATCAAATATTTCACAATATATAACACATATACACATACTCAAACACGAAACATCTCGTAATAAGAATTTTATTTATTAAATTCTTATTTATTAATTTTTAAAAATTCGGGTTGAACGACCCCAAAATTCTTACAACAGAACTCTCGACCTCGATCGTTAACAATGCATCAACCTTCTAACTTTACATCATTAATCGGTAATAAACTTAATAAAATGCGGAATAATTAAAACTTTTAAAGTTTTCTTTCTATATTTCCCTTAATCACAACCTTTATTATTACATATCTTTGATTCAAATTTATTACATGAATCGCTTCATCAAAGTTATTATATAAACTTTACATCCCAATTCAATATCCTTTAAACTTCGGATAACTCAAACTTTACAACTCAACATAAAATAAACATCATAAGCCATTAAGTACACTTCTAGAACCTTAAACATGATTTAAAGGAATAACAACTTTAGCTAAAATATTTAATCTTCGTGCATTATATCTGAGCCACGTCATTCAAGTAGCACATAACGTTACCTTGGATCCTTAGCTTGCAAAAATGGTTATTTTGCAATAATGGATCCTTAGTTTTGCTTGATCTCCCGTAGTAAAATAAGCATAACTTCTTCATACGAACTCCGATTAGGGCGATTCAGGATGATTCGAAAACATAACGAGTAGACCTACAACTTTTATTCTTTAATATTTTCGATTTGAAGTGGTTAAAATAGGTCAAAATGGCCATATTTGTGACTGATGCGTACTCGGAGGCAATCGGAGGGCGTCAGACATGCACATACACAAGTATAGTGCTGTCAACGATAATAGATGTTGTTCTAAGTTATAAAATATGATTATTATGAATTATAAATGATGCTTAACATTAGTCAATGATGTAATGACAATTATGTCGACTTAAACAAACGTTAAGTGTTGATTAAAAGAGAAATATAAAGGAATATGAAACGAAGGTTAACCTGCTTAATGTTAACAAATATTATACATCTAATGTGATGTAAAGACGAGGTTTAAGACTTAACTAAATGTTAAGTGTATTAAAGGAGAACTTAATGAGAAGTAAAAGGAAGTTTAACGTAAAATAAATAAAATAAGCGTTGAGGAGCCCTAACAGGACTTAACCACATAAATAGAATATTGTGTGTCAAACCTAAAGAAGTTAATAGTATATCGTAAAGTATAGTTACTTAAACGATTACTAAGCATTACTATGTGACTAATAAATGATGTGCATGATTATATATTGTGTAGGATACGTGAGGTGCAAATAGCTATAAGCTGTTTTTCGGTAATTGGTAATCTACGATCAAGGCAAGTCTTCCAGTTCATATGTGCTACGTGAATTCAATTTTTTTTAATTACGTGTATTCATGGTATCAATATGAGATCTTCAATTACATGTTACTCGTTATGAATTGGAAAGGTCAAATTATGATTATATTTAGTTGACTTATGGAACTCAACTTGTTATATATGAAATGTTGAGCATGTGGAACTTATATTTATATTGAACTAATACTTCTGCTGAGCATGAAATCTTATAATTGTTTTAAATTGAGATATATATTGAGCATGAACTTATGTGTTATGTGCGGCATGAAAGCTGTTAGATTTGCTGAGCTGTCGAGCTTATTCTTACAAAATAACCATTTTTGCATGCTAAGGATCCAAGGTAACGTTATGTGCTACTTGAACGACGTGGCTCAGATATAATGCACGAAGATTCAATATTTTAGCTAAAGTTGTTATTCCTTTAAACAATGTTTAAGGTTCTGAAAGTGTACTTAATGGTTTATGATGATTATTTTATGTTGAGTTGTAAAGTTTGAGTTATCCGAAGTTTAAAGGATATTGAATTGGGATGTAAAGTTTTATATAATAACTTTGATGAAGCAATTCATGTAATAAATTTGAATCAA
Source organism: Panax stipuleanatus (assembly GCA_020205555.1). Lineage (NCBI taxonomy): Eukaryota > Viridiplantae > Streptophyta > Magnoliopsida > Apiales > Araliaceae > Panax > Panax stipuleanatus. The sequence goes on along the minus strand of CM035121.1, from coordinate 53,440,888 downwards.
AGATATGTAATGATAAAGGTTGTGATTTAGGGAAATATATAAAGAAAATTTTAAAATTTTTAATTATTTCGTATTTTATTAAGTTTATTACCGATTAATGATGTAAAGTTAGAAGTTTGATGTATTGTTAACGACCGAGGTCGAGAGTTCTGTTGTATGAATTTTGGGGTCGTTACAGTTTGATATATACATTGTGTCCTGTACATGACAAAAATGGCTGATCTAGTATGTGCAGGAAAAACAAAGCTAGTCTATGAACCTGTGGACAAGCGGGATAGCAGTGCCAACAAGGCATCCCTCTCTAAAGATAGAGGAGAAACTGCAAGCTCAATACCCTCAGTCTCCATTTGAGCAAGAACATCCACAGCCATCTACATAGTACTGCTGTGACCATCTATGAAAGTGCTCATATCTGCAACCAGGTTGTGGGTATAAGATCTGATTGTTGTACTTTCCACAATATAAACATCTCGTGTAGCTATGGCCTTATCCTTTTTTACATAAGTGGCATCCCGGGCAGTCAAAGCCTCCTCAATCTCCTCAAAGGTTGCATCTCTGACAGATTGGATCTCATAGTGCTGTCAACGATATTAGATGTTGTTCTAAGTTATAAAACATGAATGTTAGTAAATATAATTATGTTTAACTTGAAATGTAATTTGATTGACGTAAGATGTAATTATAATTGGTTAATTATGTGAAATGTAATATGATTATGTGAGGTGATTAAATTACGTGGTGATTAATTATTAACTTATTAGTTATTGAGGTATGAGTTAATCTTAATTGGTTAACTAACGATGAAGATTAGCTATGTAATAATTATACATATGTTTTGATAGCGAGTGTCAAACGAATGAATAGAAGAGAATTACGAAGTGTAAATCAGAAAGTGTAGATTATAATTTACTTAGACGTTTGATAAGCGTTGCTAAGTGACTAATAATTGATACGTACGGTGATACGTTATGTAGGATCATGAAGCAGATTATATTAAGAAGTTTTTCGGTAATTAGTAATCCACGAGCCAGGCAAGTCTTTAGATTCCTACTTGTCTACGTGAATTTGATGAACTGTTTTAAATTGCATGATATGTTATATATGTTGTAAGCGAGCATGATATGTTATACATGTTGTAATCATGAAATGTCAAAGTCAATTTATGACTACACTGTTTGGTTAAATAATGTTGATTGAGTAAGGAACTCAATCTTTATATTTGTTATGTGAATTAAAGCATGTATGCCATGTTACTTTAATTATTATGAGATTTATGTTGAGCATGTTTATTATGTGATGCGTGATGCATGAAAACTGTTAGAACTTGCTGAGCTGTCGAGTTCACTCTTGCAAATAACCATTTTTGCAGGTCAAGGATGCAAGGTAAAGATACGTGTTAAGTGATTTATAGAGATCAATGTTCAAGAATATTAGTTATGTTTAATTTCAAATTGTAGTTAATGTTTTGAATGAAATATGTCGCTGAGCTATAAGTAGAGTTATTCAATGTAGATGGATATTGTTTTATTATGTAAGAGTTTGTATAGTCATTTTGTTGTAACGATTCATGATATGGATTTGAATCGAAGAGATGTAATGCAAAGGTTGCGATTCAGGGCAATATAGAAAGAAAGTTTATAAAAGTTTTAAATATTTCGCATTTTTAGTGATTTTTAATATCGAATAATGATGTAATGAGAGATTAAAGTTGTATTGTTAACGATCGAGAAGGAGAATATTATTGTATGAATTTTGGGGTCGTTTCAGTTGGTATCAAAGCTGTAGGTTATACACCTTAGGTAAGAGTACCTTAGGCTATGACCTTAGAGAATGAGAAGCTAAGTTATGTTACGTATAATGAAAAGGTGATTCTTTTCACATACGTAGAAGTATAGGATGAGTTAAGTCCTGGAAATGTTATAAGAAGAAGATTAGAATGGTGAGGAATAAAACTCGAATAAAATATTGAGAATCAGGAATGGAATTAGAAATTTTTTAAAGAACGAGAATTGATTAATAAACAAGAAAAATCGAAGAAAAATCTTGAAGAGATGTAGAGATAAAAACCAGGAGTTGCCTAACTCCATTGATCTAGATGACGAATAACGATGAATAGACGAAATCAATAAGATTAAGAGCATAATGAAATCATGTTATGACATGATGATAGGTAGAGCTAAGAAGTTTTAAAACAAAACGATAACGAGATAAGGAAGAATCATAAGAGAGATGATTATAGAATAAGATCACAACGTGATATCTTTTAAGTTAAAAGACAGATGGTCCTTAATGATTGAATGGTTATAGTTTGAGACTATAACGAGAATGTACTATGAGATAGTACGAGATTAACTCACGAGGAGTTATAAATGATGAGATACATAAGTCTGTATCGAGTATAGAGCAAGAAGTTATAAGTAAGATAGAGGTAAGTGGAATTTCAACTGAGGACTCATGTTGTGGCTGAGTTGTACAAATATTTTTATGGGCAAGGTTTTGTGCTTACACTTGGCTTATCATATTGATAATCATTGGAAGGTTGGTGTCGCGCTATAGATATATATATGACGAGGAGGTGATTCTTTTCTCATAGTATATTTGATAGTTAGAGTGAATAGAGATTAGATTAGATGATATTAAGATTACAGTAGATGATCTTAAGGTTAGGCGAGTTCTTAAAACTCATACTTATGGTAAGTTCGTGACTCATAGTCGTATGTACGTTTTTGAACCCCTACGCATATGGACAGTCTCTGATCAGTTCTTTGACTATGTATTGCTAGGACAAGTTCCTAAACTCATATTATTGTGACAAGTTCCTGAACTTCCAAAGTGTGGTAAGTTCGATGAACTATACTGGGTATAGAAAGGTTATGGCATAGAAAGCATTGAGATTATTTAAGATTGATAGAATGATTAAGTAATGGTGGAGTAAAGAGTTATATTGATGGAGAAAGTTGTTATATTCTAAATCTCTTAGGTTTGTTAGATTTTTGAAATTATTGACTTCGTGCTAATGTTGTACTTCTGTTTTCTTGAAAAATATTGGATCAAATGATGGAACCAATGGAATTTTTTTTAAAAAAAATAGTGCTATTATTCACATGTCTATGCTAATTGCTTCAGCTAGACAAAAATAATTTTAAATTTTCAAAATATATTTTATATATGCATCATTTGATATGGTGTAGAAACAATAATCGAGGAAGTTATCAATGCAGTTAAACCTAGTGTTGGATGTGATCGTATGATCGTCAGCCCACTATGGTATGATGTAGTATGACGACGTCATGTAATGACGAAATCCTCAACGTACCATTACTACGGTACGGTATCAGGATATTATGAAAAGATTGATTTATTTATTTTTGGTTTCCTTAAACGAAACAAAATATATTTTTTTGAGTTGGTTAGATATATATATATATATATATATATATATTTCGATTGATGTCCGAATTGTTGCTAGAAGTCTATGCTACTTGATTCAGCTAGATAATTATTGAAAGATGTTTATGAATTCGAGCGTTCTTGGTCAAACTATGCCAAACCAAATTATTTTGGTGCGAATTCAGATGTTAAGAAGCTGAGGTGAACAACCCTATAAAAGGGGACATATTATCGGAGACAATAGTTTCGAGTGTAATTCATATAGTCGTTACGATGTACTACGCTTGGGCCCGACGTAGGGGTATGTTAGGCTGGCCACCTAGAGTACCGATACGGTTTATAGTGTGAAGTACCGGGGGTGAAGCACTATTAAACCTAGAAAGAAGTTCAAGGTCTTGTGACCACTCAGCATTATTGGAATCTTTTAAATTCCTGAGTTATTTATATCGCTTCCCAATTATTGAGCAATTGTGGAAGATTCTTATTATTCTGAAGATGAATGTAGCTAGAAGGATAGCCCTTAGAAAGAAGTAGTTGTAGAACGCTTTAATCCAGTGAATAGAGGTTAACGTAAAATCTATTTTGATAGATTGATATATAAAGATTGATAGACTAAAATTTCGAGGACGAAATTCTTAGAAAAAGGGGTGAATGTGATAACCCGAATAATTATAGATGGTAAATTACGTAGTATATTAATTCGACAAGTAGAGTATTCGGTAATGATCCTTAGAAAGGAATGAACGAGTTAAAGATATATAATATTTGATATGTGATTATGTTTGATTGAAAATTATGTAATAAAACCTAATAGTTGTTGAAGAAATGAATGAAGTATATATATATGTAAAACTTTTTGCTAAGTTAACGTGTTGAAGTTATTCAACGATAATTGTGAAAGAGATTTTGCGAAAACTGAGTAAGGGAGGTTTCGTTGATTCCGAGGATGGAATCCTTATAAGGAGGGAAGGACGTGACATCCCGAATTTTTAAGAATTAATAAATGAGAATTTAATAAATAAAATTCTTATTTTAAGATGTTCGAATACGAGTATGTGTATATGTGATATATATTGTGAAATATGTGAATTGGTGTGAAGAGAATTTAAATGTTAATTTAATATTTATTGAAATAAATAAATATTTTAATTGAATTAATTATTGAGATTATGTGATTATTATGGAGTAATGTAATTAAGCGTATTATATTAATTAAATGAAGTGAATAAATATTTTATTGAATTTATTTGTTGAGTTAAATAAATTAAGTATGTGATGATGTGGATTGATTTAATTAAGTGCCATATATTTAATTAAATTGATATATTAATATTAGTGTAGAATAATTCTAATTTAATTAAGAATAATTGAATTAGATTTAATGTTATGTGCTACGTGTTAATAATAATTTATTACATGTATTATGTTTAATAAAGAAATTATAATTGTGTAACAATTTAGTATTGTGTGTTTTTATTATTAAATGGGTGTTAGTTTTATTTAATTAGAATATGGTAATTTAATTAAATAAGTGTAGTAATTAAATTATGGAGTAAAAGATTTATTAAAATAATGGAAAAAGATTTTAAATAGTTTTACCAAACAAGGCCCCTGTACTTGATTAACCCTATTTCTCCAAACAAGACCTTAGCTAAAAAGTGGTTTTTAAAATAGCTTTGTTTTACCAAACATGGCCTTAAGCTCAAAAAGTTAATTTTTAAAAATAATGTGGTTTTGCCAAAAATGGCCTTGGGCTTTTTAAATTTTTTAACCTATGTAATAAGTGGTAGTTAGCATAGCAATTAGTATATTATGTATTAGCTATATTAATAATATAAGTTACATATATATTATATATGTATATGTATATTGTATATGGTATATTGTATAATATATGCTAAGTTAAAAGATACATTAGTTTTAAAAAGCCTAAGTCAAAACAAAGAAATGAAAAAGAAGAAGAGAGTTAGAGAGAATTGTTAGAGATGGAGAGAGAAGAGAAAGAAAAGCTTGAGAATGTAAGAGAGGATCATCATCTTCATCATCTCTTTAATTAAAACTAGTAAGATTATAATCTTAACCCTTGTACTCAATTCATATGTTTTGTATTTAGTCTTTGTCAAAATAAGTTTTCATGAAATTATATAATTATGAATCTTATATGTATGTATGGTGTTCATATGTTTTCATATGTAATTGTATGCCATAAAAAGATTTTCAGAAATCAATTGTTGTAAAAACAAGTTTTAAACTATGTTCTTCTATGTTTTCATGGTTTTAGAGTTTCTTGGAAAGTCTTGGTGTGAAAGCTCTTGATTTTGATATATATATGGGATGTGTACATATATATATATATGTGTGTATATATATGTTACATATGATTTTATAGTTATATAAGTGTTTTAATTCACAAAGATAAGATGAACATGGAGAAATCATGTTCATAGTGTTTTATCATGAAGTTATCTTGAAAATAATTCTTAAATTATCAAAGAAATTGAGAAAAGCATGAAGTTATATGTAATATATGATATAACATGATTATATAATAGTTATGTGGTTGTTTTAACAATTTAAGTCATGGAATTTTGATAAACAAGAAGAACGGGGTTCATAGTGATTTTATGTGAACTAATTTCTGAAAAATAGCTTTTGAAACTATCAAAATTGATGTTGATTATGAGTTATTGTTAAAATTGATTAAGTATTATGTTAGTATGTTAAGAATAGAAGTGATTACAATTGGAATCACTTGAATTAGATGAAAAATGAATTCGTAGTAGCAATTTTCGTCAAGAAAGCTTAAAATTGTGTTTTTCTTCGAATTCCATGAATTCTTGGTTGTGATTATGTGTTTATATGAAATTTTTATGTTATGAGCATGTTAATAAGCTTAAAATATTGTTTGTCACATGTTTCATGTTTGTCATGTTGGAAAAATTCGAATTCGGTGTGACGGAATAAGCCAAATTGGCTTATTTCTCCACCAGTTCGCGAACCAGCCCCTCCACCAGCCCTTGGACCCGCCCCAGTGGGTGTTTTTGCCCTGTGGGACCCGCCCCAACTGGTACCCTTGCTGTCCGGGGTGGTTTAGTTGTTGTAATGCGAAACTATTTTGACCTCCGTTACTAAAATGGCCATAACGTTTTCATACGAACTCCGATTGAGGCGATTCAAGATGATCCGGAACGAGCACGAGTAGACCTACAACTTTTGTGTTTTAACTTTTTTGATTTGAGGTAGTTAGAAGGGTCAAAATGGTTATCTTTGTGACTGATGCGTATTTGGAGGCAATCGGAGGGCGTCGATCATGCACATACGCAAGTATAGTGTTGTCGACGATATTAGATGTTGTTCTAAGTTATAAAACATGAATGTTAGTAAATATAATTATGTTTAACTTGAAACGTAATTTGATTGACGTAAGATGTAATTATAATTGGTTAATTATGTGAAATGTAATATGATTATGTGAGGTGATTAAATTACGTGGTGATTAATTATTAACTTATTAGTTTTTGAGGTATGAGTTAATCTTAATTGGTTAACTAACGATGAAGATTAGCTATGTAATAATTGTACATATGTTTTGACAGCGAGTGTCGAACTAATGAATGGAAGAGAATTACGAAGTGTAAATCAGAAAGTGTAGATTAAAATTTACTTAGACGTTTGATAAGCGTTGCTAAGTGACTAATAATTTATGCGTATGGTGATACGTTATGTAGGATCATGAAGCAGATTATATTAAGAAGTTTTTCGGTAATTGGTAATCCACGAGCCAGACAAGTCTTTCGGTTCCTACTTGTCTACGTGAATTTGATGAACTGTTTTAAATTGCATGATATGTTATATATGTTGTAAGCGAGCATGATATGTTATACATGTTGTAATCATGAAATGTAAAAGTCAATTTATGACTACACTGTTTGGTTAAATAATGTTGATTGAGTAAGGAGCTCAATCTTTATATTTGTTATGTGAATTAAAGCATGTATGCCATGTTACTTTAATTATTATGAGATTTATGTTGAGCATGTTTATTATGTGATGCGTGATGCATGAAAACTGTTAGAACTTGCTGAGCTGTCAAGCTCACTCTTGCAAATAACTATTTTTGCAGGTCAAGGATGCAAGGTAAAGATACGTGTTAAGTGATTTATAGAGATCAATGTTCAAGAATATTAGTTATGTTCAATTTCAAATTATAGTTAATGTTTTGAATGAAATATGTCGCTGAGCTATAAGTAGAGTTATCCAATGTAGATGGATATTGTTTTAGTATGTAAGAGTTTGTATAGTCATTTTGTTGTAATGATTCATGATATGGATTTGAATCGAAGAGATGTAATGTAAAGGTTGCGATTCAGGGCAATATAGAAAGAAAGTTTATAAAAGTTTTAAATATTCCACATTTTTAGTTATTTTTAATATCGAATAATGATGTAATGAGAGATTAAAGTTGTATTGTTAACGATCGAGAAGGAGAATATTATTGTATGAATTTTGGGGTCGTTTCAGTTGGTATCAAAGCTGTAGGTTATACACCTTAGGTAAGAGTACCTTAGGCTATGACCTTAGAGAATGAGAAGTTAAGTTAAGTTACGTATAATGAAAAGGTGATTCTTTTCACATACGTAGAAGTATAGGATAAGTTAAGTCCTGGAAATGTTATAAGAAGAAGATTAGAATGGCGAGGAATAAAACTCGAATAAAATATTGAGCAACAGGAATGGAATTAGAAAATTTTTTAAAGAACGAGAATTGATTAATAAACAAGAAAAATCAAAGAAAAATCTTGAAGAGATGTAGAGATAAAAACCAGGAGTTGCCTAACTCCAATGATCTACATGACGAATAACGATGAATACATGAAATCTATAAGATTAAGAGCATAATGAAATCATGTTATGACATGATGATAGGTAGAGCTAAGAAGTTTTAAAACAAAACGATAATGAGATAAGGAAGAATCATAAGGGAGATGATTATAGAATAAGATCACGACGTGATATCTTTTAAGTTAAAAGACAGATGGTCTTTAATGATTGAATGGTTATAGTTTGAGACTATAACGAGAATGTACTATGAGATAGTACGAGATTAACTCACGAGGAGTTATAAATGATGAGATACATAAGTCTGTATCGAGTATAGAGCAAGAAGTTATAAGTAAGATAGAGGTAAATGGAATTTCAACTGAGGACTCATGTTGTGGCTGAGTTGTACAAATCTTTGTATGGGCAAGGTTTTGTGCTTACACTTGGCTTATCATATTGATAATCATTGGAAGGTTGGTGTCGCGCTATCGATATATATATGACGAGGAGGTGATTCTTTTCTCATAGTATATTTGATAGTTAGAGTGAATAGAGATTAGATTAGATGATATTAAGATTACATTAGATGATCTTAAGGTTAGGCGAGTTCTTAAAACTCATACTTATGGTAAGTTCGTGACTCATAGTCGTATGTACGTTTTTGAACCCCTACGCATATGGACAGTATCTGATCAGTTCTTTGACTACATATTGATAAGACAAGTTCCTAAACTCATATTATTGTGACAAGTTCCTGAACTTCCAAAGTGTGGTAAGTTCGATGAACTATACTGGGTATAGAAAGGTTATGGCATAGAAAGCATTGAGATTATTTAAGATTGATAGAATGATTAAGTAATGGTGGAGTAAAGAGTTATATTGATGGAGAAAGTTGTTATATTCTAAATCTCTTAGCTTTGTTAGATTTTTGAAATTATTGACTTCGTGCTAATGTTGTACTTCTGTTTTCTTGAAAAATATTGGATCAAATGATGGAACCAATGGAATTTTTTTTAAAAAAAATAGTGCTATTATTCACATGTCTATGCTAATTGCTACAGCTAGACAAAAATAATTTTAAATTTTCAAAATATATTTTATATATGCATCATTTGATATGGTGTATAAACAATAATCGAGGAAGTTATCAATGCAGTTAAACCTAGTGTTGGATGTGATCGTATGATCGTCAGCCCACTATGGTATGATGTAGTATGACGACGTCATGTAATGACGAAATCCTCAACCGTACCATTACTACGGTACGGTATCAGGATATTATGAAAAGATTGATTTGTTTATTTTTGGTTTCCTTAAACGAAACAAAATATATTTTTTTGAGTTGGTTAGAGATATATATATATATATATATATATATATATATATATATATTTTGATTGATGTCCGAATTGTTGCTAGAAGTCTATGCTACTTGATTCAGCTAGACAATTATTGAAAGATGTTTATGAATTCGAGCGTTCTTGGTCAAACTATGCCAAACCAAATTATTTTGGTGCGAATTCAGATGTTAAGAAGCTGAGGTGAACAACCCTATAAAAGGGGACATGTTATCGGAGACAATAGTTCCGAGTGTAATGCATATAGTCGTTACGATGTACTACGTTTGGGCCCGACGTAGGGGTATGTTAGGCTGGCCACCTAGAGTACCGATGCGGTTTATAGTGTGAAGTACCGGGGGTGAAGCACTATTAAACCTAGAAAGAAGTTCAAGGTCTTGTGACCACTCAGCATTATTGGAATCTTTTAAATTCCTGAGTTATTTATATCGCTTCCCAATTATTGAGCAATTGTAGAAGATTCTTATTATTCTGAAGATGAATGTAGCGAGAAGGATAGCCCTTAGAAAGAAGTAGTTGTAGAACGCTTTAATCTAGTGAATAGAGATTAACGTAAAATTTATTTTGATAGATTGATATATAAAGATTGATAGACTAAATTTTCGAGGACGAAATTCTTAGAAAAAGGGGTGAATGTGATAACCCGAATAATTATAGATGGTGAATTACGTAGTATATTAATTCGACAAGTAGAGTATTTGGTAATGATCCTTAGAAAAGAATGAACGAGTTAAAGATATATAATATTTGTTATGTGATTATGTTTGATTGAAGATTGTGTAATAAAACCTAATAGTTGTTGAAGAAATGAATGAAGTATATATATATATGTAAAACTTTTTGCTAAGTTAACGTGTTGAAGTTATTCAACAATAATTGTGAAAGAGATTTTGCGAAAACTGAGTAAGGGAGGTTTCGTTGATTCCGAGGATGGAATCCTTATAAGGAGGGAAGGATATGACATCCCGGATTTTTAAGAATTAATAAATGAGAATTTAAGAAATAAAATTGTTATTTTAAGATGTTCAAATACGAGTATATGTATATGTGATATATATTGTGAAATATGTGAATTGGTGTGAAGATAATTTAAATGTTAATTTAATATTTATTGAAATAAATAAATATTTTAATTGAATTAATTATTGAGATTATGTGATTATTATGGAGTAATGTAATTAAGCGTATTATATTAATTAAATGAAGTGAATAAATATTTTATTGAATTTATTTGTTGAGTTAAATAAATTAAGTATGTGATGATGTGGATTGATTTAATTAAGTGCCATATATTTAATTAAATTGATAGATTAGCATTGGTGTAGAATAATTCTAATTTAATTAAGAATAATTGAATTAGATTTAATATTGTGTGCTACGTGTTAATAATAATTTGTTACATGTATTATGTTTAATAAATAAATTATAATTGTGTAACAATTTAGTATTGTGTGTTTTTATTATTAAATAGGTGTTAGTTTTATTTAATTAGAATATGGTAATTTAATTAAATAAGTGTAGTAATTAAACTATGGAGTAAAAGATTTATTAAAATAATGGGAAAAGATTTTAAATGGTTTTACCAAACAAGGCCCTTGTACTTGATTAACCCTATTTCTCCAAACAAGACCTTAGCTAAAAAGTGGTTTTTAAAATAGCTTTGTTTTACCAAACATGGACCTTAAGCTCAAAAAGTTAGTTTTTAAAAATAATGTGGTTTTGTCAAACGTGGCCTTGGGCTTTTTAAATTTTGTAACCTATGTAATAAGTGGTAGTTAGCATAGCAATTAGTATATTATTTATTAGCTATATTAATAATATAAGTTACATATATATTATATATGTACATGTATATTGTATATTGTATAATATATGCTAAGTTAAAAGATACATTAGTTTTAAAAAGCCTAAGTCAAAACAAAGAAAGAAAAAGAAGAAGAGAGTTAGAGAGAATTGTTAGAGAAGGAGAGAGAAGAGGAAGAAAAGCTTGAGAATGCAAGAGAGGATCATCATCTTCATCATCTCTTTAATTAAAACTAGTAAGATTATAATCTTAACCCTTGTATTCAATTCATATGTTTTGTATTTAGTCTTTGTCAAAATAAGTTTTCATGAAATTGTATAATTATGAATCTTATATGTATATATGGTGTTCATATGTTTTCATATGTAATTGTATGCCATAAAAAGATTTTCAGAAATCAATTGTTGTAAAAACAAGTTTTAAACTATGTTCTTCTATGTTTTCATGGTTTTAGAGTTTCTTGTAAAGTCTTGGTGTGAAAGCTCTTGATTTTGATATATGTATGGGATGTGTACATATATATATATATATATATATATATATGTGTGTGTGTGTATATATGTTACATATGATTTTATAGTTATATAAGTGTTTTAATTCACAAAGATAGGATGAACATGGAGAAATCATGTTCATAGTGTTTTATCATGAAGTTATCTTGAAAATAGTTCTTAAATTATCAAAGGAATTGAGGAAAGCATGAAGTTATATGTAATATGTGATATAACATGATTATATATGAGTTATATGGTTGTTTTAACAATTTAATTCATGGAATTTTGATAAACAAGAAGAACAGGGTTCATAGTGATTTTATGTGAACTAATTTCTGAAAAATAGCTTTTGAAACTATCAAAATTGATGTTGATTATGAGTTATTGTTAAAATTGATTAAGTATTATGTTAGTATGTTAAGAATAGAAGTGATTATAATTGGAATCACTTGAATTGGATGAAAAATGAATTCGTAGTAGCAATTTTCGTCAAGAACGCTTAAAATTATGTTTTTCTTCGAATTCCATGAAATCTTGGTTGTGATTATGTGTTTATATGAAAATTTTATGTTATGAGCATGTTAATAAGCTTAAAATATTGTTTGTCACATGTTTCATGTTTGTCATGTTGGCAAAATTAGAATTCGGTGTGACGGAATAAGCCAAATTGGCTTATTTCTCCACCAGTTCGCGAACCAGCCCCTCCACCAGCCCTTGGACCCATCCCAGCGGGTGTTTTTACCCTGTGGGACCCGCCCCAGCGGGTACCCTTGCTGTCCGGGGTGGTTTAGTTGTTGTAATGCGAAACTATTTTGACATTCCGTTACTAAAATGGCCATAACTGTTTCATACGAACTCCGATTGAGGCGATTCAAGATGATCCGGAACGAGTACGAGTAGACCTACACCTTTTGTGTTTTAACTTTTTTTATTTGAGGTAGTTAGAAAGGGTCAAAACAGTTATCTTTGTGACTGATGCATATTTAGAGGCAATCGGAGGGCGTCGATCATGCACATACGCAAGTATAGTGATGTCGATGATATTAGATGTTTTTCTAAGTTTTAAAACATAAATGTTAGTAAATATAATTATGTTTAACTTGAAATGTAATTTGATTGACGTAAGATGTAATTATAATTGGTTAATTATGTGAAATGTACTATGATTATGTGAGGTGATTAAATTACGTGGTGATTAATTATTAACTTATTAGTTATTGAGGTATGAGTTAATCTTAATTGGTTAACTAACGATGAAGATTAGCTATGTAATAATTATACATATGTTTTGATAGCGAGTGTCAAACGAATGAATAGAAGAGAATTACGAAGTGTAAATCAGAAAGTGTAGATTATAATTTACTTAGACGTTTGATAAGCGTTGCTAAGTGACTAATAATTGATGCGTACGGTGATACGTTATGTAGGATCATGAAGCAGATTATATTAAGAAGTTTTTCGGTAATTAGTAATCTACGAGCCAGGCAAGTCTTTCGATTCCTACTTGTCTACGTGAATTTGATGAACTGTTTTAAATTGCATGATATGTTATATATGTTGTAAGCGAGCATGATATGTTATACATGTTGTAATCATGAAATGTCAAAGTCAATTTATGACTACACTGTTTGGTTAAATAATGTTGATTGAGTAAGGAACTCAATCTTTATATTTGTTATGTGAATTAAAGCATGTATGCCATGTTACTTTAATTATTATGAGATTTATGTTGAGCATGTTTATTATGTGATGCGTGATGCATGAAAACTGTTAGAACTTGCTGAGCTGTCGAGCTCACTCTTGCAAATAACTATTTTTGCAGGTCAAGGATGCAAGGTAAAGTTACGTGTTAAGTGATTTATAGAGATCAATGTTCAAGAATATTAGTTATGTTCAATTTCAAATTGTAGTTAATGTTTTGAATGAAATATGTCGCTGAGCTATAAGTAGAGTTATCCAATGTAGATGGATATTGTTTTATTATGTAAGAGTTTGTATAGTCATTTTGTTGTAACGATTCATGATATGGATTTGAATCGAAGAGATGTAATGTAAAGGTTGCGATTCAGGGCAATATAGAAAGAAAGTTTATAAAAGTTTTAAATATTTCGCATTTTTAGTGATTTTTAATATCGAATAATGATGTAATGAGAGATTAAAGTTGTATTGTTAACGATCGAGAAGGAGAATATTATTGTATGAATTTTGGGGTCGTTACATATCACATGTCCTGAAATGATCTTCTTTTACAACTCGACGTCTCAAGCCCGACACAGTTATAAACGGTCTTCTCATATCACTGGTAGCTGTATGAGTGCAAGGCAGATCCAGTGCCAAGTTTGTAAGACGCTCATACTCCTCTAAAGTAGATGTCAACTTGTGGAGCCCAAAGCGGAAAACCTACCGCTCAGGTATCCAGCAAGATAAAATGCCGTCTATAAATCTGTACGAAACCTGGAAATCTAGAAGGGCCAAGGAATACCCCAGCATCTGGTCTACTGTCCCTCAGGCTGTATGGGGGCAGACTATCGTACCAAGACCTCAATTAGGATGCTACCGAAGATGGTAGTGAATGCTCAATACGGCTGACCGTAGATGACGACATCTGTATCACCATATCACAAGACCATCCAGGGATCAAATCTGAACTCACCTATATAAATGCATATCCATGACATAATATATGCATAATGACAATGATAAACATGATGCAATAGATAAGAAATATCATGCATATCTAGAATAAACTATCTATTACAAACATCATCTCTGTCTGCTCACATAATACAAAATAGAAAGTACAAGGAGATGGGGCACAACCGCCCAACAACTAACAGAGGCCTATCAAAAGATATAGCGAGAAATGGGGCACATCCGCCCAATAGCTAAATAGAGGCCTATCAAAAGATATAGCGAGAAAAGCTATCCAAAGAGATCAAGAATATCTATCTCCAGGCTATTAACCTGCTCCAGCTCCTCCTGAGTCACAAAGTCTCGGCCAGTGGGAATGTTCGGTCGATACAAGGGAGGATCAGCACCTGCAAAGCAGCTAGAAAATGGACTTGATGAGGGGCCAGCTCCAGAGCTGAAAGGATCAAAAGAATCTGCCTCGGATGGATCTCGGCCAAGGTGCCTGATGAACAAATGAGATATCTCCAACTGCTGGGTCAATCTTATAATCTGATCTAGATGAGTCGGATCTTAGAGGTAAGCTATCCAGTCTGTCATCATCACAAACCCCGGCACCATATCTGCCATGAACTGGGTAGCATGAGTCTGAGCCTTAATGGTACGAGGACTCCACTAGCTAAGAAATGCCTTCTGGCTATAAGGACCCTCTGATAGGGTGAAGCCATCTACGCCCAACATAGGAATGTCTGTGAGTGGTTGAGTTAATGTCCAATGATGCCAAGAAAGAGAAACAAAGGGAATGTGGATATCTCCCGTGGTGCTTTGAATCGCACGCTCTCCTAAATAGAGCTCCCAACCTCCCTCTGTCAAAAATGGAACCCAGCGGGTGTACAATACAAACTCACGGCCAGTGGGAAAGCCATCCTCAAACTCGACTGTCAAAAAGTCTGAGGTATACGGGACCCACGAGATCGACCCAGTCGTCAATAGCTCTAGCTACAGGCGGGAGTGGGTGAATCCCTCAGCTACAGGGACCTCCGTTAATGTTAAGTGATGCCAGCACCATCCTTGAGGATAAGTCTTCAAGCCAGTAGTGGCAGGACGTAGGCAAGGAAGCCTCTCCTATACCCAAAACTGGCCATGCAAATATCAAAAGTCCTCAGTGATCAAGATTGACAAATATAAATGAGGAAATCAAAAAGGTACAAGAGATGTACTCACCAGTAAGAATAGTTAAAAGCCTAACCAAGCCTCCGTCACACCCTCCGAGCGCATGCGCATCCCTCGGAGAAAATAGGAAAAGGTGTAAGTACCGTAATCAAAATCACTGAGGCACTCCACGTATCGAGTAGCGCTGACCATGGCAAAGGACACGGTCGAAGAGTTATTCGCATGGAAATAACCCTTGATGATCACTAAAAACAGCCGCCGTAGGATGATATCTCTAACCCTCTGATCATCAGGCAGAGGCTCAGTTAAAGCCTCACTCTGGGCATCTACGCTCAAAGGACCAGAACGGACCGTCCGACCCTTGATGGCCGTCGCAAGAACTCACAAGAGGGACCAAATGATAGTAGGTGAAATGTCAGCCATAACCGGCACTGGCTCACCTGCGAACTCTATCCCGGTGATGAACCTCCAGTCTATAGGCGTCATCATCACCTCGTAATCCAACAAATAGAGAGACTAGGTCTGGTGGAACCAGTGCTTAGATAAAGCCCTCATATAACCCCAGGGGCAACAGCGGGGAAGGATAGAAGAGAATGCCTGAAACCCCCAGGTGTCAACAATGGCCCAGTATTCCGAATTTAGAGTATGGTACAAAGAATGCACATTGAACCAGTTCCCCATGGGCTGCGTAAAGCCGGGAACCTGCATCAAAAAGGCTAACCCATATCAACCCTGTTCCCTAAAATGGCAAAAGAAAGAAAGAAAGGAAAGCTTGAAGAAAAAACCTCAGTGACCTCGTTGGCGTGAAGGTATCTCGATGGATGGGTCCTCAAATCTCCCAGAAGCTCTTGAAGTGGCACCACAATGCCTGGAAGCTCTGCATGTGGAGCCTGACCTGGGATAGGATTAACAAAAGGTACATCCTCATCATCCACGTCAACCGGCGGATTAACCTGGATAGGACGAATCATTGACTCGCCTAATCTGCGAGGCGGCTGGGCTGGCCGTGGCTGAGGAACGTCAGAGAATCTCCTCCGCCTAACTCCTGAAACGACCTTACTGGAACTACTTGGTCTATCTAGCTCTATAACCTGGACAAAGTCTCCAAATCACCTTAAAAAGGGTGAGGTAAGCCTAAAACCTTTGGCTTAAAAATTTAAATCAGTAATTCCTATATTTGTTTAGTCCTAAAACATGCATAAGTCAACAAAAATCCCTGGTAGGGTCAAAATTGCATGTTTATTTAATACTAAGGATTTTGAAAAAAATTTGCCAGAGTCTCCTTTGTAAAATGGACTATCCACATGCAAACATGCATGACTAGGTGGCCATTCAGTAGCACACCTACCCAAAAATAGAAAGAGTTCATATTTATTAAAAAAAACCAAAAGTAAACTCTTTGTGGAAGCTAAATTACCAAAGGCATTTTTAGTTAAAAATCCAGGCTCAATTGGCCTAAAAAAGGATGAGAAAACTGAAAAGGGCGTTAATTGACTGTCTCAAAATTTAATTTTTCTTACATTAAAACGTGTATCACAGTAAAATATACATACTTATGAAGTCTAAAATTTTTTATCAAGTCATATATGCATACATATTTGATACATTATATTTAAAAGCACACTACGTGGTTTACAACATTCTAACGGTCAAAACTAGAAAAGAAAGGATGTAAACGTTACGAGAGATGTGCAGAACGTTTGTGAGGTGACAGAATCTAAAAATAGCTGCCCAAACTCCGTAGATCTCAGAAAGAAAATCGGATTTCCTTTAGGATTCAAAACTAAAAATGAATTTAAAAAGCCACGGGAGCTCAACTTAAATTCACAAAAGGGAGCAGCCCCACTTGTGGCTACCGCAACCCTACCCGTGGCTCCCCAGGGTGGGGCCCAACCCCTCCGACTCGGTCCAGTTTGAGTGGAAACGGAGTTTACAGAAGTTGAAAAGTTAAATTCGGGAAAAAACTGCTACGCGATTGAGAGGATTGGCTTGAAATCATGCGTATGAGCGGCAGATTCTTGACGGAAAGAAGAACTTCATGTAAGCCATTGGTTATCATCCCGAAGTGATATCCGGGGACCAGTGATGAAAACTGCTAAAAAACTACTAAAAACTATCGTTGTTAGAGCATCAAGAAGGTCCGACAATATGAACGACATGTTCTGACTGTATGAAGGCATCCAGACTGATTCGGAGGTGTTTTTTGTCAAATAGAGTACCCCAACATCGAGATTGATCAGATCTGACATTCTAGTCATTGGCGACAACCCCAACAAAGCATCAGGAACGATCCGTTGATATCAGCCGTTGAAGGCTACTTCAGCGAAGGTCATAAGGTCTGACATTTCAGTTGCTGGTGACAACCCCAACAAAGCATTGGGAACGATCCGGTGATATCAGCCGTTAAAGGTTACTTCAGTGAAGGTCAGAGAGTCTGACATTTCAGCCGCTGGCGATAACCCCAGCGAAGCATCGGGAACGATCCGGTGATATCATCCGTTGAAGGCTACTTCAGCGAAGGTCAGAGGGTCTTACATTTCAGCCGTTGACGACAATCCCAGCGAAGCATCGGGAATGATCCGATGATATCAGTCAATGAAGGCTACTTCAGCGAAGGTCAGATGGTCTGAGATTTCAGCCGCTGGCGACAACTCCAGCGAAGCATCGGGAACGATTCGGTGATATCAGCCATTGAAGGCTACTTTAACAAAGGTCAGATGGTCTGACATTTTAGCCATTGACGACAACTCCAACGAATCATCGGGAACGATCTTGTGGTATCAGCCGTTAAAGGCTACTTCAGGGAAGGTCAGAGGGTCTGACATTCCAACCGTTGGCAATAACTCCGGTGAAGCATCGGGAATGAGCCGGTGGCAAAAACAGTATATCAGTTTATCCCCACAGGAGACAGATGATGGAATCTGTTATACAAATTCCTAGAGGGAGCATCGAGAAAGATTCGGTGGTGATCGAGACTTTGCAAGATACCGTTCGAGTAGGCATCAAGAGAATTCACTAAGGGCTATCATGGATGACGTCATCCCCAGAAGAAAGTGACGAGAACAATCTGTGATATCCTGCCATTGGTATCCTACCAATAATAGCCTGCTAGTGATAGTCCCATCACCACAAAGGTATCTAACATTCATAACCTACCATACCATACATTGCATTACATTTGCATATGTCATATTTCCAGTGTCTAGCGTTCTTTATCATGTTCATTCCATTGCATTGCATAAACATGACAAAGAGGGCATTTGTAGACACTCAAAATTTTGCATTCCTGTTACTAACCCTGCAAGAGGGCAAAATAGTTTTTTATCTTTTGGAGACAATACTGGAAGTTCAAACCAAAGTTAAACCCTAACGACAACACCGGGAGATCCAACTCAGCCCTGATAACTATACCGGGATGTTAAGCAGCCCGATGACAACCTCGGGATGTCAAGCTCAACCTCGGTCACTATACCAGGATTTCAAATCAATCCCCGGTATCACCGAGTTGTCAAGCAGCCCCGACAATAACTCCGGGATGTTAAGCTCAACACTGGTCACTATACTGGGATGTCAAGTTAAATCCCGGTGACAACACCGGGAGATCCAACTCAGCCTTGGTAACCATACTAGGATGACAAGCAACCCCGACGACAACACCAGGATGTTAAGCTTAACCCCGGTCACCATACTGGGATGTCAAGTCAAACCCCGACAACACTGGGATTTCAAGTGAAACACTGGTCACCATACCGGGATGTCAAGAAACCCCGGAGACAACACCAGGAGATCCAGTTCAGCCCCGATCACAATCCAGGAGGTCAGGTTACCCTAAAGACAACCCTGGGAAGCCAAGTCAACTTTTGTGACATCCCCAAAGCATCACATCATCCCCAGAGACAAGCTTCAGAAGCCAAGTCAGCCTCGGAGATAACCCTAAGGACGAACAGAGTTAGCTGAGATTAAAACCACGGAAACAACCCCGGGAAAATAGTCGAAGACCGTGCCAGTACAGGAGACAACCCCTGGAGGGGAAAAATGGTTATTTTACCAACTTGAAGCCAATCCGGTCAAAATTAAGCCGAATTGATGCCATAAAGGTCAGAAAGAACCATAACATTGATTCAAAGTGAAAACAACACAATACAGCTCAACGAATAAACTACAAAGAAACCAAGATCCGGTTATGAACCCGTGTTCTTGGACTCGGAAAAGGTTTACTCCCATGTCATTGTGACGCTCTTGGTGAGGGCTTTTTAGAAAGGTATAGCACGCCTCAAACGGACGCTTCGATCAAAAGTTAGAAAATTTTGAACATGACATCGCGTTGGTCAGAGTGTACGTACTTCGAGATGACGGGACCCACCATATGGGCCCTACCACGTGGAGCCGCAGGTAGATCCACAGCTGTTGCGGGTAGGCCCGCTTCCATCGGGTCTTTAAATACAAGTGCCCTCCTTGCCAAAAAAAAAGAACAAAAAAGAGAAAACGCTCTAAAACTCCGCCCATTTTGTTTCCTAGCCCGACTTCTAGTACTCCAAACCTAGATTTTATCACTCTAACACGTAGGTATATTCATATACTACAACATACCAAAAGTTAACTGGTAGAAACGCTCATTTAAAACCTACGAAGTGGCAAAAAGCCCATGTAGTAGTCCATTTTAAGTATTTTTACAATCAAAACACCTTTTATACTTCATTGTGTATTTATACACGTGCACGTAAAGTTTCATCTTTTGATTTAGCCCAGAACTCAATTTTGTGGCCGTTTTTGCGTACGTTTTAGTACATATATATGTTTTTCGCATTTGCATAGCCCAGATTGACGATTCGCAACTTTTACTCGCTTTTATGTATATATATACATATATGTACTAACTTGCACGGCCTGGATCGCTGATTCGTGGCCTTTTTAACTTTGTTATGTATATATTTAACTATATATATACTAACTTTTCAATTCTGTCAAGCCCGGATGGCAAATCTGTGGCAGTTACTACGTTTATATATATAACTATATATATATATATATATATATATATATATAAGTTTTTCTGACTTCATCTAGCCTGGATTGCTAATTCGTGGCCTTTATTGCTTTAATATATATATACTAACTGTATATATTAATATTTATATTTTTGTTTGGCCTAGATTGGAAATTCGTGGCCTTTTTACTGCTTTTATACATATATATATTTCCATTCTGTGCAGCCTGGAATATTTTATGGCTTTTACTGCTTTTATAAATATATATATATATATATATATATATATTTACATTCTGTTAAGCCTGGATCATTTCGTGGCATTTTACAGCTTTTGTATATATATATTTACATTCCGTTGAGCCTAGATCAATTCGTGGCTCCTTACAGCTTTTATATACATATATTAAATTCAGTTGAGCCTGCATCATTTTCGTGGCTCTTTATTGTTTTTATAAATATATATATTTACATTTCTGTCCGGGCATAAGATTGGAAATTCGTCGCCCTTTACAACTTTTTATATACATATTTACATTCTAGTACGGGCCGTTCAAACCTATCGCCCTTTACAGTTTTTGTATATATATAATTATATATACATATATTCTTTATTCATTGTGATTAAATATTTGCTTTAAATATTCATTTGATATGAATTTGCACTGATATCCATTTGGCGAACTAGATTTCTTTAAATCTAGCCCTTTCTGCATTTCAAACGGTTAAAAATAGGTCCAACCGAAATCAAAAAGTTAGAATGGCTAAGATTTATTAAAATCTAGTTTTCTTTCTAGCTTTATTCATTATGAAAGCAACCTCGCGACCCTTAGCTCGCTATCTAGTGGGAATGAGAAGATTTGGCTACGCGCATGCCAGGATTTGACTGACGAATCCTTGGTTTTGGTGAGGTCTGGATGTAAATATACATTTTCTGTAAATATCTATGCTATGCAAGTTTTCTTGGCCACCTCATGTGAGCCTAGGAGTCGTGGGATTCATGATTAAACTGATCAAAATCTAATTCCCACGATGGACAAACTCCACATTACAAATGTACCCTGCAAATTTTTTTGTAAAAATGTACATCCGAAAGACCTTAAAACGTTTATCCGGGTTTAAGGTCTTAAACATATTGAAATAATGGCCTGTTGTGCTAGAGACACTCTGATGGCTGTCATGCCCATGAGAAGACCGACACTTGTGATTATTCTGTCGTTGAGGATGCTTCGTAGCCCGACAATCACCATTCCAATTGAGCCCAAAAGCTAAAAAGATAAAATGGAAGTATTAATAGGCTTCTATTCCTATGAGAGTGTAGGGGTTTGAAAACATCTTTCAAAACATCATTTCTATATCTTGTCCAAAAATAGACTTTTGCAAATCAAATCAAACCCTTCGTATATAGGTTCAACGAAGCAAGGCACTACTTTCAAATCAAACATATAGAGGCTCAATTACTTCCAGCATTCACACACACATTACAAATAAAAAGGGAAATATTGAAAAGATGTGGTACCGTGTTTCACGGGAGTTGAGGGGTTCCTAACACCTTCCCCTCACTTAACCAAGCCCCCGAACTTAAGACTTTCGGTTTCAAAGACTAAGTTTCGACAGTGTCCAGTATTTGGGCCTACTTTCAAACAAAATTCGGTTGAGTTGGTACAATAATTTCAAATCTACCAACTGGCGGCTCTGTAAATCTTTCAAATCGTCGGCATGATACATGTTGGCCTTTTCCTAAAAACTTCATCCCTCACAAAACAGACAAGATGAATAAGAGTAGAAAACAAGACTTAGGAAGAGAGAAAGATTTGGTCCAACTCGACAGGATTTTTTTCGGACGTCGACACAACTACTGTGCAACTATAATGTACACTAACCCCAAACTTAAACTATGCAATGTCCTCATTGTATAAAGATAGAGAATTATAAAGTTCAAGGACTGCCTTGAGTGGTCAAGCGTCATGCTCAACCGGTGGATCCTCGGTCGGTGGGTCTTCAAGCGGTTCCTCAACGGGCTGCAGTGGGGGATAAGCTAGTAATGGCAAGGGAGCTGGGAATTGAAAATTGTCACCGGTAGTATTAAGGCAGGCAAACGCAGCGGCAGAGACGCATTGAACTCGTTCTGGGTGGCGAACATGTGATCCTGTCTGGAGGCCAACCCTTGAAGTCTCTGATCAAAGTATTGTTGCAGATTCCAGAACTGATTGTTAAAAGTGGCTTTGGTGTGGAACGAGTTTGAAGTCCTGGCTTGCTCTTGCTCTTGCTCTCCTTCTTCATCAAAATCTGCATCTTGTTCTTCTTCCCCCTCATCATCCTAAAACTCAAAAAATGTGAACCCAAGACCACGTGGGTGAGAATACCCTCCTTTCCAGACCGAGTACCTCTGAACCATTTTCGAATCTAAGCATAGTATTGGCTGCTGGATAGGCTCATCTGTCTGCCATTGTACACCTATCAGGGCACATAACGCATAGATATAAAATGAATGAGGCAATCCGCCTTGCAAAGGCCCACACAAATTTTGGCGAATGAAGTGATGAATGATGCGGCCCACGTCTATCGGACGGTCTTTGACAATTGTGTATAACAGAACTGACTTCTCCTTTGTAACAACGCTTGGGTGTGTTAATGCTAACAGTTTTGCACACAAGAAAGCATGCCATATCTTCCCATATAAACTGAGACGACCAGTCTAGAAGTGAGACCCATTCGATGATCATGTAGCGTATGGCTTGCACAACTCTATTAATATATGATTATAATTTGGCCCACTTTCCTTGAGGGTCAAAAATGCACAACTCAGTTGCGATGGAAAATTATAGTAATCATTTATTTCTTGCATAGTGAATGGTACCATCTTTCCCCTAATGAATGTGAAGAACGGTGACTTGTCTGCGGCGTTTGCATAAAATTCCTTCACCACCTCCACCACGGCGGTGTCCAGATGTGTTGTGAATTTTTCCCATCTCCCCTCGTGGATTTGGTTCAGTATCTCCCCATCAAACTCATCGGGAGTCAAGCCACGCTTTGGAGTCAGTGCCTTGGTTGATAGATACTCAAATCTCTCTGCCGCCTCGACATTCAAAAATTTACATCTGCCAAATTGCCAAGTGGGGGTGGATGAACTCTCACCTCACTGCCTTTTTTGATTTCTTGATGTCATGATGCAAAAGGTGTGAATCCCACTTGAAATTGAGTGAAGGATCGGTCAACATCGTTGAGACTCTATATCAAACACCTGGCGTGCGTACTATGATTGCTTGCTATTACCCCCAAACTTCAATTGTTCAACCCATTTTGTGAATTATCCAACCAAATTGTGTATAAATCTAAAATATACTCTGATAATCACCCAAAATTGAAGTTTCCTTTATGCTTATATGAGAACACCAGAAGTGTGCATGAAGTTCCCCGGTGGCAGACTTAGTATGGATGCAATTCCCCACTTAAGGCACGAACCCTAGTTGAACTCTGTCTGGAAGATTGATTTGTTGTTGATTTGAGTTTGGGTGGATTTAGGAGTGGAGTATGTGTTTAGGGATGGTTTTGGTTGTGTATGAGAGAAAGAGATATGGTTGTATGATGTTTGAGTAGAAGAGAAGTCTATTTAAGTCAACCAAAGAAGGGTTTTTAAAAACTAAATTCCGTGTACCTCTGCGGGGCGAGAATGTTTACCCTACAAACTGCTTCGGGGCAACGTCTGCCAGAGGGGTCTATGCCTAGGCGCATTTTTTCCTTTATTAAACCTCGCCAGGGCGAGTTTGGCCAGAGAGATCTGCGCCTAGGTGCACTTTTTGCTGTGTAAATCCTTGTCGGGGCGCCTTTGGCCAGAGTGGTGTGCGCCTAGGCGAGATTTTTCTTTGAAAATTCTGCGCCGAGGTGAGAATGCTATTTCCTACCAAAAATTTTCCTTTGTGTGCTCATTTTACCGACTTTCTAGCATGCGTGTTATAACCTTTGTTTCTCTTCTTCCTCATGTGAATATATGCTCCCATCTTGTAACAAAATCCTTAAAACTTATTAGTATCCATAAATGAGATCGCGGCACAGACGTAACTCTTACGGTAATACTTATCCTACTCTACTAATAATTACTCAATAAATTCTAAAATAAACAAATTTCACAAATTAAAATAACCAAATGATTGGGATGCCTCCTATCAAGCGCTTGATTTAGAGTCTTTCAGCCTAACTACTTCCTTTTCTTAAGCTGGTCCGACGAGGTCAATTGAGGTTGCTTGGCGATCAAGATCACCACCCCAATATTGCTATAAGTGTTGTCCGTTGACTTTGAATGTTTTTGCTGAATCCCGGCTATATAATTCAACAACCCCTTGTGGAAACACTGTTTTGATGGTGAATGGGCCCGACCACCTGTATATTTAAGCTTCCCGGGAAGAGTTTCAACCGAGAGTTGAATAAAAATACTGCTTGGCCTGGTTCGAACATTATATCCATAATTTTTTGATTGTGCCATTTCGTGACCTTTTCTTTGTACAATTTGGTGTTCTCGTATGCCTGCAGTCGAAATTCATCCAACTCGTTGAGTTGTAGAAGTCTTTTCTCCCTCGCTGCTGTTAGGTCAAAATTAGGTTTCTTGATGGCCAACTAGGCTTTATGCTCGAGTTCCACTGGGAGGTGACACGCTTTTTTGTAGACCAGCTGATATGGAGACATTTCTATCGGGGTCTTGTATGCAGTTCGATACGCCCATAGAGCGCCATCTAATTTCAAAGACCAATCTTTTTGGTTCGAGTTGACTATTTTCTCCAAAAAAAAATTCACCTCTCTATTAGATACCTCTGCTTGGCCACTCGTCTGTGGTTGATCGGCAGTGGCAATTCTGTAGTTGACCCCATACTTGGTCAAGAGTGCTATGAAATACTTGTTGCAGAAGTGACTTCCCTCATCACTGATGATTTCCTTTGGGGTGCCAAATCTTGTGAAGATATTCTTTTGCAAAAATTTTAATACAACCTTCATGTCATTTGTCGGTAACGCGACTACCTCAGTCCATTTAGACACATAGTCTACTGTCAACAGGATATATAAATTGTTATATGAAGACGGAAAAGGTCCCATAAAATCGATTCCCCATACATCAAAAACCTCCACTTCTAAGATCATGTTGAGTGGCATCTCGTTCCGTTTGGAAATGTTGCTCACCCGTTGACATCGATCACAATTCTTTACACACTGATGTGCATCTTTAAACAAGGTGGGCCAGTAAAATCCTACCTGCATTACTTTGGTGGCCGTTCTTTCACTTGCAAAGTGTCCCTCATAGACCGATGTATGGCATGCTTGTAAGATACTCTCCACTTCAATTTGTGGCACACATCGTCGAATCATTCTATCGGCACATTGTCAGAAAAAAAATGGTTCATCCCACATATACCACTTCACATCATGTAAGAATTTCTTCTTTTGTTGGCGTGTCAAATCTAGAGGGAGAATATTGCTTACCAAATAATTGGCAAAATTCGCATACCACGGGAACTCGGCATGAATTATAAATAATTGCTCATCTTGAAATAATTCAATGATTAACACTTTGTCTGTCTTGTCAGGATTCAGATTCTCCAATCGTTAAAGGTGGTCAGCCACCTGATTTTTTATCCTATTTCTTCTATCTTTGATTTCAGAGTCGAATTCTTGAAGGAGCAAAATCCAGCGAATCAGTCTCGGCTTTGCATCTTTCTTTGCAACCAAATACTGTATAGTAGAATGATCAGTGTACACCACCACCTTAGTTGCAACTAGTTATGAGCAAAACTTATCGAAAGCATACTCAACCGCAAGTAGTTCCTTCTCGGTAGTTGTGTATCAGTCAACATTTTACTCGCATAGTAAATTACATGAAAAACTTTGTCTCGGCGTTGTCCCAACACATCCCTTACTGCATAGTTACTGGCATTGCACATCAATTCAAATGACATGGTCCAGTCTGGTGCTATGATTACAGGTGATGTCGTTAATTTTTTCTTTAACTGCTCAAACACCGCCAGACATTCTTCATCAAATCTGAAGGATACATCTTTCGCCAATAAACTGCATAGCAATTTTGTGATTTTGGAGAAGTCCTTAATGAATTGGAGGTAGAATTCGACATGACCGAGGAAACTCCAAATACCTTTCACTGAAGTTGGCTGTGCCAGATTCTCTATTCTTTTCAATTTCGCTCGATCCACTTCCAACTCCTTTTCCCAGAATTTATGCCCAAGTATGATCCCCTCTTGAACCATAAAATAACACTTTTCCCAATTGAGCACCATATTAGTTTCTACGCATCGTTTTAGTACTATGGCCAGATTTTCTAGGCAATTGTCAAAAGAATCCCCGAACACTGAGAAATCATCCATGAATGCCTCAACTTAGCGCTCCACCATATCTGAGAATATTGCCATCATGCATATCTAAAAGGTTGTAGGTGCGTTACACAGCCCGAATGACATCCTTTTAAAGGCAAAGGTGCCATATGGGCAAGTAAACGTTGTTTTCTCTTGGTCTTCTAGTGCAATTACAATCTGATTGTACCCCGAATAACTTTCCAGCAAATAGTAGTATTCTTGTCCAGCTAATCTATCTAACATGTGATCAATAAACGGCACGGGAAAATGATCCTTTCGGGTTGCCTTATTTAGCTTCATGTAGTCTATGCACACCCTCCAACCGGTCACTGTCCTCATCGGTATCAACTTATTATTTTCATTTGTTACTACTGTCATACCACCCTTCTTTGGGACACACTGAATTGGGCTCACCCATGCACTATCAGAAATAGGACATTTCAAAATTTCTTTCTTCACCACCTCTTTCATAATTAGATTGAGCCTCCTTTGTTGTTCCACTGTAGGCTTACCTGCATCCCCCTTCTTCAGAATCTTGTGCATGCAGAATTAAGGGCTAATTCCATTGATGTCATCGATGGTCCATCTAATAGCAGACTTGTATTCTCAGAGAACTCCTAACAGTTTACTTTCCTGCAATTCGTTAAGTGCAGATGCAATAATAACAGGTAAAGTAAATGAATTACCCAAATATGCATACCTGATATGGTTAGGTAAAGGCTTGAGTTCGAGTGAAGGTGGTTCCTCTAGAGATGGCCTCATCCGAGCTGATTAAGTTCCTACAACTTCTAAAGGCTCAAATGGTATTTTGACCCTGCTCATTCTAGGCTGTGCATCTAACAAATACAAATATTCCATCAACTCTAGATCGTCACTATCACAATCTCCTATCAATGTCATTTCCAAAGGATCAGTACACAGTATACGACCCTATTCATCACCAACCACTTTCTCAATCACATCCATGCGATAACACTCCTCATCCTCCTTGGGGAAGTTCATAACTTTGAAAACATTGAAGGTTACCCTTTAGTCTTGAACCCTCATGGTTAACTCTCCTTTCTGAACATCAATGAGAGTCCTACCGGTTGCCAAAAACGGTCGCCTAAGTATTATCAAAATATCCTTATCCTCTTCATAATCCAAGATGATGAAATCAGCTGGGAATATAAATTTGTCAACTTTGACCAGAATATCTTCAACAATTCCCCTTGGATATGTCACCGATCTATCTGCAAGTTATAGAGAAATGTTCATTGGTCTAGGTGCTGGTAAACCCAACTGAGTATATACTGATAGTGGCATGAGGTTTATGCTTGCACCTAAGTCACACAAACATTTGTTGAAGGACAAACTAGTTATTGCTCACGGGATGGTGAAACTGCCTGGATCTTTCAATTTGGGGGGAAGTTTCTTTTGTAATATAGCGCTACACTCCTCGGTTAATGCCACAGTCTCAAAGTCTTCTAGCTTCTTTTTCTTTGATAAGATATCCTTCATGAACTTGGCGTAACTAGGCATCTGCTCTAATGCTTTCACAAAAGGAATGTTGATATTCAACTTCTTGAACACTTCTAGAAACTTAGTAAATTGCTTTTCTAATTTCTGTTTCTAGATCCGTTGTTGAAAGGGTGGTGGTGCGTAAACTGTCGGTGAGATTACTACCTGTTCCTTTACCACTGATTCTTCTCCCCCTATAATTCCCTCAATTGGTTCCTCCACATTTGTCTCAACAATCTTCTTTGTCGTCGGCTCTTCCGCATTCTGCTCTGCTAACTGTTTTCCACTCTGAAGTGTAATAGCTTGGCATCGCTCATGACCTCCCCTAGGATTCTTTTCGGTGTCGCTCGACAAAGTTCCTTGAGGTCTACTATTCAGAGCACTTACAATCTGTCCCATCTAGGTTTCCAAATTTTTAATCGCAGCCGCCTTAGTTTTCATTTCCGCCTCATTACCTATTATGTATTTCATAAGTACCTCCTCCAAATCTGTCTTCTTCTCATGATGCGAAGCTGACTGTTGGTGTTTATTCTAAAAATCAGGGGGGTATGTTGGTCGTGGAGCCTGCTGCTGATTCTGATTTTGATTTTGATTCTGATTATTGCTCTATGAGAAGTTGGGATGGTTCCTTGCCCCCTGATTGTAAGTATTCTGATACGTGTTTTGTGGCCTGTTGTAACTACCCACAAACTATACTGATGCCGGATTAATTGCACAATAGTCCGTTGGATGCTCCCCTGCATATAGCTCACACACAACTGCTACTTATTGCATATTCGTGCTTGACATGGAATCCATCTTCTTTGATAATGCTGCTATTTGTGCTGACAGAGCTGTCACTGAATCCACTTCTAGAATCCCTGCTACCTTGGGTTGAGTCATTCTAGCAGTTTGCCACTGATAGTTGTTTGCAGCCATTGTTTCTATCAAGTCATACGCTTCCTTAAATTTCTTTGTCATGAAAGCTCCTCCTGATGCTGCATCAATGCTAGTCCGTGTATGACCTCCTAACCCATTGTAGAAGGTATTCATCTGCATTCACTGAGGTAGTCCATGGTGTGGACATTTTCTCAAAAATTCTTTATATCTTTCCCATGCTTCGTATAAAGGTTCTCCTTACTGTTGTGCAAATGTAGAAATATCAGTTCTCAGTCTCTGTGTTTTTGCTGGCGGGAAGAATTTAGCCAGAACTTTCTGTGCCAAATCATTCTATGTGGTAATTAACCCCGGTGGTAGAGAATGGAGCCAACCATTTTCCTTATCCCTGAGAGTGAACGGAAATAACCTCAGCCTAATAGCATCATCTGACACCCCATTGCACTTGAATGTATCGTAAATTTCTATAAAGCTGATAATGTGTTTGTTCAGGTCGTAATTCAGTAGACCCCCAAACTGACAAGTGTTCTGCACCACTTGTATAGTACCAGGCTTGATCTTGAAGTTGTTAGAATTAATAGCAGGCCTGGTAATACTTGACTGAATTTTCAATACTCGAGGTGTAGCATAGTCCCGTAGTGCTTTCTGTTCTTCTTCAGCGATGTTGTTCGGTTTTTCAAGAGATTCTCGAGTTTTCTTAATCCACTTACTCAATCTCTGAAACCGTTTGTCGATGTCATCCTCGTAAGGCAACAATTCAGGCTTCTTTGATAGAGTTTGCATGCACTACTCGAGAGTACCTGAAATAATAAATAAAATAAAAATAAGAATAAAAAAATGTTTAACTAAAACTTATTGAATTAAAATGATATTTCAAGTGATAAACACAGTTATATTCCCCGACAATGACACCAAAAACTTGTTGGGTAAAATCTAATACACACAACACGCAAGTATACGTGGTCAACAAGTAATAGAGTGAAAGTAAAGTATCGTTCCCACGGAGAAAATAACTACAATTTATCCTAACAATTTCTAGACGGAAATCTACATGGAATTTTTTAATGATTCCACTTGGATCTGTTAGAAGACTTATAGATCTAAGTCCAGAAATTTACCACACTCAAAAATTCAAAATACACTAGGAGATATGGTCGTTTGAATTTCATATTACGTTTACTCAAAATCAGATTTTCCAGTTTTTTGTGTTTTCTAAGAAATCTTCCTAGATCTCTTGATTAACCCAACATCAAACATCATAAACCATCATAACACATACTAATACCTCTTATACTCATGGATCTATCATGATCCATGATCTAATTCACCAAAAATCACCAATCATAAGATTAAACACAAGTAAAGTTAGAAAAATTAGGTTTTCTTACTTTTTAAAATATAGTTTCCTTTTCCTTGCTTTTGATCTAACTTTTGACACTTAAAAGTGATAGATCTACACATAACACACTTATATACATATAGATCCATGGTTTTGGAGTTTTGAACCGTAGATCCATGTTTTGATTAAAATACATTACATAAACTAGTTTAGAGTTTGATTTTCTTATACCTTAATCTTGTAGCTTTCTTCCTTCACCAAACTAAGAGATGAACTTGGAATGTATTCAAGATCAAAACTCTCTTCTTTCCTTACTTCTAAGCTGCCGAAAATGCTTTTTCTCTTTTCTCTCTCTATTTGGTTTTGCTAGCTTTTTAGGAAAGAGAAAAGAAATGTAGTAGAAATTGGTTTTCTAATTGTTTGGGAAAAATATAGATATATCATATGTATAAATTTTTCCCAACACTCCACTCTTCCAATCTCTCTTACATAACTTGCAATCTTGGACAAACGTGTTGGTGAAGTGAAAAGATGACACCTATGGAGAGCTGGTGAGAGTTATTAAGGTTTGGTAAGAATTAATCATTACATACATGCCCCATTCTGTTCCTTCCTCTATTGGCTGAAATTATGCCCCTTTTAACCCCAACTTGGTTTAATATTATTACAATATTTGCTCACTTAAATATCCAAATAAATCCCTTATAATTGGGCTAAAGTCTGGGGCTCCCAATTAATTACTTTGGGCTTGATAATAAAATATTTGGGCTACGTAAATTAACATAGTCCACTAATTTTAATTCTATTATACCCTAATTATTTAATTAGGGTTTCTATTCACTCAATTGTAATTCAATTCCTTACTCAAATATATTTAATTACTTAACCCAATTAGACTTGCTATAATAAAGATAATAAATTGAGATAATAAAATAAATCTCTTAGTGCTAGTTAATATTTTAAATACTAACATCCTTTCCTATTATAACCCTTAGGTTATTTAAATTTCCATACCTAATATATATATTAGATTATATTAGTTTCTTTTATTTGCTTATTATATAATAAACAAATATAATCAATCAAATATTATACATACACATACCAAATAATTTAATACTTTTAGAAATATCCCACAAATCTCATACTATATTTATTCTTATCATCCCTCTTGCTAAAATATATATCTATCACATCACCAAATATATATATATATACCTATACATATACACATTTTAAGAATTCAAATCAAACCATATAGGTTCTTTAAAATTTTTAAATCCATACTCTATTTCCAATCTAGGCCTTATTATTTAACCTTTATTTAATCATTTAAGATTTTATTAATCTTATAAATTCTCAGGTTGTCACACAACCAACAAGAATATCAAGAAAATCATGCAAAAAATGTCCGCCAATCACAAGGGATGGTCTGACTTATTACCTTTGACTCTGCTAGCCTACAGAACGTCAATGCGCACTTTTACTGGGGGTTACCCCTTACTCATTAGTCTATGGCATGGAAGCAGTACTCTCATAGAAGTAGAAATGGAGTTATTTAGGGTGTTAATAGATGCTCAAATGGAAAAAGACCAGTGGTTACAAAAGCGGTACAACTAGTTATCTCTGATAGATGAGAAAATGGCTATAACCATTTTTCATGGGCAATTATATCAGCAAAGGATTGCGCGGTCATACAACAAGAAAGTTCGGCTCCTGCAATTTAAAGAGAATAACTTGGTATTGAAGAAAGTAATTGCTAATCAAGATGAAGCCAAAGGAAAGTTTGCCCCAAATTGGGAAGGCCCATTCATTGTCAAAAAAGTGTAGCCAGGATGAGCCATCAGAATACAAGAAATGGATGGGGAAGAATTCCCTCAACTTATCAATTCAGACACCGTGAAGAGGTACTATGTCTAAGTCACCTGCAGATCGCCATTCAAGTTCTGAACAACAATCAGTCAAATCAGGTCTTTACTGCAAAAGCCTGAACTACGAATGACCTGATCTCCCTCAACCACGGGAGTACGTAGGCAACCATCTATGGTGCTGTCAAACTAAGACAAAAAACCCAAAAATTTACTCAAACCAAGAAAAAACCCAAAAATAAAAAATCCATTTATCAAATCGTTCAGGCCAAGCATGAACTATAAATGACCTGATCTCCCTCAACCACGAGAGTACGTAGGCAGCCATTTATGGTGAGATCTAACCTTCAAGAAAACAAACAACACTTTTTAAAAACCAGTCCCAAGACACCAAACCTTATATAAAACCCAAATACTATTAAACATCCCTAGGCAACAGACCATTTTGAGATACTCTCTAACATCTCAATGTCAATCCATCAAGGAGAAGTTCATGATACACGAAGACAGCAAGTCATAAAAAAAGTGGTAATCATTTAGTAATGACAAAATATATCCAAAAGGGAAGTGAATAAAAATATATTTATTTTCCATATAATACTGTTTAATATATACATTGTATCCTGTACATGACAAGAATGGCTGACCTAGTCTATGTAGGAATATGAAAACTAGTCTATAAACCCGCAGATAAAATGGATATCAAGTCCAACATGGCATCCCACTCAAAAGATGGAGGTGCATCAAGCTCGTTCCCTAAGGTCTCCATGCGAGCTACAAGATACACATCCATCTGCATAGTGCTACCATGATCATCTATCAATGTACTCATATTTGCAACAATGCTATATGTGTAGGATCTAAGTGCAATACTATCAATGATGTAAGCATCCCGGGTAGCTCGAGCCTCATCTCGCTCAATAAAGGCTACGTCCTAGGCAGCTCGAGCATCATCCTTCTCAACAAAAGCTGAGTCTCGAGTAGCTCGAGCATCATCCCTCTTAAAAAAAGAAGCATCTCGGTCAGAAAGGGCTGTCAACATCAGTGCTCTAGCCTGATCCCTCTCAAAGGTCATCCGAGCTAAAGAAACTACAAAAGATGGATCCATGGCAGTAGAAGTGCTAGGGGGGTCATTGACTAAAGCTGTTGTCAAACCAGCAAATAACTTGTCCTCTGTTGGAGAATCAGGGTCCTCCATAGGCTCCTCCTCATCAGAATCAATACTCGGCTCTGAGTGAAGAACTACAGCCAATGAAATGTCTGCCTCCAGTTATGCAGAGTACTCTAAAGAACGACCCAGATGACTAGTCAAAATATCAGCCCCCTCGCGACAATTCCAATAATCATAAATCCGGGTCAAGTCATCGGCTGACAGAGACGAAGCTAATAGTCGTTGATCCAAAGCCCCATCAAAGTGGTGAATATCCTAAAACTGATCAAACTGTCCCATGACAGCCAGTGGATAATATATGGTAACCCCTCTCAAACCAGCCAGGGGTAGATAATCTATGCCAACTACATGAGTAATAAAGCTATAAGGAGAGCTGAGTCCTGAACAAGACAAAATTGAAAATGGATCCTCGATCGTCGTCATAAAAGCCTACCAAGATGCCGCATCTGTATACTCAGTCGGCTGAAAAGAATAAGACATGGCTATCTCATGAGTAAAATAGTACCCATGATGTCTAAAAGTGCCGATCGATCTCAAAGGGGTCATGAACCACACGTATAATAATGTGGAACTCCCCTTGAAGAACCCTACAGAATGGGTATGACAAAATGTGGCTGACCACAAGGTCTCCGCCAATATCATGGGCAAGATGGTACAACCCTCTCTAAGAGCATGAACCACTGTAATCAGGCCAATGTCTAGATGGTCCATGTATAGTGGCATGTACAAGTAAGCTGTGACGCACATCAATAAAATATTTACACGTGAAATCTGCCACTCATCTGCAGTGATAGTGAAGTCTCCTAAATATCGTGTATAGCTATCCAGCAAGCCAAATCGATCAATTAAGAAATCCAAGGACACCACATGACCTGAAGTGATCTCATCCACGATGACTCTGCGCCATAAGCCAGTCAATGTCATAAACTATCGCCTCATATCACCAGTGGCAATCCTAGAACAAGGCCGATCCAACGACAAATCAGTAATGTGCTCATAATCCTCTAATGTAGGGGTTAGCTTGTGGATATCAAACTTGAAGACTTGTCTCTCAGGTATCCAATAAGATAGCATCCATCTACAAAGCCCAGTGGTATATGGAACGCCAAGATGGCCATGGAATGTCTCAACATCTGATCAACTGTTGCCCTATCTGTTATAGGCAAACTATCATACCATGATCTCAAAGAGGAGGCTATCAATGTGGGTGGCGTATGCTCAATACGACTGACGATAGATGAAGACATTTGTAGAACCGTATCAGGAGACCATCCAGAGGTCAATGCTAAACTCACCTATATGAATGTATATCCATGACATAATGCATGCATCATGATGAATGATAAATTATAAATGATAATAGGATTAAATAGATAGGAGATATTATACATATATTGCTAAATACATTATCTAATAAAAGCATCATCTCTGTTTGCCACTAAAAAGAAAATATAAAAAGTACAGGGAAATGGGGCACAGTCGCCCAATGACTAACAAAGGCCTATCAAAAGAGATAACGAGAA
The DNA here is from genome assembly GCA_020205555.1 of Panax stipuleanatus. NCBI lineage: Eukaryota > Viridiplantae > Streptophyta > Magnoliopsida > Apiales > Araliaceae > Panax > Panax stipuleanatus. The sequence continues at coordinate 53,405,601 of CM035121.1, read as the reverse complement.
ATGGGGCACAGCCGCCCAACAACTAACAAAGGCCTATCAAAAAATATAGCGAGAAACATATCAGAAGAAATCTATGATATCTATATCACCCAGCCGATCAACCTGCTGTAACTCATCTTGAGTCACTAAATCTATGCCAGAAGGGATGCCGGGTCGATAGACAAGGGGATCTGGGCTAGTAAAACTTTCTAGAATATGGACCATCTAAGGGGCTAGCACCAGAACTGGATGGATCAAAAGAATCTACCTCTGAAGGATCTCTGCCAAGGTGCCTAATGAACAAATGTGCCAGGTCCAATCGATGGGTCAAACTGGCAATCTGCTCCAAGTGAGTGGGCCCTCGAACGCAGACAATCCAGTATGTCATCATCATATACCCAGGAACTATACCTGCTGTAAAATGAGTGGTATGGGTCTGACCCTCAATGATGCGAGGAAACCACCAGCGGTAGAAAGCCTCCTAAGTGATAGGACCCTCCTAATAATGTGATGTCATCCAAGCCCATCATGGGAATGTCTACAACTGACTGAGATAAGGACCAGTGTCGTCTAGCAGGAGGAAAAAATGGAATACGAATCTCCTCAACATTCAACTCTGTTGTTTGTATCTTATATTAGATACCTGGGGTACTCCCCTATAATATAAGGGGTGTTCTTTCAGTCTAAGAATCCTCACCATCAATTGGTTTGGATAGCTTTTATAAAATTTTATACAATTGTCTGACCGAACAAGGGTTCAGACTCTATCTGACATAGTTCAAGAATATAGAACTTTCAACAATGTACAAGTCCAAGATTGTACGAACTCAAGTGCACTAAGTGAGAATATCAAAAAGATTGATGTGGAATAATTGTAAAGAAATTAAACCACCTAATAACATTCTTGGAAATAAGAATCAAGCTTAAATAAAATAACTTGCAATACAATAATAACCTGCTCAATACAATATAAGAAGGATTAGAAACTTGCACAATAAAGAATTTGTGTAAATTTAGAGAACTTGCATAACCGAGGAATGAAGTTCGGGAACTTGCATAATAATACAAGAACGGGTTCAAAAGAACTTGCTTACAATGTTCCTTGAAAAAAGTAAATACAAGGATATGATACTTGCCTGTTTGCTCTGCTACAAATAAGTTCTAGCTTTAATTAAATCTCGTTGAAATAACCTAACATTAACAAGTCGGTATTCCAATTAGCATGTGTAAACTAATATGAGTCTACACTTACAAGAATCTACTTATCATATAAGTCTAGCACATAGTTCACGTACGTCAATCTAATCCTGTCTTAGATTTAATAACTTTGGATTATCTAGTTCCTATGCATCAATATAGGCTTGAACACATATCACTTCCATTTAATCATGCAATACAGTTTAAGATATATACATTGCAAGGTTCTGTTCATATATTAAGGTTATAATGTTCAATGCCGGTAAACCTTAAGTTAAATTAATTTCATATCTCAAGGGCCAACTATTAAAGTCATAATATCACCTATCGAGACTATACAATATTTAACATGCAAACTCGTGTGTATACTACACATGTATACTTTAATTCATATAATTCATGCCTTAAAATTGAATATGCATGCATATGTGAAATCCGTATATAAACAAGTGAGTTTCATGTCAATACGTCTATAGGCATGGTGATCTCCTATTCTTCATGCTTGCATGCTCATAACATAACTCACATGGTAATCGATGTTATTAATTTTCACGTTCTAAGCTTTTCGTTAAAAAATCACACTAAGTCAATAAAGGCATCATAGTACATGTTAAGTGTCTTGTGATCATAATTCACATGTCTTTGAACACATAACTAAGTCACATAAATGTTCTCATATGGTCAGAAATCTCAAGATAAATTTTTTGGTCAAGTTCACTTTGAAAGTCTCAAGTTTTTCTTTTGAAAACGTCTTAACTTACGATCAAGTATGCTAGTGCATGATTAACACTTTAAACATGCTCTTCATGTCAATATAAACCATACAATCATGTTTAAAATATCAGAATATGCACATGCTACGTATGTGTCTCAGTTCACAATCGAAACTATATGTTTTATTTCAAAACCATAAGTGTTGCGTCAATCATGTGTACTAACATTGTTATACTTGTTCATACTACATGCATGTACTCAAATATACATATTAACCATATCCACATGCTTTCCAAAAGAGGTAACATATGTTAGTACATAACAGCAGCTTAACAGAAGCAGAAAATAAATTCCAGGACCCTGCGCAGCTGCGCTGCTACCAGGTATAAACCCGGCGCAGCTGCGCCAGTGTCCGGTCAAACCAGACACATCTTCCTGTTCGGCAGACTTGAAACCTAACTCAGAGATTTCAAATGAATTTTATTCAAGCCATGGTATAAAACAATTCCAACATGTTTAACATCTTGTATAACACTTAACAACCATTTCTCCAATCAATTAACATCCAATTCAAATGAAATCAAGAACTTAGAAATTTTACAAAAACATGAAGAACAAGAATGTAAATTGTATACCTTTGCAAAATGCTTTGCTACTAAACAGATTCTATAATGCTACTATGATACTCTCCCTTAAATCAATATAAACTCTCAGCAATTGAAATAAGAAGAAGAGAAGGCTCAATTTATAGGCAATTCCTTATCTAGTCAATGTTATTGTCTTCCAAATCAATTTAAAGGATTTCAAGAATGTATAATGGATAAGAAGAAGTTGGTGAGAGTTGGTGGATTCAATCATGAATCCCGCATCTCTTACAATCATGAGCTAGAATTTGTGAATTTGAGGAAGATATTGTTGGGTTTGTACGAAATCGTGACGCAATCAAATTGCAAAAATTAGCGGAAGCATGGTATATCAGAGTTTAAAAAAATTTCTACAAAACCATTACCCGGATCATCCTTTATGCAAATTATTAATTTAAAACGATAAATAAGAAGTTATGGAATCATACCCTTGTAGAACGAAGCTTCCACAGGTACTAGTTCAACTCCTTGTTCTTCGTGATCTCCTTGAATTTCTGGATTAGATTCCTTCCTTTGATCAACGTTAGCCACCCAAGTGTTTGGCCTCTAGAGGTGATCCACCAAGGAAGATGAATTATCAAGAAGGAGGGTGGTTGGCTTAGTTTTCTATCCTCTATAGAAAAGGAGTACTCTCCAACAATTGGAATTGCATCAAGTAATATCTATTATAAAAATCCTCTTATATAGATATTGGTCAACCCTTCTAATCCTATTAGACATGAGATTTCTTTTAATTAATTAAACTCCTTTAATTAATTTAGGCTTCCCACCACATGGGAAATAATTAATTAAATTCATTTAATTAATTTGTCTCCTAATCTTATTAGGAATAAATGAGAGTACTAATATTAAATTAATTACTAAACTCCTTTAGAAATTAAAATAATAATAATATTAATAATATTAATAAGACTCCTCTTATTAATTTATATTTAAAATTTCCAAAATATTAAATAATAAATATTAAGCTATTTAATTTATTCTATCACCATAGATTAAATTAATTTCACTTAATGCATTATTACGATTATGCCATTACCTTCTTAAATAATTATTCTTCCTTTTTATGGTGTGACCCTTTAGGTTCTCCATATTAAACCGGTTGTGAATAAATCAATTAGAACAATTCTAATCTTATTTAAATAAATAAATTAAACTAATAATCTATTTAAATAAATAATATTTATTCTACAATAGGGATAAGCCTCCCTAGCGATCAACGGCTTTCCAGATAATATAGATTTCAACATTAATCATAAAAGAACCTGTGAGTAAATAGTTACCATACAATTCAATCCTTCCACCATACATTGTCCCAATTAAATATAAGACATGAATTTACTGTCAAGTCTTATTTTATTTAATTATATGTATTTCGATTAGAAAATGCACAACTCCAAATAATGTAAATTAGAAACTCCTTTCTAATTTCATTTTACCTTGGCCAAGGATTCCTGGGTTGTCATTTAACGAATCACATAGGACATATCTCCTCCTTTACTAGAGGTGGTAGATTCTTTATTGATCATTCATTGTCTCCATATGTAACTCATTATACCCAAGCATACCCTTTTATATACCCTAAAGGGCTTTAAGGAATAAGTCAAATTATAATTCATTACATACAAGATACTATGATGATCTCAAGTCCAAGGATCACTTGTACTACTATCACATTAGGAATTCCTATTGACAGGCGAGTAAAACTCCATTAGGTATTCCATAGCGAGTCACGTTCAGTGAACTTATTCTCCAATAAGCACCTACATACTTGTTTTAGTGTCTCCACACAAATGATTATGAGATCAATCATCCTCATCTAATGAGCAAGCAACATATGTACTAATCTATCCGGATTTACTAATCCCCTTTTTAGTAATCCCATGATTAGGAACTATTTTAGTTTTAGAGCTTTCTAAGAATTTAGATCTCATTGGCATGATCATCATCATGATTCTAAAAGCATTGCTTAAAACTATGGGTTATTTACATATTTTAAAAACAGCACCATGTAGATAATTAAATGCCTTTAATAAATGAATATTTTTATTAATAAATAAATAAGATTGCCTCCAAAGTATATGCTTTATCATCATACATGATTGGCTTGTATGCATACTACTTTCAGATATAGAATAGGCTAGCTTCTTGTTTGTTCACGTGAGAAGAAATGAGAATGGGCTCTTATTATGGGACAAAGAACTAATCTCAACAATAGCAAATAACAACTAGTAAGTGTATATAATGTATGTCCAACACTTATTTATATAATAAATACAGTAGTGTTATATAATATATATACACATAGTATATACTTAAGTTATAAATAATTTAAAGTCACAATTTCAATGAACAAATAATAAAACAATGTATCAAGTATATCAACATATAATCCATGTATATTTCCCTTAATACCAAATATAAAGCAATTGGGTATTATTATTACTCATCATTTTAACTGTTATTATTATAATAACTTATTGAGATCATTTATCAATTAATAATTATTTATTGATATTACTATATGTTGATAAGGTATACATGAATGTTTACCCACACACTTCATGTCACATAAATAATATTATTATGTAACTCTATTAATGCAATTAATCTTACTATATAGTCTATATATAGAATATATAGACAATTAATGTGTCACCTTGTACTATATATAATATATAGTTAACTACCATATATTAAAGGTTTAATAGATCGAATGCTTCCACAATTTAATTAATCAAGTAAATATAATCTCATTATATTTATTAATCCTTTGCTCAATAATATATTATTTATTCACAATAATAGTTAATCGACATATTATCAATTAATTACTCATAAAAAAATTAATCAATGCGGTTTAAATCCTTTCACTATATTCAATTAAATTGAATATTTAATTAATAACAATTCTTTCAATTCTTTGATATAAAAGTCTCAGGGCTAGTCCACTAATTTAATAAACCATTAGTGATTCCCTTTAATTTTCCTAGCATTTTTTCGCATAGGCTCAACTCACATAATCACATAACCACATAAGGTTTAAATATGCTCACAAAACTAACTCATTAAAATTTAAATCACATATTAAATTAATAATGAAGTTTAAAATTTCACGGTCATTACATCACTCCCCCCTTAAAAAAATTTTGTCCTCGAAATTGAAAAAAAATAAGGTTACTCAAATAAAAATGGATAATTCGCTTTCATCTTCTCTTCTAGTTCCAATGTAGCTTCTTCGACTGCATAATACCTCTAGAGAATCTTAACTGAATGGATGATCTTATTCCTCATCTTCTGTTCCTTCCTATCTAGTATCCGGACATGAACTTTTTCGTATGATAAGTCTTTCTCGACTTGGATTGGTTCATAGGAGATAACATGCTTGTAGTCCGATTTATACGGCCGCAACACTGACATATGAAACACATTGTGAATGTGCTCAAGTTCAGAAGGTAATGCTACCTCATACGCCACTTCACTGACTCACCTCAGAATCTCGAACGGTCCTATGAACCTAGGGCTCAACTTGCCCTTCTTCCCAAAATGAATCTTCCCTTTCCAAGGAGATACCTTCAGAAAAGCATAGCTTCCTAATTCAAAATATTTCTTCTTGCGATGTAAGTCCGCATACTTCTTCTGGCGATCTTTAGCCGCTACCAGTCGGCTCTTATCACCTTGATAATCTCTACAGTCTGCTGTACCAATTCCGGTCCTAACAGTCGACGTTCACCTACTTCATCCCAACACAAGGGCGTTCTACATTTCCTCCCATACAGTGCTTCGTACGGCGGCATTCCAATACTAGCATGACAACTATTATTATACGCGAACTCTACTAATGGAAGGTGATCCTCCCAGCTACCCTTAAAGTCCATCACACAAGCTTGGAGCATGTCTTCAAGTGTTTGAATTGTTCTCTCGCTCTGCCCATCGGTCTGCGGATGATACGCGGTACTCATTCGTAGTTGTGTCCCCATTCTTTCTTGAAGACTCTTCCAGAAGTTGGACGTGAATCGCGGATCTCTATCCGATACAATAGATAATGGCACTCCATGTCTCGAGATAATTTCCTTAACATACAATTTGGCTAACTGGTCCAAACTATACTTAATCTTCATTGGTAAAAAGTGAGATGACTTAGTAAGACGATCTACAATCACCCATATGGCGTCGTACCCTTTTTGCGTTGTCGGAAGTCCTACCACAAAGTCCATTGTAATGTGCTCCCATTTCCATTCTAGAATCTCTAATGGTTGTAATAACCCGCTTGGTCGTTGGTGCTCTTCCTTGACTCTCTGACAAGTTAGACATCTGCTTGCGCATTCCGCAACTTCTCTCTTTATGTTTGGCCACCAGAAGTGGTGACGCAAATCTTGGTACATTTTCGTGCTTCCTGGGTGTATTGAGTATCTAGTACTGTGCGCTTCTTGCAAAATCTCTTCTCTTAGTTCTGGTACTAACGGTACCCAAATTCGTCCTTCGAATCTCAGCAATCTAATGCTATCAATCTTGTATTTTAATTCATCACCTTCAGCTAACCGCTTCTTGATATTATCACAATCTTCGTCTTTCTCTTGTGCCTCCTTAACCTTATCTAATAAAGTCAGACTCGCTGTCATTGTAAATAATTTCTTATCGGTCTCCATCGGATACTTAACCTCCAAGTCTAATCGTTCAAAATCCTTCACCAATTCCTCTTGAATGGTTAACTTCAATAACTTCTCTCTGCCTTTTCTGCTCAAGGCATCTGCCACTACATTTGCTTTGCCTGGATGGTACAGAATCTCACAATCATAATCTTTGATCAATTCTATCCATCGGCGCTGCCTCATGTTTAGCTCCTTCTGCCTGAAGATATACTTCAGACTCTTGTGATCCGTATATATATCACACTTCTCGCCATATAAATAATGCCTCCAAATCTTCAATGCAAAAACTACTGCTGCTAACTCCAGGTCATGAGTTGGATAGCCCTTCTCATTATCTTTCAGTTGTCGTGAAGCGTACGTAATGACCCTGCCGTGCTACATCAGTACACAGCCAAGACCTTTGTATGGCGCATCACTATACACTACAAACCCTCTCGTGTTATCTGGTAAAGCCAACACAGGTGCTTGACTAAGCCTCTTTTTCAATTTTAGGAAACTCTTTTCACATTTCTCCGTCCAAACGAACTTAATTGTCTTTCTAGTAAGATTAGTCAATGGCGATGCTATCTTCAAAAAATCCTGAATGAATCTCTGATAGTATCCCACTAATCCTAAGAAACTTTTGATTTTTGTTGGCGTCTTCGACTTCTCCCAATTGATAACCGCTTCTACCTTTGCCGGATCCACCGAAACACCATTCTTGTCGATAACGTGCCCCAAAAATTGCACTCTCTGCAACCAAAACTCACACTTTAAGAATTTTGCATACAACTTCTCCCTCCTTAATGTCTCCAACACTATCCTTAGATGGTCGGCGTGTTCTTCCTCCGTCTCTGAATACACCAGAATGTCATCGATGAATACGACAACGAACTATTCCAAATACTGCTTGAACACTCTGTTCATCAAGTCCATAAATGCTGTCAGTGCGTTCATCAATCCGAATGACATTACCAGAAACTTAAAGTGTCCATACCGAGTTCTGAATGCCGTCTTTGGAATGTTCTCTGGCCTCACCTTCAGTTGGTGATAACCAGTCCTCAAGTCAATCTTTGAAAAGTATTTTGCCCCCTTCAACTGATCAAACAGATCGTCGATCCTGGGTAATGGATACTTGTTCTTAACGGTGACCTTGTTCAACTCTCGGTAGTCGATACAAAGTCTTAACGACCCGTCTTTCTTCTTTACGAATAAGACCGGTGCTCCCCACGATGATACGCTCGGTCGAATGTATCCCTTATCTAATAACTCTTATAATTGAGCCATCAGTTCTTTCATCTCTACTGGTGCCATACGATACTGGCGCTTTGTATACCGGTGTTGTCCCTGGGGCCAAATCAATAACAAACTCTATCTCTCTATCCGGTGGCAATCCTAGAATCTCGTCTGGGAAGACATTGGTAAATTCCCTTACAATAGGTATCTGACCCAGTTCACCCTCGACTCATTGAGTATCAACTACGTGAGCCAAATAACCTACACAACCCTTCCTAAGCAATCTCTGCGCTTGCACCATTGTTAGACAATGAGATTATCTCAACGATTTACAACCATAAAATACCACCTTCGACTTATTCAGAGTCTTAAGGTGTACACACTTCTTCTTACAGTCTATAACTGCTCCGTGAATTGATAACCAATCCATTCCAAGGATTACATCAAACTCCCCCAAACGAATCGGTATTAAATCCACTCTGAGCTTAATTCTTAGCAATTCAGTATAATAGTTCCTATGAATGTATTCTACGGGAATAATTTCCTTGTTCGCTAGTTCTACGTTCATAGGGTGTTCTAATCTTTCACGGGGTAAGTCTAACCGTTTAGCAAATTCTTCAGAAACAAAAGAGCAGGTAGCACCCAAATCAAATAACACATATGCATCTATATCGTTGATTGGGATGATACCTGACACCACGTCCTTGGACTCCACCGTGTCCCGAATGGTCATGTTGAATGTGTGTGCCATTGATTTATTGGCTTAACTGGCTGGCCCTCCAATGCTCAGCCCATTGTTGTTGTTATTGCGGTTGCCGCTAGCTACATCGCCCTTTTTCTTCGGGCAGTCCTTAATTTGGTGGTCTGGGGCTCCACACGAGAAACATCCTCCTTTCTGCTTATTTGGACACTGAGGAGCCATGTGCCCCGGTTGTACACAACGATAACAAACACTCTTTCCCTTCATGCATTCCCCCGAGTGATTCCTCCCACAGTTGTAGCACTTTACACTTTTCTTAGCCTCTCCCCCAGACTTGTTACCTCCAGAGGATTGGCTCTCTGTCCATTTACGCTTGTTGGGGTTGCTTCCTCCGCTGCTTCCCCCTTTCTGTCCTTCATATCCGGTCTTCTTTTCTTGTTTAAATCGTACTATGGCTTCATTGCCTCCTTCTGCAATGATAGCCATTTCTAATAGATCAGAGTAAGTTTTAATCTTCTACACAGCCACTGCTTTCTATACCCATGGTTTCAGTCCTAATTCAAACCTCCTTGCCTTCCTGGCCTCCGTGTCAACCTGATGTGAAGCGAATTGGGCCAACTCGTTAAATCTTGTCGCGTACTCTGCGACAGATATACTACCTTGTTTCAATTCCAGAAACTTAACCTCCATATCCTGTTGCGTATTCTTCAAGAAGTAATTCTCGAGTAATAGCTCCTTAAATTTTTCCCAAGGAATAACTCCTTCGCCTGCTCGTCCCTTATTGGCTTTCCATCAATAATTAGCTTCGCCCTTCATCATGAAAGTGGCAAAACTCGTCTTCTGTGCTTCAGCCACCCGTGTGACCTCAAACACTTTCTCCATCTCCTCTAACCATGTCTGGGCTTCGATTGGGTCTAAGGTTCCCCGGAACTCCGGAGGTCCTACCAATTTAAAGTCCTTAAAGCAAGCCAAGTGATGACCTGGCTGCCCTGCTGCTGGCTGGGGTCTATTTTGCATTGCTTCTGTTAACAGGTCAACAAAGTTTTGCATTGGGTCAGCATTCCCCCTCCGTTGTTAATGGATCCTTCCACCCTCTAGTTTCATGGTAGTCTCCTAGGCGGCATGATCTGAGGAAAGGAAGAAAATATTAGGTTTTACATGATATGCTATTCATGTTAGCATTAAAAAGTTTAAGATGTCTATCAATCATATTTGATTTAAATAAACAACTTCAGCATCACATTAAAACTCGATGGATCTCCTCAACCCATCACTTACATACTCTACTTGAGTTTTCTACTACGGTTATAACCTAGGTTTTGCATTCCTAACATTTATAACCTACAGCTTTGATACCAACCTGTGACACCCCCAAATCCGGGGTCCTCTAACCCAGATTCGGTCGTCACGATAAAACATAAATCTCCACCTCTAAACAACATACAATAACTAAATGCGAAATATAATAAACGTATGCCGTTCATTCAAAAGGTGTTACTAGTCCTAAGATTCGATAACCTTAATACAACATACAAACATACCCTAGAATAGTCATTAGGGTTCATATTACATAATAGTAATTTAATTAAACATTAAGAAAAAGTCTGCTCCTTGCAAACTATTATTGCATCTTTCCTTTACCCTTGTCCTTCCCTGAAGTCTCGGGTTTCACTGTAATAGAAAACATGATATAACAAGAATGAGCAACAAGTTTGCTTAGCAAGTTTAAATACAATAATAAAGGATATATCATGATAAAAGGAATATATCTGATAATGAATTCAACAATATGAATATCGGAAGCAAGAAAAATAATTGCTTGTAGAATAACTGATAGTCAAGTAGACTTTAAACTATAAAAACTCCAATGGAATCAATAGCTGATTGACCCTTTGGTTACTGGCTACAGAATATGTACTTGAGGGGATCAGCCTCGCGTATGCCATTTATATGCATAACATTCAACTCTGTTGTTTGTATCTTATATTAGATACCTGGGGTACTCCCCTATAATATAAGGGGTGTTCTTTCAGTCTAAGAATCCTCACCATCAATTGGTTTGGATAGCTTTTATAAAATTTTATACAATTGTCTGACCGAACAAGGGTTCAGACTCTATCTGACATAGTTCAAGAATTATAGAACTTTAAACAATGTACAAGTCCAAGATTGTACGAACTCAAGTGCACTAAGTGTGAATATCAAAAAGATTGATGTGGAATAATTGTAAAGAAATTAAACCACCTAATAGCATGCTTGGAAATAAGATTCAAGCTTAAATAAAATAACTTGCAATACAATAATAACCTGCTCAATCCAATATGAGAAGGATAAGAAACTTGCATAATAAAGAATTTGTGTAAATTTAGAGAACTTGCATAACCAAGGAATGAAGTTCGGGAACTTGCATAATAATACGAGAACGGGTTCAAAATAACTTGCTTACAATGTTCCTTGAATAACGTAAATACAAGGATAGGATACTTGCCTGTTTGCTTAGCTACAAATAAGTTCTAGCTTTAATTAAATCTCGTTGAAATAACCTACCATTAACAAGTCGGTATTCCAATTAGTATGTGTAAACTAATATGAGTCTACACTTACAAGAATCTACTTATCATATAAGTCTAGCACATAGTTCACGTACGTCAATCTAATCCTGTCTTAGATTTAATAACTTTAAATTATCTAGTTCCTATGCATCAATATAGGCATGAACACATAGCACTTCTATTTAATCATGCAATACAGTTTAAGATACATACATTGCAAGGTTCTGTTCATATCTCAAGGTTATAATGTTCAATGCTGGTAAACCTTAAGTTAAATCAATTTCATGTCTCAAGGGCCAACTATTAAAGTCAAAATATCACCTATCGAGACTATACAATATTTAACATGCATACTCGTGTGTATACTACACATGTATACTTTAATCCATATAATTCATGCCTTAGAAATGAATATGCATGCATATGTGAAATCCGTATATAAACAAGTGAGGTTCATGTCAATACGTCTATAGGCATGGTGAACTCCTATTCTTCATGCTTTCATGCTCATAACATAACTCACATGGTAATCGATGTTATTAATTTTCACGTTCTAAGCTTTTCGTTGAAAAATCACACTAATTCAATAAAGGCATCATAGTACATGTTAAGTGTCTTGTGATCATAACTCACATGTCTTTGAACACATAACTAAGTCACATAAACGTTTTCATACGGTTGGAAATCTCAAGAAAAAATTCTTGGTCGAGTTCAACTTGAAAGTCTCAAGTTTTTCTTTTGAAAACGTCTTAACTTACGATCAAGTATGCTAGTTCATGATTAACACTTTAAACATGCTCTTCATGTCAATATAAACCATACTGTCATGTTTAAAATGCACATGCTACATATGTGTCTAAGTTCACAATCAAAACTATAAGTTTTATTTCAAAACCTTAAGTGTTGCGTTAATCATGTGTACTAACCTTATTATACTTGTTCATACAACATGCATGTACTCAAATATACATATTAACCATATCCACATGCTTGCCAAAAGAGGTAACATATGTTAGTACATAACAGCAGCTTAACAGAATCAGAAAATAAATTCCAAGACCCTGCGCAGCTGCGCTGCTACCAGGTATAAACCCGGCGCAGCTGCGCCGGTATCCGGCCAAACCAGACATAGCTTCCTGTTCGGCAGACTGGAAACCTAACTCAGAGATTTCATATGAATTCTACTCTAGCCATGGTATTAAACAATTCCAACATGTTTAACATCTTGTATAACACTTAACAACCATTTATTCAATCAATTAACATCCAATTCAAAAAAAATCAAGAATCAAGAACTTAGAAATTTTACAAAAACATGAAGAAGAAGAAGAAGAATGTAAATTGTATACCGTTGCAAAATGCTTTGCTACTAAACAGATTCTATAACGCTACTATGATACTCTCCCTTAAATCAATATAAACTCTCAGCAATTGAAATAAGAAGAAGAGAAGGCTCAATTTATAGGCAGTTCCTTATCTAGTTAATGTTATTATCTTCCAAATCAATTCGAAGGATTTCAAGAATGTATAATGGATAAGAAGAAGTTGGTGAGAGTTAGTGGATTCAATCATGAATCCCACATCTCTTACAATCATGAGCTAGAATTTGTGAATTTAAGGAAGATATAGAATAGGCTATTCTTGTTTGTTCACGTGAGAAGAAATGAGAATGGGCTCTTATTATGGGACAAAGAACTAATCTCAACAATAGCAAATAGCAACTAGTAAGTGTATATAATGTATGTCCAGCACTTATTTATAAAATAAATACACTAATGTTATATAATATATATACACATAGTATATACTTAAGTTATAAATAATTTAAAGTCACAATTTCAATGAGCAAATAATAAAATAATGTATCAAGTATATCAACATATAATCCATGTACATTTCCCTTAATACCAAATATAAAGCAATTGGGTATTATTATTACTCATCATCATAACTGTTATTATTATAATAACTTATTGAGATCATTTATCAATTAATAATTATTTATTGATATTATTATATGTTGATAACGTATACATGAATGTTTACCCACACACTTCATGTCACATAAATAAAATTATTATGTAACTCTATTAATGCAATTAATCTTACTATATAGTCTATATATAGAATATATAGACATATTAATGTATCACCTTGTACTATATATAATATATTGTTAACTACTATATATTAAAGGTTTAATAGATCGCATGCTTGCACAGTTTAATTAATCAAGTAAATATAATCTCATTATATTTATTAATCCTTTGCTCAATAATATATTATTTATTCACTATAGTAGTTAATCGACATATTATCAATTAATTACTCATAAATGAAATTAATCAATGCGGTTTAAATCCTTTCACTATATTCAATTAAATTGAATATTTAATTAATAACAATTCTTCCAATTCTTTGATATAAAAGTCTCAGGGCTAGTCCACTAATTTAATAAACCATTAGTGATTCCCTTTAATTTTATTAGCATTTATTCGCATAGGCTCAACTCACATAATCACATAACCACATAAGGTTTAAATATGCTCACAAAACTAACTCATTAAAATTTAAATCATATATTAAATTAATAATAAAGTTTAAAATTTCACAGTCATTATAGAACCCACGTCATAACATCAGCGGTCAATAACTCCAACTACAAGCAAGAATGAGTAAACCCCTCTGCTACAGGGACCTCTGTAAGGTGAACCAATGTCATCGTCGTCCCCACGGATAGGTCTCCAGAGCTAAAGTAGTTGCCGGACGTAGGCAAGGGAGCCTCTCATATGCCCAAAACTAAAATTACAATGATCAAATGTTCTCAATGATAAAGATTGGCAACCTAAATGAGGGAAATTGAAAGGTGAAAGAGAAATGACTCACCAGTAGAAATGGGTAAAAGCCTAGCCAAGCCTCTATCACTCCCTCAGAGCGTAGGAGTAGCCCACGAAGGAAATAGGCAAAGGTAAACGAGCCCCAGTAAAAATCCCTGATGCGTTCCACATCACGAGTGGCGCTAACCAAAGAAAAAGAGACCGTGGAGGAGTTGTTCGCTATGAAACAACCCCTGATAATGACCAAGAATAGTCATCGAAGAATGCAATCTCTAACCCTCTGATCATCAGGCAAAGGCTTAGTCAAAGCCCCACTCATGGCATCCACACTCAAGGGCCCAGAGCAGACAGCCCGACCCTTGAGAGCCATAACAAAAACTCCTAAAAGGGATCAAACAGCAGCAGGTGCAATATCAGCCACCAAAGGCATCGGCTCACATGTAAACTCCAACCCTAGTGATGAATCGCCAATCCATCGGTGTCATCATCACCTCACAGTCTAATAAATGAAGAGACTGAGTCTAGTGGAACCAGCGCTCAGATAAAGCTCGCAGATAACCCCAAGGCCAATAACGAGAGAAATATAGAAGAAGGCCTCGAAACCCCAAGAGTGGACAATGGCCTGGTACTTTGGATGGAAGGTCTGGTACAAGGAATGAATGCTAAACCAGTTCCCCTTGGGCTGAGTGAAGCCGGGTACCTACATTGTTGACGCCGGGGAAAATTTTTTCTCTTTGCGGGTGTCCTTGTTAAAAGGCAATGTGTCCGTTTTTCCTAAGTTTGTTTTGTTTATTTTTACCCTTTTGCGTTCGCTATGTCTATGGGTTTTATTAAAGGGTGGAGTTTTAGGAAAGCGGTACCGACATAAATGTCGACGACTTTGAAAAGATTAATTTTATTATTTTATGATTGGATCGAATGAGACAGAATCGCCAGTTGGTATGGTTTAAATGGATGTACCAACTCATCCGAGTTTTAAAAGTTTTCACAGTATGGTCCAATATGTGACTCCAAAAGATTGGTCTAAAATTCAAGATTA
The DNA here is from genome assembly GCA_020205555.1 of Panax stipuleanatus. Lineage (NCBI taxonomy): Eukaryota > Viridiplantae > Streptophyta > Magnoliopsida > Apiales > Araliaceae > Panax > Panax stipuleanatus. The sequence goes on along the minus strand of CM035121.1, from coordinate 53,390,072 downwards.
CTAGAATTCGGAGGCTAGGTTAAGCAGGGGGAAGGTGTTAGGCACCCCCTGACTCCTGTGAAAATATGGTACCGCATCTTATTGATTTTTTATGCATAAAATATGTGTGTGAGTGTGTGTGTGTGTGTGTGTGTTTTATCTTGAAAGTTTTATTCTAATCGTCATTATGAGTTATTTGGAAGTAGTGCCATTCCTCTTTTGCACCTATGTACGAAGGGTTTGATTTAGCAAAAGTTTATTTTTAGACAAAATATATATTTCATATAATATTTTGGGAAAACACAAGGTTTTCAAATCCTTCGCTCGAATAGTAATTAAGGACCTTTGATACTTCCATTATTAATTTTTAGTATATGTAATTATTACGAAAGTAGTGTTGTACCACTTTAACCCTATGCACAAAGGATTTGACTTATATAAAAGTTCATTTTTAGAACACAATATATATCAATGATGTTTTGAAAATAACGTTTTTAAATCCTTTGTCAAGTAAATATCGAGGTCCTTTGATACTTCCATTTATGATCTAATGTATATCCCCAGATTGCTTTGTTGTTATTATGAAAGCTCTTTGTTATTTTGATTTGGAAATCGTTTTGGTGAAAATGCATGCTAACAGCGCCAAAAAGGGTCGAATCATTGTCGGGCATGTACGATATCTCGATGAATCCGAGCACCTACAATCAAAGTTTTCACTATCACGGGATCTTGAATCTGACTTCTCAGGACTAACCCCTCGAGTTCATCTTCAAGATCCAAATATTACATCTACAATGATTTGATGTTATTTAAACATTACAAAGTGAATAAAATGTCCATCGTGGGAATCTAGTTAAGATCTAATCATTAGATATCAACCCCATGATTTCTAGGCTCACATATATTAAAATAAACATATATACAACATGTCCTAAACTCAAGATCCGGTGGTTTCATCAGTTGAAAACCCCATCACGAGAGCTTATGACCCTCATCTCCTCCAGATATAGATCTAGGGCTCAACGGAGGGACCAGGATTGATATAAAGAAGTAAAACATGTAGATCTACCGTGGATCTAAGTCGATCTAGAATACGGGTTAAAGCTTCATGCTTAATAACCAATCAAAAGGCCAGATCCGGCTTAGATCTAGGTAGATCTAGTCTCCAGACTTGATTTACAATACTAAAATCGTATAATAACCAGTGGGAACTCAATATCTGCCACCAACTATATAATATCTATGTAAACCAACAAGTTAGACTACGTTTACACAATATATAACATAAAACTAGTGTTTCAAACAATATTTAAAAAGAAAGTGACCTGAAAAGGGCGTTTTTCACCATGGGAGACGGGTAAACAAGCTTTTTGATTCTCGGGATCAACTTAGAACACTGTCGGGACTCCAAGTAGATGTTAAACAGGATCAAACAACTCAAAGTTGGTAAAAAACTCTCAAACCCGAGGGTTTCTCTCTCTAGAAATCCCTTTCTCTCTTTAACTTCTTCTCTCTCAATTTAATTTAGCTGTTATTGCTCTATTAATCAATCGGAGCCAGCCGCATATATACATGCGGCTAGCCGTATGTATATATATGGCTGGGCCTGGCGGGTCCTGTCATCTCAAAGTTTGTTCCTTCGGTCTCGGTTTAGAGCAAGTTGATCTCCGCATGCCAAACTTTTGGAAAGTTTTTACGAAAGGTTACGAAGTAAGTTCGAGTCTGACTGAATCGGGGTCCGGGAAGATGATGCTGGAAGCTAAGAGATATCTTCCGATTCTAGACTATAGTTAATTGGCTTATCTTTGATGGCATGCAGTTTGAGGTTTACTGCGATGACTTCTGGCGGACACTGTCTTAAATTTGTTATCCTTGTTCAGTTTGCGTCATTCTCGAACGTCATTGGCCCTTTGAATCATCCACAGGGTTGTCTCCGGGGTGACCAGATACTTTTGCCCTACCTCGGGATTATCTCTGAAGTAAAATTTAACTTTTGCCTGTAACGATTGAGATTTTATATTACAAGGTTAGTATAAAGAAAGTAAATTTTTTAGTGTCTACAGATGCCCCTCTTTGTCATGTTTATGCAATGTAATGGAATGACCACGACAAAGATTACTAGATACAGAGAATGCATGACAAGGTATATCTAATGATGCAATGTCATGTGTAAAATATGTAATGATATGTGAGATTATAAGAAAGTCATGAGGATTACGTTGTCGTGGTAAAGTCAAAGCCCACATTGGGTTGTAGCCAACAGACTATTTTATCGGGGCTGATCCGACCTGCGCTAGGTTAGTGCCAACGGATTACACCATCGGGGGTTGTACTGACGTCTGCGTTAGGTTGTATCCAACGGATTACATCATCGAGGTCTAACTGATGCCTTCATTGGGTTATTGCCAACAGATTACATCATCGGGGATATGTCAATGTCTTCACTAGTTTGTTGCCAACGGATTACATCATCGGGGTTATGCCGATGTCTTCACTGGTTTGTTGCCAACGGATTACATTATCTGGGTTATGCCGATGTCTTCACTGGTTTGTTGCCAACGGATTACATCATCAGAGTTGTGCTGATGTCTTCAACACCATCGGGGTTATGTTGATGTCTTTGACGAGTGCATGATATTCTTTTATTTTGATTCCTTTATGCATAGTCAATTGCATGTTTGGTTGTTAACAAGGGCTTAATAGGTTTGTTTATGGGTTTCAGATAAAAATAGAGATAAAACGACGAAAAAGGGGCAAGATGGCAGTCAGGCGCGGACCGCGCGGTCTACATAATGGAAAAGGCATGGAGTGCGCGTGATTAAAGTATAGCTATTGCATATCTAGCGTGGACCGCGCGTTTATAGTGTTAAATTAGGCGCGGAGCGCATGAGTTCGAAGATTAGTCTCTGCCACCCAAGCGCGGAGTGCGCAGCAGCAGGAAGTGACCACGCGCAAATCGCGCATGTTGGTCGGGGGAAATCAGATTTGTTGCCTAATTGAGCAGAAGTTGATTGAAAATAGGATTGAAGGTTTACTAATTGTATTAGGGTTTGTTTAAACTATAAATATTAGTTATTCTATTGATATTAGACATCTTTGAACTAGAAATTCTGAGAAGCTATTAATTCATTCAAACTTTAGTTTTGGGGAATCAAAGCATGTCAAGCTAACCTACTCAATTGAATTCTGAAGGGATGTTGAACCTTATTCATTATTAACGATTTAATCAAGTATACTTTATTTATTTCTTCGTATGTGAGATTTATTTTGATTATCTACATAAACTTCTTGTATGCTATACTATCTGATTAATTTAATATGGCCAGTTAGATTAATCTGATAAATATCATCTGCTAGATTAAGATATATATTAAGCAAACGATATATGTCTTATCATAAGCAGCAATTAATGATACTTGATTGTGGACAATGTAACGACCCCAAAATTCATACAATAATATTTTCCTTCTCGATCGTTAACAATACAACTTTTATATCTCATTACATCATTTTTCGATATTAAAAATCACTAACAAAGCGGAATATTTAAAATTTTATAAACTGTCTCTCTATATTGCCCTGAATCGCAACCTTTACATTACATCACTTCGATTCAAATCTATATCATGAATCGTTACAACAAAATGACTATACAAAATCTTACATCACTAAACAATATCCATTACACGTCGGATAGCTCAACTTACAACTTAACAACTAAGTTACAATCAAAACATCAACTAAAATTTGAAATTTAACATAACTAATATTATTGAACATTGATCTCTATAAATCACTTAACACGTATCTTTACCTTGCATCCTTGACCTGCAAAAATGGTTATTTGCAAGAGTGAGCTCGACAGCTCAGCAAGTTCTAACAGTTTTCATGCATCACATAGCACATAATAACATACTCAACATACATTTCATAATAATTAAAGTAACATGGCATATATGCTTCAGTTCACATAGCAAATATAAAGATTGAGTTCCTTACTCAATCAACATTCTTTAATCAATCAATGTAGTCATAAATTGACTTTAACATTCATGTTTACAACATATATAACATATCATGCTCTATGCAAAATAATTTAAAATAGTTCATAATATCATCAAGTTCACATAGAAAACAGGAACCGAAAGACTTGCCTGGCTCGTAGATTACCAATTACCGAAAAACAGCTTAATATAATCTGCTTCATGATCCTACATAACGTATTACCATACACATCAATTATGAGTCACCTAGCAACGCTTATCAAACGTCTAAGTAAATAATACTTTATACTTTCTAATTCTCTTCTATGTACTAGTTTGACACTCGTTGTCAAATCATATGTATAATTAAAAATATCAGTTAATTATCACCTAGCTAATCCTCATCATTAGTTATCCACTTTAGGTTAACTCATTCCTCTTTAACTAATAAGTTAATAATTAATTACCACATAATTAATCAGTTCACACAATCATATTATATTTCACATGATTAATCAATTAATAATTACATACTCATTTTAAATTATAATTTAAACATCCACTTTAATCAAACTATAATTAAACAATCATAATTTATGATGAATCAACTACATCATGCATTAAATTATAATTAAACCAATTATAATTTAAATTAAACAATTACTTAGATTATAAATAATCAATTTAAATTCATGCACTCATTTAAATAAATTGCAATTTATTCTACACATTTACCTCAATTATAATCACATATCATATTAATCAAATTATAATTAACAAAATTATAATTTAAGTGAAACTTTTCTTTGATTATAATTAATCAAACTATATTCATTATAATTTAACAAATTATAATTTAAATTAAACATTTACTATAATTATTTCAAATTACAGTTACACATCATGTTAACTAAATAAATTACAACTTAAGCTAACCATTTAGTTTAATAAATCAAATACTAATTTAATGTTTTCACAACCTTCTTTCTTTTAAACTTTAAAATCATCAAATACTTATTAACAATATCTTATTGCAAATCTTGGTTCATGTTTAACAGATAACCATTATCATTAACCTATACCATTTGGGTTTTAAAAACTGTACAATTAATTAAAGTTTTCTGCCTCTGCTCAGGTACTAGCGCAGCCACAAGCCTTGGCACCGGCGCAGCTGCGCAGGTGACCAGCCTTAGAAAACCCAGTGGCGCAGCTGTGCTGCTTCTGGCTGTGCTACCGGCGCAGCTGCGCAGGTACGCAGACAGAAGCAGGCAGTGCAGCCTCCCTATTTCACCGATTAAACCCAATATGTCATCAAACGGCAATAACAAGCTACTAGAACAATGTATAGCACATACTTGATACAATACACTCATATAACATATCTCCAAACACAAAAACCATTTAAACAACAATAATCAAAAGTTTTAGAAATCAAATTTTGATATTTTCATAAAACTCATATATTTTACAAAACCATTCACTGTAAAACAATTTCTTAAGAAATTCATGCATTTTCTTTCCATGATTCAAGATATCATCAAAAACAATTCTAACAAGCATATTAACATATACTAATTTCATCAATTTTACTCTAAAACTAAGCAAAACATGAAAACTCCACGTGAACACATATTCTTAATTTAAAACATGTTCTGACAAAACTTTGATTTCTGAAAATCCTTATTTATGGCATACAATTCTTATATAAACCATTATAAACACAATTTATATATGTACATCATATATGTATAACTTTCATGCTAAATCATATACACAGAGAACCCATACTCATGAACAATCATAAGGAAAACATATAAAAACATAAGGGAATTAAGACATACCCTTTCTGCTTAGATGTTTGAAGAAGAAGATGACTATTCTCTTACGTTCTTCATTTCTTTCCTTCTCTTCTTCCTCGAATTCTTCTCTGCTCTTTCTTTTTCTCTCTAGCAAACTAACTTTGTTTTTCTAACTCTTGTTTTAATCTAACATAATATACATATAATATAATATACATATATTACATAATTATAATACATATAACTTCCACTACATAATGGCATATATTAAATATAATAAGTACCATTAATATATAAGTTACAATTAGAATTTTTAAAAAAAAAAACCATAAGGCTTATTTGGCAAAACAAGTTATTTTTTTTTAAAAATAGGTTTTTAAATAATTAAGGCCCCGTTTGGCAAAACGGATTTAAAAATGGTGCAAGGGCCTTTTTTTGTTTGGGAGAACGATTTTTAAAAAAACTCTTTTTATTCTTTTCATAAATCCTTTAACACATATTCTTAATGTTATCCTTTAATTAATTAAATCTTAACATTCTAATTTAATTAATTAAAAGTCTAACATCAATTAAGCACATAAAATTAACACATAATTATAATTACTTGCTAATTATAATTGCATGTAACACTCATCACCTTACTCATCTAATTTAATTATCTCAATTAAATTAGAACTATAACATAAAATCATTATATCAATTAAATCGAATACTAAATACCCATTTAATTAATATACTACACTTAATTACCTTACTCCATAATAATTACATAATTATTTATTTAACTCAATAAATAATTCAATTAAAATATTTATTTACTCCAATAAATATTAAAATTAATATTTAAATTATCTTCACATAAATTCACATATTTCACCATATATGACACGTATTCACATACTCAAACTCAAAACATCAGATAATAAGAATTTTATTTATTAAATTCTCATTTATAAATTCTAAAAATCTGGGATGTCACATCCTTTCCTCCTTATAAGGATTCCGTCCTTGGAATCACCGAAACTCTACCTTACTTAGGTTTCCATCAAATCTCTTAAAAATATTTATCGTGAATAACTTCAACACATTACCTTAATATAGGTTATATATATATATTCTACTACATTCAGTTCTTCAACAAATTTTAGGTTTTATTACATAACCTTCAATCACACACAATCACATATCAAATATTATATATTCTTTAACTCGTTCATTCTTTTCTAAGGATCATTACCGAATACTCTACTCGTCGAATTAATATACTACATAATTCACCATCTATAATTATTTGGGTTATCACATTCACCCCTTCTTCTAAGAATTTCGTCCTCGAAATTTTAATATATCAATCTATCAAAATAGATTTTACGTTAATCTCTATTCACTGGATTGCTGCGTTCTACAACTACTTCTTTCTAAGCAATATCCTTTTCCCTACATTCTCCTTTAGAATAATAAGAATCTTCCACAATTGCTTAATAATTGGAAAGCGATATAAATAACTCAGGAATTTAAAAGATTTCAAATCTTGCTGAGTGGTCACAAGACCTTGAACTTTGTTTTTAGGTTTATTAGTTCTTCACCCCCGGTACTTCACACTATAAAATCACATTGGTACTCTACGTGGCCAGCCTATCGTACCCCTACGTCGGGCCCAAATGTAGTACATCGTAACGACTATATGCGTTACCTTCGGAACTATAGTCTCTGATAACATGTCCCCCTTTTATAGGGTTGTTCAACTCAGCTTCTTAACATCTGAATCCGCACCAAAACAATTTGATTTGGCATAGTTTGACCAAAAACGCTCGAATTTCATAAACATCTTTCAATATTTGTCTAGCTGAATCAAGTAGCATAGACTTCTAGCAATAATTCGGACATCAAGCAAAATATATATATATATATATATATATATATATATATTTTTTAACCAACTCAATAAAATAAATATTTTTTTTTCGTTTAAGGGAACTAAAAGTAAATAAATCTTTCTTTTTATAGTTTAAGGAATTAAAAATAATAAATCTTTTCATAATATCCTGATACCGTATTGTAGTACTGATACGTTGAGGATTTTGTCATTACATAACGTCGTCATACTACATCATACCATAGTGTGCTGACGATCATACGATCACATCCAATGAATAATAGCACGATTTTTTAAAAAAATCATTGGTTCCATCATTTGATCCAATGTTTTTCAAGAAACAGAATTGCCACATCAGCACGAAGTCAATAAATTTTGAAAATCTAGCAAAGCTATGGGATTTAGAATATAAAACTTTCTCCATCAATATAAATTTTTACTCCATCATTACTTAATCATTCTATCTATCTTAAACAACATCAATGTTTTCTATACCATAACATTTCTATACCCAGTATAGTTCATCAACTTACCACACTTTGGAAGTCAGGAACTTGCCACAATAATGTGAGTTTAAGAACTTGTCCTAGCAATACGTAGTCAAAGAACTTATCAGAGACTGTCCATATGCTTAGGGATTAAAAACATACATACGATTATGAGTCACGAACTTACCATAAGTATGAGTTTTAAGAACTCGCCTAACCTTAAGATCATCTAATCAAATCTTAATATCATCTAATCTAATCTCTATTGACTCTAACTATCAAATATAATATGAGAAAAGAATCACCTCTTTGTCATATATATATTGATAGCGTGACACCAACCTTCCAATGATTATCAATATGATAAGCTAAGTGTAAGCACAAAACACTGCCCATACAAAGATTTGTACAACTCAGTCACCACATGAGTCCTCAGTTGAAATCCCATATAACTTTATCTTCTTCTTAACTTCTCGCTCTATACTCGATACAGATTTCCTGTATCTCATCATTTATAACTCCTCGTGAGTTAATCTTGTACCATATCATAGTACATTCTCGTTATAGTCTCAAACTATAACTATGCAATCATTACAGACCATCTGTCTTTTACAACTTTACATGACCTTATTCTATAATCATCTCGCTTATGATTCTTTCTTATGTCATTATCATTTTGTTTTAAAACTTCTTATCTTTTCCTTTCATCATGTTATATCATGACTTCATTATGCTTTCAATCTTATAGACCTCGTCTATTCATCGTTATTCGCCATCTTTATTATTATTGGAGTTAGGTAACCCCTGATTCTCATCTTCATATCTCTTCAAGATTCTTCTTTGAATCTTTTTGTTTATTTATTAACTCTTCTTGTAAGAATTTTTAACTTCGTTCATAAAGTTCAACATTTTATTCGAATTTTTATTCCTCGTTATTCTCACCTTCTTTTTATAACATTTCTAGGACTTAACACATCCTTTACATCTACGTATGTGAAAAGAATCACCTTTTCGTTATACGTAACTTAACTTCTTATAACCTAAGGTCATAGCCTAAGGTACTCTTACCTAAGGTTTATAACCTACAGCTCTGTTACCAACTGTAACGATCCCAAAATTCATACAATAATATTTTCCTTCTCGATCGTTAACAATACAACTTTAATCTCTCATTACATCATTTTTCGATATTAAAAATCACTAAAAATGCGAAATATTTAAAATTTTATAAACTTTCTTTCTATATTGCCCTGAATCGCAACCTTTACATTACATCTCTTTGATTCAAATCTATATCATGAATCGTTACAACAAAATGACTATACAAAGTCTTACATCACTAAGCAATATCCATTACACGTCGGATAGCTCAACTTACAACTTAACAACTAAGTTACAATCAAAACATCAACTAAAATTTAAAATTTAACATAACTAATATTCTTGAACATTGATCTCTATAAATCACTTAACACGTATCTTTACCTTGCATCCTTGACCTGCAAAAATGGTTATTTGCAAGAGTGAGCTCAACAGCTCAGCAAGTTCTAACAGTTTTCATGCATCACATAGCACATAATAACATACTCAACATACATCTCATAATAATTAAACTAACAAGGAATACATGCTTCAGTTCATATAGAAAATATAAAGATTGAGTTTCTTACTCAATCAACATTCTTTAATCAATCAATGTAGTCATAAATTGACTTTAACATTCATGTTTACAACATATATAACATATCATGCTCTTTGCAAAATAATTTAAAATAGTTCATAATATCATCAAGTTCACATAGAAAATAGGAACCGAAAGACTTGCCTGGCTTGTAGATTACCAATTACCAAAAAATAGCTTAATATAATCTGCTTCATGATCCTACATAACGTATTACCATACGCATCAATTATTAGTCACCTAGCAACGCTTATCAAACGTCTAAGTAAATAATACTTTATACTTTCTAATTCTCTTCTATGTACTCGTTTGACACTCGCTGTCAAATCATATGTATAATTAACAATATCAGTTAATTATCACATAGCTAATCCTCATCGTTAGTTATCCACTTTAGGTTAACTCATTCCTCTTTAACTAATAAGTTAATAATTAATTACCACATAATTAATCACATCACATAATCATATTATATTTCACATGATTAATCAATTAATAATTACATACTCATTTTAAATTATAATTAAATAAATTATAATTTCAACATCTACTTTAATCAAACTACAATTAAACAATCATAATTTATAATGAATCAACTACATCATGCATTAAATTATATTTAAACCAATTATAATTTAAATTAAATAATTACTTAGATTATAAATAATCAATTTAAATTCATGCACTCATTTAATTAAATTACAATTTATTATACACATTTACCTCAATTATAATCACATATCATATTAATCAAATTATAATTTAAGTTAAACTTTTACTTTGATTATAATTAATCAAACTATATTCATTATAATTTAACAAATTATAATTTAAATTAAACATTTACTATAATTATTTCAAATTACAGTTACACATCATGTTAACTAAATTATAACTAAATAAATTACAACTTAAGCTAACCATTTAGTTTAATAAATCAAATACTAATTTAAGCTTTTCACAATCTTCTTTCTTTTAAACTTTGAAATCGTCAAATACCTATTAACAATATCTTATTGCAAATCTTGGTTCATGTTTAACACATAACCATTATCATTAACCTATACCATTTGGATTTTAAAAACTGTACAATTAATTAAAGTTTTCTGCCTCTGCTCAGGTACTAGCGCAACTGCGCAGCCACAAGCCTTGGCACCGGCGCAGCTGCGCAGGTGACCAGCCTTAGAAAACCCAGTGGCGCAGCTACGCTGCTTCTGGCTGTGATACCGGCGCAGCTGCGCAGGTACGCAGACAGAAGCAGGCAGTGCAGCCTCCCTGTTTCACCGATTAAACCCAATATGCCATCAAACGGCAATAACAAGCTACTAGAACAATGTATAGCATATACTTGATACAATACACTCATATAACATATCTCATAACACAATAACCATTTAAACAACAATAATCAAAAGTTTTAGAAATTAAATTTTGATATTTTCATAAAACTCATATATTTTACAAAACCATTCACTGTAAAATAATTTCTTAAGAAATTCATGCATTTTCTTTCCATGATTCAAGATATCATCAAAAATAATTATAACAAGCATATTAACATAATAGTTCTGGATTATATGATAGTTAGGATCTTTTGTTTGGAACAAGCTAATTCTCATTCTTCATGCTTCTATTGTTTTAAATCTAGACTGATAGTTCTGGATTATATGATAGTTAGGATCTTTTGTTTGCGATCGTCGCATTAGATTTACACATAAGGAGAATTTTGGATAATTAGCGATTGCGATTATCTAGGGTTGTTAATCTCATTGAAGGATAAATATTGTAAAACTTGATTAATCCATGATTGTGAAAAGGTGATACTGAACTGAAGAATTGAAGATTTTTACTTATTGATATTTCTTTTAAATTTACTTTTGTTAATTTAGTTATTCAAAACAAAATCCCCAATTCATTGGAAAAATAATTGGATAAATATAAAATAATACACTCTTTGTGGGATCGATCATTGCTTATTGCTATACTCATTCTTATGATAGTAGAGTAGAAGTAAGGTATTAATTTAGGAGTGCTAACGACAGCTTCCAGTCTTCACTGGTTTGTTGCCAACGGATTACATTATCGAGGTTATGCCGATGCCTTCACCGGGGTGGCTGTCGGTGGATTCTATATTAGGGTTGAGCTGATACCCTCACCGGGGTCGATGCCGGTGGATTCTATATTAGGGTTGAGTCGATACCCTCACCAGGGTCGATACCGGTGAATTCTGAGATGGATTACTGATTTTAACTAACTCTCGGGTCTTCCAACGTTCAACGTTGGGGTTTCTAATTCTTACCAATTTTGTACCTTTTCGGAGGGTTTTAAGAGTTTTTGGGGTCTAAAACCGACCCAGAAGGGTGCCTTTGTAAGTAATGTGACCATTCTGAACCCAAAATAACACGTTTCGGACTGCACTTTACCAACCGGGAAGCCGCAACACCCATCTAGGGCAGCCACACCAATACATGCGGCTGGAGCATGTATTGTTGAGGCTGTCCAGGATCGAGCTTATACCCTTGAGAAGGCTCATTTTCATTCATTCGATTCTAGTTTTCTTGCGTTCTCTCTGAAAAATCTAAGCCCCATCTCAGATCTGAGCTATTCCGGCTTGATTTAGAGCGATCTATCACCGTACATCTCTTCTACACACTACGGGTAACGTATAGACTCCATTTTTTATGTTTTCATCGGTGAAAAGCCGTACATGTTATAATGCAATGCATGCTTGCGTATCATCTTATGGACCGTATGGATGCGATATTTTATAATTTATCAGTTAGTCTGGATATGTATTCTAGCTCTGTATTAGAATAACAGCTTAAATTGCTATTTAATTGCTTAGCTGTGATGGTGTACCCTCATAGGGTGATTTAATGCATGCTTCTAGCATGTGGATAGTCCATTTTATAGGGGAAACTCTGGCAAAAAAATTTCACGAGTTAGATGCCAGGATCCTAGATATATGTGTAGATATGCTAGGATGGGAGTTAAAAATGATGTACACATATAACGACACATATAGGACATGCATGATATGACGACCTAAACTATATTTCTGAGATTAAATTTAAAATTTGAAAAGGGAAGGAATATACCTGACTTTGCTTTGATTCCTACGAACTCATTATTCAGGTATGGATTCTGTGGGACCTAGTCGTTCTTTATCCGACCGGGTTTCAGCTGGAGTTCACCGACGGAGACCTCCCTCTGACGTTCTAACTCCTCGAATTAGCAGGAAGGTTCAGCGATTGACGGAGATAGTTCTGTGTCCCCTTGGTGAGGGCCACCCTCATTTGGATGAGGTGGATATTCCTGAGCCTGAGGTTCCGCCTCAGCCCACTGCGGTGCCCCGATTACTTCCTGGCATTCAGGTAGCTATTCTTGATTTGCTGGGTACGGATCTAAGCCACCATCCCTCTATTCACTTGCAGGCGAATAAGGTATATGATCTTGACATCAATTTATCTTAATTTCTCTTTTTTATCAGCAACCAATTTTCTTAACTTTAAGGTCGTGCATGTTCCAAAGTTTACCCAGCTCAGGGGTAACTGGTTTAGTATCTACTCTTTATATCATTCACTCCATCCCGAGTACCTGGCTATTGTGGATTCTTGGGGATTCCATGCTTTCTTCATCATTGCTCCCCATCGCTGCCCTTGGGGCTATTTATGAGCTTTATCTGAGAGATGGTTTCATCAGAGTCAGTCCCTCCATCTGCTAGATTGCGAGGTTGTGATGACACCAATGGACCAGAGATATATCACAGGCTTGGAGTTCACTTGGGACAGAGTGCCCTTGGAGATCGGTATCACTCCGACAGCTGTTCGCACCCTTTTGGGATTTTCTTCTCTGGAGCGGGCCTTCAAGGCTCGTAGTATTTAGTTTGGATGTCTGAGCGTTGATGCTGCTTGAGGCACTCTACAGCAGCAATTACCTGCCGACTTGAGGGATAGAGATAGCATCTTGCGGCGTATGTTCCTGACCATTATAAGGGTTTATTTCATTGCGAACAACTCCTCCACTGTTCCCTTTAGCTTAGTGGGGGTTGTTTGGGATGTAGACCGCATTGGGGACTATGATTGTGGATCTTTTACATTCGCTCTCATTCTTCACAGGATGCGACTGCAATCCGAGGGAGTTACCGACACCTGGGTCGGATTCTACCCATTTCTTCTGGTGAGTCATTTTGACTGAATTTTGATTAGTTTATCTTTTCCCATGACTAATGTCGGGTTCTTTGAATTAATAGTTCTGGGCTTATGAGAGGTTTACTTGTCGTTGCCCTATCTCTGTTTTGAGCTTGGACACTTATCCTCAGAGGCATAGATGGCATCAGCCTACATTATCAGAGGTTCCAGTTGCGGAGGGCTTCACTCATTCTCGTCTTTAGCTGAAGACATTGAGGGCTTCTGACATAGTTTTGGTCCCTTATTCTGCAAATAACTTATCTGAGGGGTTTGAGGATGGTCTACTGATAGAGCCAGAGTTTTATCTGTCTACTACCCGGATTCCATTCCTATTTGATGGAGGTTGGGAGCTCTACCTCGGGGAGCATGCTTTTAGATATATCACTGGGGAGATTCGCCTTCCTTTCCTTCCTCCAGCTCAGCAATTCTGGCCTTTATCTCAGCCAGCCGCAGCGATTCCCACCGCTGGGTATGAGGGGTTTTATTTGTCAGATGGTCCTATCACTTCTGATGACTTTTCCACTTGGTGGGGCCCATACACCATAGGATCTCATACTCGGGCTACCCAGTTCCTGGGAGATATGGTTCCGAGGTCTCTTATGATGATGGACTAGATATCATGCTTCCAGAAGCCTTCTCATCAGACTCAGATAGCTATTTTGAGACGTCAGTTGGAGCAGCTGTCGACGTACTATAGTTATCTAGGCTTGGATCCTTCATTAGCTAGTACTTTTACTGCTCAGGATCACGAGGCTGGACCCTCAGGCATTGGTGGTTCTTATGGGGCTGGACCCTCAGGCACTTATAGTTCTCAAGATGGAGGTGATCCATTTACTCATCGCGGGGAGGTGCAGAAGATAATTTATCGCCCAGATCCGCAGGATATACCTTATCGCCCTTCTACTCATGATATGCCTACTCAGAAGGATTTGGCTCAATTTGATCAGTTCGACGACAGTATCACCTTCGTAGATGACATTGTGATGACTCCATAGGTTCTTTATTAGTCATTGAGCATTTATGCCCCAGTATCCTATACTTTTTATTTCTTAGTTTTCACATGTATCATAGGGATGACAGTGATGTATATAAAACTGATGTATTCGACAAATATCTATGCATGATGTTTTCTATTTATTTATCACACATGTTATATTATCACTCATTATGATGCATGCTTCATATATATTTAAATGATTGGAGGGAGATTGAACCCTGTATGGTCTTTTTGACACAATTTTACAGATGACTTCCTCTGTCGTTGCTCTCTTGGATCACCTTCTGCCTAGTCAGATAGCTACCAGTTTGAGGGTTTGGCATGATCGTTTGCCGAATTCTGACCGCATTACAGTCGGTCGCATGCTGGGCCACTCCCTATCTCTGTTATCCTTTCAGGTTTCAGAGGAATTTGTTGATGGGATGCTCACCTATTGGATTCCAGAGCGTCATGTCTTCCGATTTGGCTCTGGTGAGTTGACTCCCACTTTAGAGGAGTACTATCGCAACTCCGAGTTATTGATGGAGGGGTAGTGTGCTCGGATGGCATTAGGCCATATACGTCGCCAGTATATGACGGCTACCGGACACAGGAGAGCAGTCATTCTAGCAGAGGTGGGTGGTAGCCACGTCATTTCTATGAACTTTATGATAGACCATTTTGCATTTGCTGACAGCTTCGCCGTTTATCATGGAGAATTTACCATTTTATAGGAGAAATGGCACACTGCCCGAGTTGATGCCCTAGTCATGTGCCTCATATCATATCTATACATGTCGTTTTATGCTGACCATCTAGATATTGGGATGTCGATGGCTGTCTAGGCTCTCAGAGATGACTTCACCATACTTTCTCTCATCTTGGCGGAGACATAGATTTTGGCATCCTTCTTCCGGACTATTGGGGATCAGGAGTTTAGTTGTAGCCTCGTTCTCCTATACATCTAGTTCATGACCCACCTTAGACGGATCAGTCGGCTTCGTCGTCATGGGTTTTTCTTTGAACATGGCATGTCGTAGATCTACTCCTATTGCCTGACTTTTTGCATCGACGCGGCGTCTTGGACTACATTCCTGGGTGCCATAGAGGAGCCTTTTGCGATAGTTATGTACTCTGGTTACTACTCCTTTCTGAGTTTCACCACCCACGTGGTTGACCTGGATTTCCTTCCTTTGGCTGGTTTGAGGCGTGTGACTACCTATCATCTTCTGGCGATGATGGGCCAGTTTGACCAGTATCAGGAGTTCCATTCATTTGAGGGGACTTAGGATTATCACTTCCCCGTCTGCTCCATTATCGAGGCTGATCTAGCTCGTGTATAAGGATTTTAGTCTCATTGGTAGACAGCAGATTTCAGAGACTGCCATCTGGGCCGATCTGCGGAGTACTGAACTTGGCTAGAGTCAGATTTAGCAGAAGATACAGTAAATCAGGTTGATGTGGGGCCTTTATCTGATGATGAGGGTTGGTCCACTGATGTTGCGGAGCCTATGGAGGAGCCTATATTTCTGACTGAGGATGTTTTGTTTGCGGAGTTGATAACTTATTTAGTTAGTATTGTTCCGAGTTCGTCATCAGTTTCCATGGAGGCGATGGACAGACAGTTTCATCTGATGACCATTGAGAGGGATTAGGCTCGGTCCATGATGTTGACCACCTTAGCTGGTAGGGATCCTGCTATTGCTGACAGAGATGCAGCTTTTGTTGCCAGAGACCAGGCCCTCGTTGATAGAGATGCTGCCCAGACTTTTGCAGATGGACCCACTACTCACTTTCCGCGTGTAGTACAGAGTCAGGAGGATGTTTATTGCATTGCAGTAGAGCTACTGAGACGCGTTGATGTACTGGAGCATGAGCTCAGGGATGATTCTCAGACTGCATAGACGGATGGATACTTGGCTATATTTACTCGTCTTACCACCGATTTATAGCCCTATTTTATTTTCTTGTACAGACTCTGTCATTATCTTTTGTTATAAATTAGAATCAACTTTTGTGTTCTAAACAGTTGTATATATAAAAAGAAACAAGTTCAGTTCACTTCCCCTGTATGAGCATGTCTAGCCTTGTATACTGTTACCATTATCGATTAATGATTTATTATGTCGACACAGAAGTGGTCTCGTTAGGCTGGAGCCTGATTCAGCAGGGTGATGCTGAGAAGTCGTTAGGCCTTCTCCACATGAGCCGTCAATTTGGCGGTTTGTGGTATATTTTGATTTCTGTATAGGTCAAGATTTTGGAGGTTATTATTTGGGGATATAAGGTGAAAATGTTTGGATTCTTTTCCAAAGGTTAGACTGCACCATAAATGGTTTCCTACGTACTCCCATAGATGGAAGATCAGGTCTTTCGTAGTTCAGGCTTAGCTTGAATAATTGAAAAGTGTTTATTTGTGTTTGAGCTTGGTTTGATAGGATTTTGATTTTTTTTGTTTGGTTTGTTTTTCGAGGGTTAGACCACACCATAAATGGTTGCCTACGTACTCCCGCATATGGGAGATCAAGTCTTTCGTAGTTCAGGCTCAGACCTGAAAACCAGACTTTATATTTTTTTTCTTTTTTTTCTTTTCTTTTTTTTCTTTTTCTCTTTTTTTTCTCCTATTTTTTATCAAGACAAAGTATTCCAGTTCGAAATAAAAGGGGTCTCAGACATAATACCGTTTCACAGAATCAGAATTGATCATTTGTGGGAATTATTAACCGTCCATTTCCTCCAGTTTCAAGGTTCCACCCGATAAAATTACTTCGACAACAAAAGGTCCTTCCCAATTTGGGGCAAATTTTCCTTTAGCTGCCACCTAACCTGGAATGATCTTCTTTAGTACCAAATCATGCTTTTTAAACTCTCGAGGTCGCTACTTCTTGTTATAAGATCGGGACATTTGCTGCTGATATAGTTGGCCGTGAAAGATAGCATCAGTCCTCCTTTCATCTATCAAGGATAACTGATCGTATTGATCTTGTATCCATTGGCTCTCCTCTATCTGGGAATCTAGCATCACTCTTAGCGATTCCATCTCCACTTCGACAGGAAGTACGACCTCCATGCTATGGACTAATGAATAAGGTGTTGCCGCAGTCGAGGTTCGAGTCGACGTTCGGTATGCAAGTAGGGTTAACGGCAACAGATCAGGCCATCCCTGGTGATTTGCCGACATCTTCATCATTATCTTCTTAATATTCTTATTAGTGGCTTTCACCGCGCCGTTCATTTTTGAATGATAAATAACCGAATTGAGATGTTTTATATTGAACTTACTGCACAGTTCCCTCATCATCTTGTTATTCAAATTTTTTACATTGTCCGATATGATAACCTCGGGTTGTCCATACCGACAGATGACGTTGTTTCTAATGAAACCAACGATGACCTCATTGGTAACCTTGGGGAAGGAAGTTGCTTTAACCCACTTGGTAAAGTAATCGATTATAGTGAAGATGAATCTGTGACCGTTACTGGCTTTAGGCTCAACAGGTCTGATCACGTCCATTCCCCACATGGAAAAGGGCCATGGTGATGTCATATAATGCAATTGATTCGGGGGTGCATGAATAATGTTGGCATGGATCTAGCATTGATAACAATGCTTAACGTGATTATCGCAAACCACTTTGAGGGATATCCAATAACATCATGTCCTTAGAATTTTCTTGGCAAGCAGGGGTCCACTCATATGCCCTCCGCACACCCCACCATGTACTTTATTCATAAGTCGCAGGGCCTGATCGCTGTCTAGACATCTCAAAAGGCCTACACCCAGGTCTCTCTTGTAGAGAGCATCTCCACTTATATAGAAATTCATGGCCATCTTCTGTATTCGCTTCTTTGCGGCTTGACTCATTCCTTCAGGGGTTGATCGATCTCGTAAATATTCTTTAATGTTGTGGTACTAAGGTGCTCCAGTAGGTGCTATCTCATCTGATATTTCCCCTACACTGTTTCCATATGATGGTACACTCTGCACAATGAAAGTGATGACTGGCATTCCCTTTCTTGCTGATAGGCTCACTAATGAAGCTAATGTAGCCAGTGCATCGGCGAAATCATTTCGGTTCTGGGGAATATGCATGAAAGCAATGTCTGCAAACTCTCTTGTTAATTTGAGAATATGGTGGTGGTAAGGCAATAGATGTAATTCCTTGGTGGTGTAGGCCCTGGTGGACTATCTGATAGCTAGTTCCGAATCTCCGAATACAACAAATCGTTTAACTCCCAGGGACTGAGCCAGTTTTAACCCCACAATGCATTCTTCGTATTCTGCTGTATTGTTGGAATTATTAAAATACAACTTGAATGCCACGGGGTATTGTTCTCCCGTGATGGACACCACAACTACCCCTGCTCTCGCGTTTTTAGTGTTAGATGCGCCATCAAAAAACATTTTCCAGAATTGACGCCTATCATCTTTACTAGCTAGCTGAATAGTCATCACTTCCTCCTCAGGGAAATATGTTTCTAGAGGTTCATAACCTCATGCTGGTGCGGCTAACAGGTGATCTATAATTCCTTGCCCTTTGATGGACTTTTGGGTCATATATATGATGTCGAACTGTTGGAGGATCAACAACCACTTGGATAATCGGCATTTCAATATTGGCTTGTTGAAGATGTATTCAAGGGATTTATTTTAGAGATGGGATAAGTTGTATGGCCGTGTAGGTAATGGTGTAACCTCATGGCTGCCCAAGCTAATGCATAACAGGTTCTTTCTATCAGTGTGTACTTTTTCTCTTCACAGCTGAAACTTTTACCGAGATAATAAATCGCCCTTTCTTTCCTCATATCATCTTTTTGCCCCAGTAGGCAACCCATAGCGTTGGAGTTGACTGAGATATACATGAATAACGGAATTCTATCCCTTGGAGGTACCAAGACAGGTGCTTCAATCAACCTCTTCTAGATAGTACGAAAAGCTTTTCGGCAGCATTTTCCCGAGGAGTTCTTTCTTAACAATTTGAAAATTGGTTCACAGGTTGATGTCAACTGCGATTTGAACCGGCTGATGAAATTTATTCTTCCCAAGAAGCCTCAGATTTCCTTCTTGGTCTTTGGTTTGGGTATCTCAGTGATGGCTTTGATCTTGGCTGGATCCAGCTCAATGCCCTGGTTGCTCACAAGAAATCCCAGAAGTTTACCGGGCTTCACACCAAAAGCACACTTCGCTGGGTTTAACTTCAAATCGAATTTGCGGAGCCATTCAAACAACTTCCGAAGATGGGTGCAATGGTCATCAGCCTTTCTGGACTTCATGATGATATCATCCACTTATACTTCAATCTCTTTATGCATCATATCATGAAATAAGGTCATCGTGGCACACTAATAAGTAGCACCAACATTGGTAAGGCTAAAATCTAGTCTTCGATAACAGAATGTTCCCCAAAGGGTAATGAAGGTGGTCTTTTCCCTATCTTCTTCAGCAATCGACGAAAGAATACATTTCAAACTGTGCCGTATTTTCAATTAACATATGGATGAACGGCCTTGTGAAGTCATCTTTAAGGCTGGCCTTATTGAGATCTCAATAATCTACACATACTCGCACCTTCCCCCCAGATTTTAACACTGGGACTACGTTAAACAACCACTCAGGGTATGTTGATACCATAATGATTCCCGCTTTGAACTATTTTATAATTTCTTCTTTGACCTTCAGGCTCCATTCTGGTTTCAACTATTTTAATTTCTGCTTGACTAGTTTAAACCCTTCCTTAATTGGTGGTCGATGGACAACTATATCGGCGGATAGACCTATCATGTCTTCATGAGACCAGGCAAAAACATCCTTGTATTGAGTTAGGAGTTCGATTAGTTCTTTTTCTTGGCTAGAGGGAAGGTTGGTTCTGATCTGTATCTCTTTGGGATTTTCAGGGGTTCTGATAGTTATGGTGGTGGTTTGATCAAGGTTGGGTTTAGGTTTATCTTCGACCCATGCTTTGATTTCCTTGGGCACCTCGTCATCATCCACTTCCTCTTGCTCAGCCCCCATCAAGTCAAAGTCCAATTCTATATCAAAATCATATTCATTACTCAAATTTGGCAAGTCATGGACATGGCTAGAAATACTCAAATTTGGAAACCTGAGACAAAAAACTTAATTGATAAATATATACAAACGGTTGTTAATTACAAAAGGATTCAGCAGTTGATATGACAACATGCAATAACAAGTTGCAGATAAAATAAAACAGACATAAATATATAAAGGTAAAGCTACCTGTCAATGGATCGTTTTCTGGTTTTACCTTTTTCTGACAATTTGAGGGGTGATCGTCCAATTACTGGTAGTTAGATACTAGGAAATAGCTGAGATAGATACATTGCTGGAGTTGTCGGCTTCTTCCAAGATAACCATAACTGATTTGGAACAGGTCTATGGATCCTCCTTCGAGATGTTCACAATTCCCCAGTTAAGGACTGGGAAGATGGGTTGATCATTCTACAAGTCTGGCCCATTGGATTTCTTCATGTCATCTATAGAAAGCCAAAAATTGCTCACAAATTGCAATTGAATCTCATCCAGAAACTTCCTATCTTTGGCCATCCGGGCAGCGCCCTTAAGAGGCTCTTCATCCCAAATCTCCTGATGTCCGCTCTGATTGACTTTAAGGATCAGGAGGTTTGACATAATAGCGGGGACCTTTTTCAATGGCTCCTTAAATCTGGTTTCACTGAGGTCTGGCTTGAGATGAATCAAATAGTTGACTGACATGTGTTTGTGAGGGTTACGATATTTGGATCCACCAGAATATCCTAATCCAGCCATTCCCAACTGCGTGGGTATGTGGATCGGGTTCTTGATTCCCTGTCCATTTTTACCCAATCCATGTCATAGTCAATGTCCTCTAGAAAGCATCTATCGGCCAACTGCCATTACTTCTGGAGATATTCGGGGAGTTAATGTTGGCGCACCCACAGAGTGGTATCTTGGGTTGCTTACTTCGAAGGCTTGAAAACTGGTGAGCTCAATACACTCATTCACGCTGATTAAGGGCATATCTCACAAATTATGGATAGGATCATCAGATTCTGCACTAACGGTGACTAGATTGCCGTTGACGATGTATTTCAATTGCTGATCAAGAGTCGAACGAACAACAGCAGCCATATGGATCCATGGTCATCCCAGCAAAATATTTTATCTGGTAGTGAAATTCAGGATTTGGAAACGTATATTAAATGTGAATGGGCCAATCTCTACAGGAAGTTCAATTTCCCCAACTGTATCCCTTCTTGATTCGTCGAATGCTCGTACCACTACATGGCTTTCCCGAATCCAATTCAGGTTGATCTTCATCTTATCCAGAGTATCATATAAACAGATATTCAAAGATGATCCTCCATCGATAAGTATGCCTCCTACCACATAACCAGATGATACAACGGCGATATACAATAGTCTGCGATGCCCAATTCCCTCGGCTGGTATATCGTCATCGATGAATGATATCACATTACTGTCCAATACATGGCTGATCAATTGCTGGAATTTTTTAGTATCAATGGTTTTGGACAGGTGTGCCTCCTCCAATACTTGGAATAGAATTTTGACGATGGTCGTCAGAAGCCAATACTAAGTCCAGAATGGAGATTTGATGTATTTCTGCTTCCAACTGCTTCACCATTCTTGCTTCACTGTGCCCCCATATTTTTGAGGAATTCTGTGACCTTTCCCATTGATACCTTCTGCAATATCTTATTTGTTTGTTTCAATGAACGCCCCAGGAGGTAGAGTGGATTCTCCTTAGGTACTATAGTTGTATAATCAGGTGCCAATTTTATGCCCTTTCCATAACTCCATGGAACCTTCTTTAGACTAAGAATTGGGATTTGGGGCCAAGGAGCCAACATAAGTGGTTTTGGTGCCAGTATCTCCAGAGTAGTCTTGTTTCCCTGACCAGCTAATCCTTTTATGGTTATGGGTTCGCCAGACGCTACTTCTATGCAAAAGATAACAGCTACCACTCCCTCCAAATTCCTTACCCCTCGAGGGTATATTATATCTTCCTCATAGAATATCTCAGTTTTACTCATTAGTTTTAGCTCTCTTGATTCGATTAGATTCTGATTTAAGTGTCGCAGGGCCTAACATTCCTCAGTGGCATGTCCAGGATCATTCGAATGATAAAGGCAGGACCTAGAAGGGTTGAAACACTTTGATCGCGGATCTGGGGGTGGCAAAAATTTTATGATCTTTCCTTCATTGATTAAGGTGCACATAATTTCCTCTCTGGACTGCCCCAAGGGGGCAAATTTTTGTTTGGCTGCAAATTCTCATCGGTGCAGAATTTTAGCTTCCCTCACCATCTTTTTTGTTAATTGGTTTTGCTCTTGGCTGCGAATCTGATCCCTTCTTGAGATTGGGACATCCTGGACGGATATGGTGTCAGTTTGCCTTGGTAGGACTTGATCTATTAGCTGTCGGGTCAACAAATGTTGGTATACGACCAAATTTGCTAACTAGTCAACTCGCGCCTTAATCGAGGCCATGTTTTGCTCCACCATATATTTCTCTTCGGGGGTGTCCCCATATTGTATAGTCATTCACAGAGGGTGCTTCCCCCAGCTTCCTCAGTTACTTGCGGTTCTCCCTACCTCCGGCACTGATCATGTTGACTCTTTCCGCATTATGCTGAGGTAAAGGGTTATTTTTAACATTTGGCTGCTCTGGCTCTTTGACTACAATCTTCCCACTGTCAATCAGGTTCTGAATCTTGTGTTTTAAAGTCCAACATTCCTAAGTGTCGTGCCCTCAGTGAGTTGGAATGGTAAGCGCATTTCTTGCTGGGATCGAATTGCCTTCCATTTGGATCGGAAGGTGGAGCAAGCTCAACGATCTTCTTCTAGGCGATCAATAGTGCCAATATATTCTCCGAAGAGTCTCCTGAATGAGTAAATATCCTTCTTCGCTTGTTCTCCCCAACTTTTAATGTTGTAGGATTTCATGGAATTCACAGGGTGAGTGTTCTGCTTCTGGATAGACGGACTAGGGCTCTTATTGGCAGCTTATCCTTGCAATATCAAAGATATATCTTCTTCCTTCCTTTTAGATACTCTTTTGGGAGCACTCGCATAGTTTCCTGATTGTATGTGCTCTGTTAGAGCCTCCAAAGCAGTGAGATCTTTGATTTTACCTGACTTCAAACCCATTTCAGCCATTTCTCCATGCTTGATCATTTCAGAGAAGGATTTTCCTAACCCAGCGAGGACTCTCTCAGAGAAAGGGGCTTTTTGTATATTATTGAAAGTTGTCACCATCTCACTTTCATCCATTGGTGGGTTAACTTGGGTCGCCATTCGCCTCCACTGCTGTGCATATTCTCTGTACGACTTATTGCTCAGTTTCTTGACTTTGGTAACCTAGTAGCTATCAGGTGCCATCTAGGATTAGAAACTATACTGGTTGAGGAAAGCGTGGGCCAAATCTTCCCAACCTCGGACTTTGGAATTATCTATTCAGCCATACCAAGTTCGGGCTTCACTGGTAAGGCTTTTCTAGAATAGCTGCATTCTGAGGTTCTCATCCTTGGCGTAAGTTCCAAGTTCACCTATGTAGACTTTTAAGTGAGTATAGGGATAACCCAATCCATTATATTTCTCAAACTCTGGGATTTGAAACTTATCCGGGTATCTCACTTTTGGGAAAATACATAGATCCGAATAATTCATTCTCTCGTGAGATCCTGTCCCTTTCATAGACCGGTTAACGTCCTCCATTTGCCTAACTTTCTTCCTGATATCTCCAGTTTCTCTGTCTTCTAAGAGGTCTACTATTTCCCGTGTTGTCTTTTGGATCAGGGCCTCCTTGGATACTTCAGAATCGAGGGTAGAGATAGGTGTGTACATATGGGTATCACCGTCCTTTTTCGTTATTTTTATATCCACTTGCACAGATGATAAGTGGTATTTATATCGCGAATCAGATTCTCTAAAGCTTAAGACGCTGCTTGTTTTATGTTATTTGTTGTGCTTTTATATATATTTTGTTGTTTTTATGCTTTTCCTGTATGATGCAGGGCTGTTTAGGTCATTTCCAGCTTATAGGGGAGAAATTTGTCATTTTCTACACTCTGGCGCCGCAGCGCCAGAGCCTAGCTTTCTCCTCGCGCCGCAGCGCCGCACCCTTGTCCAGGCTAATGTCATCTGGCGCTGCAGCGGTCCTGGTCCTTCTTATGCTCGCGCTGCAGCATGAGTGGAGCCGCTGCGCCACCAAACAGTTATAGTCGTCGCGCCGCAGCGCCACCTCCGGTGCCTAGCCAGTGACTCGCTGCAACACTGTTCTTTCAATAGGATAGTCATCTCAGTAATCTGTTTCTTAAACAACTCGAATTCTTCTCGAGATACCGGGATGGTTTCTGATAAACTTCTTCAGTCATTTTGACTGGTGGTGAACGGACCTTTTTGGCTCGGAATCGAGTTCTAGGACCAATCTGCACAAAATCGATATCTAGTTTAGATTGGATATTGGTGGACAGAGATGCATGATATTCTATGCATAAGTTTAATGGTTTTTAAATTTTTTCTTGCCAAACAAAAGGTTAGTTGACTTGATGACAGGATAAGAAGGATGTAAATGACAGTTCAAGTTGATTGCCATTTTATATATGCAGAAGTGTAAGTAGGGCATGAAGAGACACACCACGCATTTGGTTTATCAGAGATTGACCTATCTTTGGGTTACTCTCACGGGCTTTTTGAAATTGGTTCCCAGATCTTCGTAATTTACTTGATTAAAATATTTATTTTTCAATTGGAGCGGATATGAGTGGTGCCTTTCCCGAGCCTCACAATGTAAACATCCAGCGGAGTCCAGTAATAAACAACCGACGAGATTGCCTCCTAATGGAGGGACCACACAATATACATTCACGTCCTCAGTGCATGCAATATGATGACATTGTGCGAAGCACTAATATAGTGTGTGATGCACTAATACAAAAAAAAATGCTTAAAGATTGAGACAATCATCACATACAAAGATCATTCATATATGATGCATATGTAGAATGAAAATCAAAAAGATTAAACGCGGCTTAAGCCCTCTTAGGTCCCCAGCAGAGTCGTCACCTGTCGACGCCTGGAAAAAAATTCTCTTTGGGGTGTCCTTGTTAAAAGGCAATGTGTCCGTTTTTCCTAAGTATGTGTTGTTTGTTTTTACCATTTTGTGTTCGCTATGTCTATGGGTTTTATTAAAGGGTGGAGTTTTAGGAAAGCGGTACCAACATAAATGTCGACGACTTTGAAAAGATTGATTTTATTATTTTATGATTGGACCGAATGAGACAGAGTAGCCAGTTGGTATGGTTTAAATGGATGTACCAACTCATCTGAGTTTTAAAAGTTTTCACAGTATGGTCTAATATGTGACTCTGAAAGATTGGTCTGAAACCCGAGATTCGGGGAATTAAGGGGCTAAGTTAAGCGGGGGGAAGGTGTTAGGCACCCCCCGACTCCCGTGAAAATACGGTACCGCATATTATTGATTTCCTATGTATAAAATATGTGTGTGTGTGAGTGTGTGAGTGTATGTGTGTTTTATCTTAAAAGTTTGATTCTAATCCTCATTATTAGTTATTTGGAAGTAGTTCCATTCCTTTTTTGCACCTATGTACGAAGGGTTTGATTTAGCAAAAGTTCATTTTTAGACAAAATATATATTTCATATGATATTTTGGGAAAACACAAGGTTTTCAAATCCTTCACCCGAATAGTAATCAAGGACCTTTGATACTTCCATAATTGATTTTTAGTATATGTAATTATTACGAAACTAGTACTGTATCTTTTTAACCGTATGCACAAAGGATTTGACTTATATAAAAGTTCATTTTTAGAACACAATATATATCAATGATGTTTTGAAAATAACGTTTTCAAATCCTTCGTCAAATAGGAATCGAGGTCCTTTGATAGTTCCATTTATAATCTAATGTCTATCCCCAGATCTCTTTGTTGTTATTATGAAAGCTCTTTGCTATTTTGATTTGGAAATCATTTTGGTGAAAATGCATGCTAACAGCGCCAAAAAGGGTCGGATCATCATCGGGCATGTAAGCCATCTCGATGAATCTGAGCACCCACAATCAATGTTTTCACTATCATGGGATCTTGAATCGAGTTTGTCTTCAAGATCCACATATTACATCTACAATGATTCGACAGTTATTTAAACATTACAAAGTGAATAAAATGTCCATCGTGGGAATCTAGTTAAGATCTAATCATTAGATCTCAACCCCAGGATTCCTAGGCTCACATTTATTGAAAGAAACATATATATAACATGTTTTAAACTCAAGATCCGGCAGTTTCATTGGTTGAAAACCCCATTACGAGAGCTTAGGACCCTTCTCACCTCTATATATAGATCTAGGGCTCAACAGAGTGACTAGGAATGATATAAAGCGGTAAAACATGTAGATCTACCGTGGATCTAAGTCGATCTAGCATACGGGTTAAAGCTTCATGCTTAATAACCACTCAAAAGGCTAGATCCGACTTAGATCTAGGTAGATCTAGCCTCCGGACTTGATTTACAACAATAAAATCGCATAATAACTGGTGGGAACTCAATATCCGCCACCAACTATACAATATCTATGTAAAGCAACAAGTTAGACTACCTTTACACAACGTTTACACAATATATCACATAAAACTAGTGTTTCAAACAATATTTACAAAGAAAGTGACCCGAAAAGGGCATTTTTCACCTTGGAGGACGCGTGAACAAGCGTTTTGAGGCTCGGGATCATCTTAAAACACTCTTGGGACTCCAAGTAGATGTTAAACAACATCAAACAACTCAAAGTTGGTAAAAAAAACTCTCAAACCTGAGGGTTTCTCTCTCTAGAAATTCCTTTCTCTCTCTAACTTCTTCTCTCTCTCTAAATGAGATGATATTACTCTAATAATCCACCGGAGCCAGCCGCATATATACATGCAGTTAGCCGTATGTATACATGCGGCTGGGTCCGACCGGTCCTGCCGTCTCAAAGTTTGTTCCTTCGATCACGGTACGGAGCAAGTTGATCTCTGCAGGCCAAACTTTTGAAAAGTCTTTGCGGAAGGCTGCGAAGTAAGGTTGAGTCTAACTGAATAGGGGTCTATTGTACATTTTATACAATGACAAATACGTGCAAGTGCACACGGTTAATCATGTAATAAAGTAGTAAGAAAAGTGTCGAACCCACAAGGAACAGTTATCAAACAACTATTTTAATTATCTAATTTCTGCTAATTTAGCCTATTTAATAGTCACTCCAATTGATTTTTTGAGAATTAACTAAATTAAAGCGATTAAGATTTAATTACTTGACAAAAAATGAGTATCAGATAATTAAAACATAGGAATATAATTTCCCCAATTATTCCACAATAACTCCTTTACCTTATTTCCACTTAATTTATTCCAACGAATTGACAACTAGGTTTACCCCACAATTTACTAACACCTTTCGATTATTAGCAAAAATACTTATTTCAATTATTTTACTACTTTCGTGTAAAATACTTAAACTAGGTTTGTTAAGTTCACACCCATATCACAGTTGCACATGGCATATAAATACGTTCGTCTCATACACTACTATGTTATTCGAAATAAGAATCAACAAAGTCATGCGTTGCTATATTCAATTCTAATCTAAGTTATCCTCTTTCAATTCAGTCAAAGATATAATATTAATTATTGGCTAAACAACCATTAAATTATGCACAAAATATATCAATCAATTCGGAAGAATTATCAAGTGGAAATAATATCAATTGAATTATAGCTTTTTAAAAGGTTCCATTGTACTCCTAATAGAAGTTTAATTCACCATCAAACTAGGAACAAAAAGATAATAATTGATAAACATCATGATACAAAAATTAATTTAAGAGGAAGAAGGAAAAACTATATCGATGATCTTCAATCTTCAATCCAAAGTCTTTCGCACGAAGTCTCCAATGCAATATCAATCAGCTCCAAAAGAATAGCCCCCAATCGATTGTCAGTCAAAAGATATGTAAAACTAAGAAAACCTTTAGTCTTTATAGTCCTAGTAAAACCCTATTATAATTGGTAAACTAGCAATCCTTCTTTGAGTCAACTTTGGTACTTAAGGAAACAAATCGCTTTCCATACGGCCTGAATGAAGGAGATGCGTTCAATATGTGCAATTACTCCAAAGAATCTGGAAAATCTGATGCATCTAAATTTCCCAAGGCTGTCTCAAGTGGATCCTCAAATACATTACTCACCATGAACTCATTTACCACAGTCTCAACCAAGTCAATTCCAAAACAATCCTCGGTCTCTTTTGAAAACTGCATTGCCTTGAACACATTGAACGTCACCTCTTGATCTTGTACCCTCGTTGTGATTTCTCCTTTTGAACATCAATTAGTGTTCTTCCCGTAGCTAAGAATGGACGCCCGAGTATGAATGGAATTTCCTTATCTTCCTCAAAGTCAAGCATAATAAAATCCACTGGGAAAATAAATTTGTCTACCTTCACCAATATGTCCTCTACTATTCCCCGCGGATAAGTTAGAGACCTGTCTGCTAGCTGGAGGGTCACGTTGGTGGGCTTTACCTCCGGTAAACCCAACTCTGAGTAGATGGATAACGGTATCAAATCGATACTAGCCCCCAAGTCGCACAACGCTTTTCCAAAAAAATTCTCCCCAATTGTACATGGTATTGTGAAGCTACCTGGGTCTTTGAGTTTTGGAGATAATTTTTTCTGTAGAATTGTACTACACTCCTCTATAAGTGCAACAGTCTCAAAATCTTCTAACCATCTTTTTTGGGACAGGATTTCTTTCATAAATTTTGCGTAACTCGTTATTTGTTCTATAGCTTCTGCGAACGGGATATTAATATGCAATTTCTTGAATACCTCCACAAATTTTGAAAATTATTTATTTTTCTTAGCTTTCCGGAGTCTCCCTAGATATGGAACTGGTGGTACATGCACGTCGGGTTTTTTCATCTCTGCCTTCTCTTCCGTTTCACATGATTTTCCTTCCTCTTTCGCTGAGTGCTCTTCATTACTGTCCTCAGTAGATAACTTCTTAGTTGGCCCTTTTGTCGCTGAATCCTCTAAGTTTTTCCCGTTCCTTAAGATGATTGCCTTACAATGCTCTTTTCCATCCCTTGGGTTCGTTTCTGTGTCGATGGGCAATGATCCTTGAGGGCGAGAATTCATAGTTGTAGCCAACTGTCCAATCTGATTTTCAATATTCCGCAGAGTTACCTCATGAGTATTCTTCCATGTCTCGTTATCCTTGATGTATTTTACTAACAACTCCTTAAGTTCTGGTTTCCTTTCTTGTTGGTTAGGTTGTTGTTGTTGTTGTCTTGCCTGGAATCCTGGGGGTGCTGTTTGTCGTGGAGCTTGTGGTTGAGCTTGTTGCTGATTTTGACTATTACTCCACAAAAAGTTTGGGTGATTTCTCCAACCTGGATTGTAACTATTCAAATTTACCCCATACTGCTGTTGCTTACCAAAATTCCCAACAAACTGTACTGACTCGGTGTTGATAGCACACTGATCTACTGGATGGGCCTCTGCACATTACTCGCATACCACTTCTATTTTTTGAACATTTTGTACACCCAAACCGTCTATTTTCTTGTTTAAAATGGAAACCTGAGCTGATAGTGTTGTTACGGCTTCCAATTCCAATACACTTGCTACCTTCGGTTGAGATGTTCTGCTCGTTGGCCATTGGTAGTTGTTGGCTGCCATGGTTTCTAATAAATCATAACCATCCTCACAACTTTTAGCATTCAAAGCTCCACCTGCAGCGGCATCAATACTGGTTCTCAACTGCCCGTCAAGACTATTGTAGAAGGTATGAACCTGTAGCATAATGGCACCCCATGGTGTGGACATTTTCAAAGCAGCTTCTTATACCTTTCCCAATCCTCGTATAACGACTCTGAATGAAACTGTCTGAACTAGAGGACAGCATCCTGCATCTTTACCAACTCCTGGCTTTGTCTCTCAGTGTAAAGGGAAAAAACCTCAGCTTAACTGCATTTTTCGACACCGGATTAAACTGAAATGTATCACAAATTTCTAAAAAACTGATCAGGTGATCATTGGGATAATCCGTTGGTGCTCCCCCGAACTGGCATAAGTTTTGTATCATATAAATCGTGCCTGATTTGAACCCAAAACTATGTGATGGAATGGCAGGTCGTGCAATGGTAGACTGAATGACTGAAACCTTCGGCATTCCATAATCCCGAAGTGGCTTGTATCCTTCGTTATCCATGTTAGCTTGATTTTCCATCTTCCCCTGATTAGTTGTTAGTCCTTGCTAAAAGTTCTTTCAATTTCCCTGTCGTAAGGAACTAACTTGGACCCCTTAGACCGTGTTTGCATAAACAACTGAATTTAACCTGTTGCACACACAAATCCTTGATCGCTGCTCGAACAAACTTGAACAGAATTTAAGAATGTAAATGCAAACAACTAAAATAAAAATCTGCTTAAATAATCTAAATTAATAAAAACTAGTAATAAAATAATTATTAAAATCGTTCCTCGACAACGGTGTCAAAAAGGTGTTGTCCATTTTCTACAATGACAAATACGCGCAAGTGCACACAGTCAATCAAGTAATAAAGTAGTAATCAAATTGTCGAACCCACAGAGAACAGTTATCAAACAACTATTTTAATTATCAAATTTCTGCTAATTTAGCCTATTTAACCGTCACTCCAATTGATTTTTGAGAATTAACTAAATTAAAGCAATTAAGATTCAATTACTTCACAAAGAATGAGTACCAGATGATTCAAACATAGGAATACAATTTCCCCAATTACTCCACAATAACTCTCTTACCTTATTTCCACTTAATTTATTCCAACGAATTGACAACTAGGTTTACCACACAATTTACTAACACCTTTCGATTATTAGCAAAAATACATATTTCAGTTATTTTACTACTTTCGTGTAAAATACTTAAAATAGATTCGTTAAGTTCACACCCATATCACAGTTGCACATGGCATATAAATACGTTCATTTCATACACTGTTATGTTATTCTAAATAAGAATCAACAAAGTCATGCGTTGCTATATTCAATTCTAATCTAAGATATCCTCTTTCAATTCAATCAAAGATATAATATTAATTGTTGGCAAAACAACCATTAAATTATGCACAGAATATATCAATCAATTCGGAAGAATTATCAAGTGGAAATAATAGTAATAGAATTAAATCTTTGTAAAAGGTTCCATTGTACTCCTAATAGAAGTTTAATTCATCATCAAACTAGGAACAAAAAGATAATAATTAATAAACATCATGATACAGAAATTAATTTAAGAGGAGGAAGGAAAAACTCTATCGATGATCTTCAATCTTCAATCCAAAGTCTGTCGCACGAAGTCTCCAATGCAATATGAATCAGGTCCAAAAGAATAGCCCCCAATTGATTGTCAGTCAAAAGATATGTAAAACTAAGAAAACCTTTAGTCTTTATAGTCTTAGAAAAACACTATTACAATTGGTAAACTAGCAATCCTTCTTTGAGTCAACTTAGGGACATAAGGAAGCAAATCTGCTCAAATCCCGTCCGACCGGCGCGCCCCGCGCCCGGTTCCTTCATAGAGCAGCGCGGTCCGCGCTTAACATGCATCGTTTTCTCTTCATCCAGCGCACCCCGCATCGCTTCAAGGCAAAATAAGCGCGCCCCACGCAGCATGGTCAGTTTGCACAAATCTTCTCAGCTTTTCTCCCAAGTTACATTTACTTGCCCGTTCCATCCCTTTCTCCTGCAAAGTAACATGAAAGCATCACAAGTAATATGAACAATACCTAAAAACTCACAATATATCAAACTAAAAGAGATCAAATCATAGGTTTTCAACCTACTCATCAAATTCCCCCAAACTTGAACCATTGCTTGTCCTCAAGCAAACATAACTATACTAACAAACTAACAACATGAATGCAACTAAGAAGATAGAGCAACAACCATGATAACTAGATATTTTATATGCCTCAAAGATTTACACATAACATACAGTCAATATCACATCATGCATCTTCTTAACTTCTCACATTCTTACCTCACAAAACAACTCTAGCCTCTTCCTGTGTGTGACGCCCCCAAAATAGGTTCAATAATCAACCCATTTTGAGTCGCCAAATACATGGTACAGAATCCAAATACAACCTTTTATAACATAGGGTCTTGCAAAATACGACCACACAAACTATGAGTTTCATTACAAATCGTTTATGATACGAAATATAAACACTCAAATTCATTTCTTATTCATTACAATTATTATCCCACTATTTTATAGAATAGTGAGGACTTCTACAGATCTAACTCTGATCATCACACTGTTTCCCGACTAGTCCCCACGATATTCTCATTTCCTGAAGAGAACAATGGAAGAAAAGAGTGAGCTCAGCTAGCCCAATAAAGAATATTATGACTAAGATAATGGAAAATAAATTATCGTTAGTCTTCAACAAATCAGATAAAATATTATGGACAACAAGTTTTAGATCAACAACTGCAGCGAAAATAACAATTCATTAGAAGAGTTAAGTAGAGAATGATGTCTACTATCTTCTATGATTTAAAAGTCCATCATCAATATTTTATCCCTAGTAACATCAATCAATATATATCTTGAATCAAATATTCATCTTTGCACTACGGGCCAAAGATATTCATTTGTATCACCAGTAGTCATGTTCATCTCAACACCTGTCCATCTTTGCACTACGGGCCAAAGATATTCATCAAGTAATCATCTTTGCACTACAGGCCAAAGATATTCATCAAATAATCATTCATCTTTGCACTACATGCCAAAGATATTCTTTTGTATCACTATTTAAGACTGAGGATGATGAAAAATAATATAAGAAACGATTACAGTGAGACAAAAGGATAAATATTAGAGAATTTATCCAGAGTTCAAGAATAAGAATCAAAACCTGGATCCAATCAAAGATAAAAAAAAATATTTTTTTATCGTGAATAGTATCCTGTAAATAGTAACTCGACATGAAATGATAAAAATTTCACGAGAAAGTTCAGAAAATTATTCCGGTGAAATGATACTAGATGAAGCGCAAAACTCCAGAAATTTCTAATCATTTCTGGAATTATAGAAGCAATACTTACTGTGGTAAATTCAAATTTAGGAATATGAAATAAAATATTATCACTTTCATAATATGGAATATGAAAGAAAATAACATTCATTATGATTATTGAAAGAAAATAACATCATTTACGAGAAAAATAACATCCTTTACCTTAACAGGAGAGTAGTTTTGACTGGAATATCGGATATTATGTGGACGAGAACTTGCACTGCATCAACACTTAAAGTATCTAAATACTTACAAAAAATACGCTCGATATTATAGAGAAATTTTTTTTTGATTCTGGTGTGATTTTCATTTCTAACTAAGCACCCTATTTATAGAAAAATGCTATAACACCAAAGCTGACAAAATTAACCAACGGATGCATTATTCAAGCCCATCACTTTAGAAAATTTCTCTTTGGCACACCACTTTGGAATTCTAATATTCCACACATATATATATATATATATATATTAAAACATTTATTTTTGAAACTTCAATAATTCATAATAAATAGCCCTTTTATCAGAAAAATAAGAACCTTATGTCCATTTCATATGAAATTTAATTCTCTACAACTTTGTAGAAGAAAGTTTTTCCAAATTCTGAACGAAAAAAATGACCCAAATTCATATACGGATGGTTTTTCTACACTCATCACTCTTGAAAATCTTCAACACACTCAAAATTTCAAAGCCTCTATTTTTAAAATAATGAATTCTACCACATGTTTATTCATATATCGTGAATTTGTTGTAAAAAATATCATCACTATTATATTATTATATTATCACATTATACATTTATAATGTGATAATATAATAATATATTTGAATGAATTATTTTATCAAAACAGATAAAATATCCATTCTCAATAATTGTCACTTTTGCTAAAAATTCCTTCGTTTAAATTCACATTGAATAAAATTTACTTATCATTGTTATCAATAATTATTATTCACAAATAATATTACAGAACCACAATAATGACAACCAGGTTGTTCCCAGAAAAAAAGGGGGCCTTCCGATAAGGATTTCTCCTTACTGGCGCGCAATTAACCAATCCCTTTCCTAGACAGAACTGAAAGTAGTTTGCATACAAGTCAATCATGTATGATGATAAAGCATCTACTTTAGAGATGAACTTATTTATTTATTAATAAAAGTATTAACTTATTAAAGGCATTTAATTATCTACATGGTGCTGTTTTTATAATATGTAAATAACCCATAGTTTTAAGCAATGCTTTTAGAATCATGATGTTGATCATGCTAATGAGATTTAAATTCTTAAAAAGCTTAAAACTAAAATAGTTCTCAATCGTGGGATTACTTCAAAGGGGATTAGTATATCCGGATAGTTTGGTAAATATGTTGTTTACTCATTGGATGAGGATAATTGATCTCATGATCATTTGTGTGGAGACACTAAAGCAAGTATGTAGGTGCTTATTGGAGAATAAGTTCACTGAACATGACTCGTTACGAAATACCTAATGGAGTTTTACTCGCCTGTCAATAGGAATTCCTAATGTGATAGTAGTACAAGTGATCCTTGGACTTGAGATCATCATAGTATCTTGTATGTAATGAATTATACTTTGACTTATTCCTTAAAGCCCTTTAGGGTATATAAAAGGGTATGCTTGGGTATAATGAGTTACATATGGTAGATAATGAATGATTAATAAAGAATCTACCACCTCTAGTAAAAGAGGAGATATATCCTATGTGATTCGGTAAATGACAACCCAAGAATCCTTGGCCAAGGTGGAATGAAATTAGAAAGTAGTTTCTAATTTGCATTAAATGGAGATGTGCATTTTCTAATCGAAATATATATAATTAAATAAAATAAGACTTGACAGTAATTCCATGTCTTATATTTAATTGGGACATTGTATGGTGGAAGGATTGAATTGTATGGTAACTATTTACTTACAGGTTCTTTTATGATTAATGTTAAAATATATATTATCTGGAAAGTTGTTGATCGCTAAGGAGGCTTATCCCTATTGTAGAATAAATATTATTTATTTAAATAGATTATTAGTTTAATTTATTTATTTAAATAAGATTAGAATTGTTCTAATTGATTTATTCACAACCGATTTAATATGGAGAACCTAAAGGGTCACACCATAAAAGGAAGAATAATTATTTAAGAAGATAATGGCATAATCGTAATAATGCATTAAGTGTAATTAATTTAATCTATGGTGATAGAATAAATTAAATAGCTTAATGTTTATTATTTAATATTTTGTAAATATTAAATATAAATTAATAAGAGGAGTCTTATTAATATTATTACAATTATTATTCTTTTATTTTTTAAAAGAGTTTAGTAATTAATTTAATATTAGTACTCTCATTTATTTCTAATAAGATTAGGAGACAAATTAATTAAATAAATTTAATTAATTATTACCAATGTGGTGGGAAGCCTATATTAATTAAAAGAGTTTAATTAAATAAAATCCCATGTCTAATAGGATTAGAAGGGTTGACCAATATCTCTATAAGAGGAGTCTTATAATAGATATTAGTTGATGCAATTCTAATTGTTGGAGAGTACTCCTTTTCTATAGAGGATAGAAAATTAAGCCAACCACCCTCCTTCTTGATAATTCATCTTCCTTGGTGGATCACCTCTAGAGGCCAAACACTTGGGTGGCTAACGTTGATCAAAGGAAGGAATCTAACCCGAAAATTCAAGGAGATCACGAAGAACAAGGAGTTGAACTCGTACCTATGAAAGCTTCGTTCTACAAGGGTATGATTCCATAAACTTGTTATTTATCTTTTTAAATTAATAATTTGCATAAATGATGATCCGGGTGATGGTTTTGTAGAAATTTTTAAACTCTGATATACCATGCTTCCGCTAATTTTTGCAATTTGATTGCGTCACGATTTCGTACAAACCTAACAGTGGCATCAAAGCCAAACCTTTATGCAATTATTAATTTATTTTTGATTTCATATACATATGGGTTGTAAATGAAATAATGTTACACTTTAGGTTAATTGCTCACACATATGTATCTATACTTAGGTTTTTAAATTCAATTAGGTGTGTACATGGACTCTAATTGAGATAACAATATTACATAATAGCAAGTTGGGGATATATATCTATACACATCATATAATCCATGTATATTTTTATAATACTGAATATAATCTAATTGAGTATTATCTTTCCACATTATTACTTCAATTATATTTAATCATTGAAATAATTATTAATATCAATTATTTCTTTTGTTCAAATCAATATTTCATAAAGTGCACTTTCAATGTACCCACACACACATGTTGTCACATAAGCACCATTCATGTAACTCATATATTTCATTATATATTATTATATAGTTTTATATATTCCATAGTCACTTGTGGTGTCACACTACACTTTATATTATATAGATGTAGGTACTACATAATATATGATTACATATCGATACACTTAGCAATTAATTGAACAAACATTAATCTATTATATAAATTAATTATTTATTTATTAATATGCTATTACTCAATATAACCATTAATTAACAATATATTATTAATTAATCATCCATTATTAATTCCTACTTTAATTAATTAATCCATTATGATTCTCATCGCCATGCCACACAAGGCATTCTACGAGCTTATCATAAACTCCACATTTTTCTCAATTATCATTAATTCAATTTAATTTAATTGAGTTACTCAATTCATGCCACATAAATATTTATATAAAATAAATATTTGCATTCTTATTAATATAAATAATAATATTTATTCATAAAATTCACGGTTCTTACAACACATCTTTAGAGTACTAACGTAAGATTTGTTAAACAAAGATCAAAGTTGTCCCCAAACACCGAAAAATCATCCATGAATACCTCTACATTTTGCTCCACCATATCTGAAAATATAGCCATCAATGATTGTTGTAACGTAGCCGGTGCATTGCATAACCCAAAAGAGATCCGTTGAAACGCGAACGTTCTGTAAGGGCAAGTGAAGGTAGACTTTTCCTGATCTTTGGGTGCTATGACAATCTGGTTGTAGCCCGAATATCCATCCAACAAACATTAGAACTGATGCCCTGCAAGCCTATCCAATATCTGGTCAATGAACAGTAGGGGAAAGTGATCCTTTCGGGTTGTTATGTTCAATTTCCTGTAATCCATGCATACTCGCCATCCCGTTACCGTCCTAGTTGGAATTAGCTCATTGTTCTCATTTTCCACGACTGTCATTCCTCCTTTCTTTGGCACACACTTAATCAGTCTAACCCATAAACTATCGAATATTGGGTAAATGATGCCCGCATCAAGCCATTTGATGGTTTCTTTCTATACTACCTCCTTCATTATTGGATTCAATCTGCGCTGTTGTTCCATGACCGGTCTAGCCTCTTCTTCCAACAAAATTTTGTGCATACAAAATGAGGGACTAATTCCCTTAATGTCAGCTATCGTCCACCCAATCACAGTTTTAAACTCTCGAAGCACTTATAATAATTTTACCTCTTGTGATTCTGTAAGTGAAGCTGACATGATAACTAGCAGCGTAGAAGATTCTCCTAAGTAAGCATACCTGAGGTGACTTGGTACTTGCTTAAATTCTAGGACTAGAGGTTCCTCAATGGATGTCATTGGCTGTGCCTTTGATTTCTCAGACTTATCTAATTCCTCAAATCGCTTTCCATACGGCCTGAATGAAGGAGATGCGTTCAATATATGCAAATACTCTAAAGAATCAAGAAAATTTGCTGCATCTAAATTTCCCAAGGTTATCTCAAGTGGATCCCTAAATACATTACTCGCCACGAACTAATTTACCACAGTCTCAACCAAGTCAATTCCAAAACAATCCTCGGTCTCTTTTGGAAACTGCATTGCCCTGAACACATTGAACGTCACCTCTTGATCTTGTACCCTCATTGTGAGTTCTCCTTTTTGAACATCAATTAGTGTTCTCCCCGTGGCTAAGAATGGACGCCCGAGTATGAATGGAATTTCCTTATCTTCCTCAAAGTCAAGCATAATAAAATCCGCTGGGAAAACAAATTTGTCTACCTTCACCAATATGTCCTCTACTATTCCCCGAGGATAAGTTAGAGACCTGTCTGCTAGCTGAAAGGTCAAGTTAGTGGGATTTACCTCTAGTAAATCCAACTGTGAGTAGACAGATAACGGCATCAAATTGATACTAGCCCCCAAGTCGCACAACGCTTTTTTAAAAAATTTCTCCCCAATTATATATGGTATTGTGAAGATACCTAGGTCTTTGAGTTTTTGCGGTAATTTTTTTTGTAGAATTGCACTACACTCCTCCGTAAGTGCAACAGTCTAAAATTTTTCTAACCTTCTTTTTCGCGATAGGATTTCATTTCATGAATTTTGCGTAACTCGGCATTTGTTCTATAGCTTCTGCGAACGGGATATTAATATGCATTTTCTTGAATACCTCCACAAATTTCGAAAATTGTTTATCTTCCATAGCTTACCGGAGTCTCCCTGGATATGGAAATGATGGTACATACACGTCGGGCTTTTTTATCTCTGCCTTCTCTCCCGTTTCACCTGATTTTCCTTCCTCTTTCGCTGACTACTCCTCATTACTGTCCTCAGTAGATAACTGCTTAGTTGGCCCTTCGATTGCTGAATCCTTTAAGTTTTTCCCGTTCCTCAAAGTGATCGCCTTGCAATGCTCTTTTCCATCCATTGGTTTCGTTTCTGTGTCGTTGGGCAATGATCCTTGAGGGCGAGAATTCATAGTTGTAGCCAACTGTTCGATCTGATTTTCAATATTTTGTAGAGTTACCTCATGAGCATTCTTCCATGTATCGTTATCCTTGATGTATTTTATTAAAAACCCCTCAAGTTATGGTTTCCTTTCTTTTTTGGGTAAGTTGTTGTTGTCTTGCCTAGAATCCTGGGGGTGCTGCTTGTCGTGGAGCTTGTGGTTGAGCTTGTTGCTGATTTTGATTATTACTCCACGAAAAGTTTGGATGATTTCTCCAACCTGAATTGTAACTGTTCGAATTTACCCCATATTGTTGCTGCTTACAAAAATTCCCCATAAACTGTACCGACTCGGTGTTGATAGCACATTGATCTGCTGGATGGGCCCTTGCACATAACTCGCAAACTAGTTCCATTTTTTGAACATTTTGTACACCCAAAGCGTCTATTTTCTTGGTCAAAACGGAAACATGCGCTGATAGTGTATACACCTTCTACCTTCGGTTGAGATGTTCTGCTCGTTGGCCATTGGTATCTGTTGGCCGCCATGGTTTCTAATAAATCATAACCATCCTCACAACTTTTAGCATTCAAAGCTCCACCGGCAGCGGCATCAATACTGGTTCTCAACTTCCCAGTCAAGACTATTATAGAAGGTATGGACTTGTAGCCATAATGGCACCCCATGGTGTGGACATTTTCGAAGCAGCTCCTTGTACCTTTCCTAAGCCTCGTATAACGACTATGAATCAAACTTTCTGAACCAGAGGATAGCATCCCGCATCTTTGCCGTCTTCGCGGGCGGGAAGAATTTGGCAAGAAACTTCTACGCCAAATCATCCCATGTTGTGATGGATCCTGGTGGCAATGAATGTAGCCAACTCTTGGCTTTGTCTCTTAGTGTAAAGGGAAATAACCTCAGCTAAACTGCATCTTTTGACACCTGATTAAACCAAAATGTATCATAAATTTCTAAAAAAACTGATCATGGTGATCATTGGGATCATCCATTGGTGCTCCCCCGAACTAGCATGAGTTTTAGATCATATGAATCGTGCCTGATTTGATCTCAAAACTATGTGATGTAATGGCAGGTCGTGCAATGCTAGATTGAATGTCTGTAACCTTCGGCATTCCATAATCACGAAGTGGCTTGTACTCTTCGTTATCCATGTTAGCTTGATTTTCCATCGTCCCCTGATTAGTTCTTAGTCCTTGTTGGAAAGTTCTTTCAATTTCGCTGTCGTAAGGAACTAACTTGGACCCCTTGGACCGTGTTTGTATAAACAACTGAAATTAACCAGTTGCACACACAAATCCTTGATCGCTGCTCGAACATAATTTAAGCTTGTACAAGCAAACAACTAAAATAAAAATCTTCTTGAATAATCTAAATTAATAAAAACTAGTAATAAAATAATTATTAAAACCGTTCTCGGGCAACGGCGCCAAAAACTTGTTGTCCATTTTTTACAATGACAAATACGCGCAAGTGCACACGGTCAATCAAGTAGTAAAGTAGTAAGCAAAGTGTCGAACCCACAGGGAACAGTTGTCAAACAACAATTTTAATTATCCAATTTCTGCTAATTTAGCCTTTTTAACCGTCACTCCAATTGATTTTTGAGAATTAACTAAATTAAAGCGATTAAGATTCAATTACTTGACAAAGAATGAGTACCAGATGATTCAAACATAGGAATATAATTTCCCCAATTACTCCACAATAACTTTCTTACCTTATTTCCACTTAACATATTCCAACGAATTAACAACTAGGTTTACCCCATAATTTACTTTATAACACCTTTCGATTATTAGAAAAAATACCTATTTTAGTTATTTTACTACTTTCGTGTAAAATACTTCAAATAAATTCGTTAAGTTCGCACTCATAACACAGTTGCACATGGCATATATACATTCGTCTCATACACTGCTATGTTATTCTAAATAAGAATCAACAAAGTCATGCGTTGCTATATTCAATTCGAATCTAAGATATCCTTTTTTAATTCAAACGAAGATATAATATTAATTGTTGGCCAAACAACCATTAATTTATGCACAGAATATATCAATCACTTTAAAAGAATTATCAAGTGGAAATAATAGCAATTAAATTAAAGTTTTGTAAAAGGTTCCATTGTACTCCTAATAGAAGTTTAATTCATCATCAAACTAGGAACAAAAAGATAATAATTGATAAACATCATGATACATAAATTAATTTAAGAGGAAGAAGGAAAAACTCTATCGATGATCTTTAATCTTCAATCCAAAGTCTGTCGCACGAAGTCTCCAATGTAATATAAATCAACTCAAAAAGAATAGCCCACAATTGATTGTCAGTCAAAAGATATGTAAAACTAAGAAAACCATTAGTCTTTATAGTCCTAGCAAAACCATATTACAATTGGTAAACTAGCAATCCTTCTTTGAGTTAACTTTGGCACTTAAGGAAACAAATCTGCTCAAATCCCGTCCAATCGGCGCGCCCCGCGCTCGGTTCCTTCATAGAGCCGCGCGGTCCGCGCTTAGCATGTAGCGTTTTTTCTTCATGCTTTAAGGAAAAACTAGCGTGCCCCGCACAGCATGGTCAGTTTGCACAAATTTTCTAAACTTCTCTCCTAAGTTCCATTTGCTTGCCCGGTCCATCCCTTTCTCCTGCGAAGTAACATAAAAGCATCACAAGTAACATTAACAATACCCAAAAACTCACAATATATTAAGCTAAATGAGATTAAATCATAGGTTTTCAACCTACTCATCAAGGTCCGGGAAGATGATGCTGGTAGCTGAGAGATATCTTCCAATTCATGACAACATTTAACTGGCTTATCTTTGATGGCACGCAGTTCGAGGGTTGCTGGGGTGACTTCTAGCGGACACTATTAGCTTTGAGGTCCTCGTTCGGTTTGTGTCATGCTCGGACGTTATTGGTCCTTTGAATCATCCACAGGGTTGTCTCCGGGGTGACCAGATGCTTTTTCCCTACCTCGGGGTGGTCTCCGAAGTAAAATTATACTTTTACCCTTCTACAAGGTTAGTATAAAGAAAGTAAATTTTCGAGTGTCTACATGCATCAAATTGCAAATTAAGATTAAGCCATTGTCCCAAAAATTAAAAAAAGAAAGAAATTCCAGAATGAAAACTTCTGTTACCTCATTTGTATAGAGATAGATCGAAGGCTGGCGTCTCAAATCATCCAAAAGATCTGGAATCGTTATGATGATAGTTGGAGCTCCCGATACGGGGTAGTAGAAGCAGGATAGGGACATCCTTCTCCTCGTCCTCGACATCTGGACTCTCAATCTGGAAAGGACGAATCACTGACTCGGTTAACCGACGAGGCTGCCGGGCTGGACGAGGCTGAGGGACATCAGAAGCTCTCCTCCTCACACCTACGGAGACCCTGTGAGAGCTGCTCAATCTATCTGAATCCATAACCTAAATAAAATCTCCAAATCACCTCAGAAAGGGTGAGGTAAGTTTTAAACGTAAAGCTTATTAAATCATGGGTCCATGCATAGTCTAAGTCCTAAAGCATGCATTAGTTTAACATACATCCCTATTAGAGTTAAAATTGCATGTTCATTAAATACTTTAACTCGTGAAAAAAAAAATTCGCTAGAGTCTCCTTTGTAAAATGGACTATCCGCATGCACGTAGGCATGAAG
Source organism: Panax stipuleanatus (assembly GCA_020205555.1). NCBI lineage: Eukaryota > Viridiplantae > Streptophyta > Magnoliopsida > Apiales > Araliaceae > Panax > Panax stipuleanatus. Next base: position 53,346,514 of record CM035121.1, on the reverse strand, counting down.
TGGCCATTTAGTAGCACACCAACCCAAAATCATGAGCATGTCATATATATAAAATACATCAAAATCAAATTCACCATGGCAGCTAAATTACCATGTGTATTTTTATTTGAAAATTCAGGCTCATTTGTCCTCAAATAGGATGAATAAACTGGCAAAAAAAGGGCGTCAAATGACTGTCTCAGAAATTAGTTTTTTTTACATCAATACATTCAACATGGTAAAATATAAGCATTTACTAAGTCTGATAATTTTTATCAAGTCATATGACCTTGCATATTCGCTATATTGTGTTTAGAAGCACTCTATATGAAATCTAATGTTCTAACGATCAAAACTTGAAAAGAAAGGATGTAAACGTTATCAGGGTTGTGCGGAACGATTATATGCTGACGGAATTTGCAAAAAGGAGCCCGAACTTAGTAGATCTGAAGAAGAATTTTCTAATTTTCTATAAAGTTCAACTTCAAAATGACTTATAAAAGGGACAGGGAAGAGTAAAGAGACCCGCGGGGAGCCGCAACTCTACCTGTGGCTACCGCAGCTAGACCTGTGGCCACCCAAGGTGGGCCCCACACCCTCCAATTCTATCCAATTGAAGTTACAACGGAGTTCCCGTAAGCTAAAAAGTTGAATTAGAGAAAATGGGGCTACACTATTAAGCGAAAAAGGCTTGAAACCCTAAATTCGTGTACCGAACTTCTGATGAAAGAAGATCCTTATGTAAGCCATTGATATGAGCCTTAAAGTGGTATTTAGAAGGCCAATGATGGAAATTAGTGAAAACTACCTCTATCAAAGCATCAGGAAGGCCCGGTGTCATGAACCGTTGGTTTTGAATGCGTTAAAATATCCAGATTTGTTAGAGGGTATAACTTATCAGAAAGATACCCCCAGAAGAGATATCAGGCACGTCTGATATTGTAAACCATTGGTGACAACTCTAGCGTAGCATCAGGAAAGAGCCGGTGATGAAAGCCATTGAGAACTACTTCAACGAAGGCCAGAGTGTCGAATATTGCAAATCATTGGCGACACCTCCTACGTAACATCGGGAAAGATCCGCTGATGAAAACCATGGAAAAATATCTTCTCCGGGGAGGGCCGATGATGGAATCTGTTATATAAATCGCCAATCGAGGCTTCAAGTTAGTTCAACTGACCATTGGAAACTACCGTTCGAGTAGGAATCGAGGAGGTTCAGTGATGGTCAACCTTACAAACTACCGTTCAAGTTGGTATCAAAATCAAATCAGCTCAGTCGATCGTTATAAACTACTGTTTGGGTAGGCATCGAGGAGGTTCGGTGATGGTCAAATCGTTGTCAACTACTGTTCGAGTAGATAGTAAGAATTATATCCTCGGCAGAAACGTCGACATCAAATAAACAACAATCCAAACCGTTGGCGACAGACCCAACGTAACGTCAAGAAGGACCCAATGATGTAAACCTTTGTAAACTATCATCAGGATAGGCATCATGAAATACCAATGAGGTCACTCGTTACAAGAGGAGCATCCCCAGCGGAGGTAAAGTCAGAAAGTGTATCTAAATATAATATAACGTTGGTGACAACCCCAACGTCGAATTCATAAAGGTACATTGATATTAACTATAGGAAAATCTCCCCAGTAGGGATTTTGAAAACATCACTACAACATTTCATAGAATCAGTCTTGGTAGCACCGATGACATTTTAAACCATTGGGTTCAACCCAATTTAGCATCGGGAAAGATCCGGTGAGGAAAATTTTGCAAACTACCGTTCGAGTAGGCATCAAGAAAGTTTGATGATGAAAGCTTGTGTAAACTACCATCCTAGTAGACATCAAGATAGTTCAGTGGAAACCATCATTGACGACTCCATCCCCAACAGAAATGGCGGGAGCAGTCAGTGAGAGAATACCGTTGAAAGTGACTCCAAACAAAAACGTTCAGAGTTCATAACATCATATCATGCTGCATTGCATGGCATCATTTACATGTCTCATATTTCCAGTGTCTAGAAAGCTTTATCATGTTCATTTCATAAACATGATAAAGAGGGGCATCTGTAGACACTTGAAATTTTGAATTCGTGTTACTAACCATGCAGTAGGTCAAAATCATCTTTAACCTTCCAGAGACAACCCTGGAAGTCCAAATCATCAAGTTAAATCCCGACGACAACCCCGAGAGATCAAATCAAACCCCGGTGATAACCCCGAGAGATCAAGTCAAACCCCGGCGACAACCGTAGAAGATCAAGTCAAACCCCTGGCGACAACCCCGGGAGATCAAGTCAACCTTCAGAGACAATCCTGAAGCATCAAATCAATCCCCAGAGATAACCCCAGGATATCAAATCAACCCTTGGAGATGAACCTGAGAAATAACAGAATCGGCTAGGATCAAACCTTGGAGATAACCCCGAGAAACAGTAGAAAGCCCAGTCAACCTTAGAGATAACCCTCAGAAAGGCAAAACAGTCATTTGGCCAACTTAACATCAAATCAAGTCAAATCACTACCATGAAGGTCACGTAGAACCACAACGTCAATCCCGAGTGAAAATAGCACAAGACAGCTCAACGGACGGACTGCAAAGACTCGAAGATCTTGTCATAGACCCATCTTCCTGGATTTGGAAAAGGTCAAATCTCATTTCATTGTGTAGCTCTCAAAAAATACTTTTAGAAAAGGTATAACACGCCTCCATCGGATTCTCGATTGAAAGTTATGAAGGTTCAAGGAGACATCGCATTGGTCGAAGTGCACGCACTACAACAAAATAGGCTATCTGCGACCGCATGTGGTCACAAATGGATATCAGCGACCAACTGCAGTCGCGGATACTGGTCCCAATAAATCTAGTCGCTACAAGTAAAGTGGCGACCACTTTTAACGATCGCATTATCAGCGACGGCTAATAGCGATCGACACGGTCGCCATATTGTGTCAGGCAGAGTCAGCCTGTAGCGTGATATGGAGCCACGTGTCAGCGACCTGTATTAACAACCGCATTCAGTCGCCCTTATCAGCGACCAGTATTAGCGACCGAATGCAATCGCTAAAAGGGAAAATGATATTTCGGTCGCTAATATGTAATAGCGACCGTACGCAGTCGCTGATACTAAAATAAAAAAAAAGATTATTTTGTACCTGCTTATATCCCAAAAAATTTAACTTGTTTTGTACCTGTCCCAACTCACAGCAATTATATACAATCCAAATCCATCCACTCATTAATTCAGTACGTATTGAATGACAAAATTAATTACATTCATTCATTCATAATAAAACCAACACAAAGACAATTACAGTCAAATTCAAATCCGTGAATATAAAACGTTCGTACATTCATTCATTCAGTAAAAAAATAGTCAACATATACAATGTAGAACAACGGCATGAGAAATTATGAGAATACAAATGTATGGGCCGTATTAAATATCGACAGAATGAGAGGCTGTAACAAATTAAAGAAGAAAACACGTTAAACATATATAAAAAACAAAAAACGACCCTAGCCTTTTTAATGTATTACAATAACATGAAACCTAAATAATGACATGATTACCTCATATATCCTGATGCTCTGCTGCTCTAGCCACTGTCTCTGCTAGATCCTCAGGACTCAGCGAGTGCAGATGCCCGCCTAGTGTAAGAAGAAGATTCCGATCTTGACATATTGCTCTCACACAGTCAGCAGGAGTGTGCGGCGTCGGATGGCACAAGAACTGAGTAAACTGAGTAGCAGAGCTGCTCGTGACACTGATAGTCGATCGTCATCATTGTCTTTGGCCTTTGACGTAGTTTTTCTTCACAACTGACGCCATCTCCCACAATTATTGATCAATCGACGGCCGCGGGGTGCCTTCAGGATAACACTAGTTCATTAGACTCTTATAAGTGTCCTGTCAACATTTTAAAATAAAATTGTTAAAAAAATATAAAATGCTTAAGAATTAATTAATGACGAAGATATAAAATTATAAATAACAAATTACCGCTATCTGCACAGCCTCAAGCAAACTATCGCAGGTGGCCACGTACACATCCAGCCAATTAATAGGTTCACCCTGAGACTGAGTCTCCTATAAAACATGCTCGTATATTAATATGTAAATATGTGATATAATGTATACATAATGATTGACATTTCCAAAATACGTACCCGTGTAGCAATACGCTACAGCTGTGATATACTGCCGCCCCTATACGTGCCATTTGCCTTGGCGCCTTCAGGTACACCTGAGGCTCTGTTAGCGGCGGCAGTCTTGCTTCTCTTCACCCAGGCCTCATCCCACCACACCTCACACATCCCTGCCCATATGTCAGGCGCACACCACCACAGGCTATACACGTGCATGTGCTGCTCACCCTCTCCTGGATGGTCGACCGATGCATTATTCAAGGCTTTTATTCGTTCCTTGTTCAAGTTATCTTTTGTTCGGACAGCGCACTTTTGTCAGAACAATGTCTGTAATATTGATGCATGTGCGTCATCCCATCTATACCTCTTCTGCAAATAAAACAACAATAATAATATTAAGACGATGATGATATAATCCAAAACAATATATACACATTAATTATATTATCTATCAAAATTAAATAAAATATACCTGGAATTCAGCCCAAACTGCATCCTTATGGGCGAGAGGTGTGCTCGCCCACGTAATCAATACCGTATGCCAGTTCTGTAAGCATAATTGTGAAATACACTTCACAATCTTGCTATCTTAAAAATCCCTACAATATACAACAATTAATATACAAACCCAGAAAACATTAGTATATAACTACAAAATTAATGATCTTATTATAAAATGATTATATATGAAATAGATAGATAACATAAGTGATGTTCGGAGGTCTGATCTCTATAAGAATTCGGTCATCCAGATTACTAGGGGCCTTCGGGACCTGATTAGGCCCCCGACCCAAGCCACACTTTTTTAGTGGGGCTTCAGAAGACATCTAAACATACAAAATTAACGGATGTTAGTAGGAGTTATATGATATATTAACATATACTTTGAATAAAAGGACAATAATGACAGATAATTGTATGAATTAGTTAACTACGACACCTATGAATGAAAGGTACGATGGAGGTGAGTGTATATATGCAATTATATGTAAAACCTTGCATAAAAGGATAATAATGACAAATAATTGTATGAACTAGTTAACTACGACAACTATAAATGAAAGGTACAACTGCGGTAAGTGTATATATGTAATTGTATGTAATACCTTGCATAAAAGGATAATAATGACAAATAATTGTACGAACTAGTTAACTACGACAACTATAAATGACAGGTACAACTATGTCTTTGTTTGTGTGTCGTTTCGACGCCCGAGGTGGGTTTTGGACTCTTTTTTTACTATTGTTATACGTTTGCGTATGTTAGGCAGACGGGCTAATAACTCGGGCTTCATATATCGAAATCGAGTCCCGTCAGTTGTAACACGTGCCTAATACCTATGCGGTGCTATGTCTATGTTTGTGTGTTGTTTCGATGCCCGAGGCTGGTTTTAGACTCTTTTTTGACTATTTTTATACGTTTGCGTAAGTTAGGCAGACGGGCTGATAACTCGAGCTCCGTATATCAAAATTGAGTCCCGTCAGTTGTAACTCGTGCCTAATACCCATGGGGTTCTATGTCTGTGTTTGTGTGTCATTTTGAAGCCCGAGGCGGGTTTTGGACTCTTTTTGACTATTGTTATACGTTTGCGTAAGTTAGTAATTGTATATAATGTATATATATGTAATCGTATGTGTATTTAATGTATATATATGTATATATATGTAATAGAAATAAAACTAAAAATACATTTCTCACCCTAATCGCTGTCTGAGGCAGAATTATTTTGTATACGTATTGGAGATTCATAACCATTATTTTCTTCATATTCAGTGTTAGTGTCAGTGTCAGTTAATAACTCTTCCTCCTCAGTATTAATGTTATCTGGCACATGTACTGACTCGGGATCCAGTTCATCAGGTTCATCTCCAACCTCTGACTAGATTACTTCATTGTTGTCCTCCACATTTATTATCGGAGGTCTATAAAGCATCTCCTCTTGGTAGAACTCTCCGTCTACTAATTGGACACGATTTCGCGCGGGAGTATGAATTACAACTTATTATTCTGTAGGCGGTCTATCCCTTTTTCTAACAGCACTAGGAGTGTAGTATACTTGTACTGTTTGAGTTGGCAACACTAACGGTTCGTGGGTGTACGCAAACCTATAAAGGTCAATATCGACTATTCCATGTCTGTCAATAAGTATTCCTTTTTCTGAATCAAATCAATGACACTTGAACAAGTTAATCTAACCCCCGTAAGTGCCCTTGTACGATAACTCTATGATTTCCTCCAACTCTCCATAAAAGGCACGATCAAGCTCATTGTAACAATCTTCTTGGACACAAAATCCAGTGTTCATTGTTCTTTTACCGCGAGCATATGTCTTTGTATGAAATTCACAGCCATTTATTTTGTAACCATTGCGGCTGACTTGGTCCTTGTCTGGGCCCATAGCTAGGATTTGTATATTTGGAGGAATGGTTCCCACATTAAGAGCCTACAAAAATAAATTTAAATTAAATGAATTCATAAATTACTACTATTTATGTCGTGCTTAATTAACTTCACTTACTTTGTCCTTTAGCCAAAGTGAAATTTTTTATCTCGACTGAGTTGAATATCTTTATCAGTGATGCTGGACTGATTAGCTTTTAACTCGTCATCGTATGATCTATACAATTTTATAAACATTAGAATATTGGAATTTATGAGATTAATTCTATAAATGTTAACATATTGGAATGTATACCTCATAAATTCGTCAATCACCTTGCAATTGAGAAGAATGTAAGTATGTGCAGCATCTAATTCTTGCTTAAAGAGGAATATGCGCTTCCCTTTTTCATAAGCCTGTCTAGGTAGACCAAATACAGAAAGTCCACCATTTAGTTTAACATTTCCCCCATCATCATATCTCGGGACTCGATTAGCCTTTGTTAAGACTTCGTCGGGAAAATAGTCTAAGACAAACGTAGATATCTCATCAAAACTATATGCCTCACATATCAACCCCTCGACGTAAGCTCTATTCTTCACCATCCTTTTGAGGTTTCCCATCATCCTCTCGAAAGGGTACATCTATCTATATTGAACTGGACCACCAACACGAGCTTCATAGGGTAGATGGATTTGCAAATGCTCCATAGAGTCAAAAAAATAAGGTGGGAATATCTTTTCAAGCTTACACGTGATCTCAATGATGTTCTTCTCAGGTACAGACATGTCCTTCTCATTTAACATTTTTGAACATATGTCTCTGAAGAAACGACTAAGTCCAGTCAAAGCATCCCATATTGGTTTATCAAGCAAATCCCGAAATGTTATAGGCATGAGTCTCTCCATGAACACATGGCAGTCATGACTCTTCATCCCTTGCAATTTCCCACCTGTGACACACCTTGCAATGTTTGAGGCATATCCATCTAGTTGTTTCATAGTTTTAATCCATGTGTACACATCTTCAACTTGCATTTTAGATAATGTATATCTTACATGCGGTTTGACCATCCGACCATTAGGAGATTCATAAAGTTCTAATCCAGGACGCTTACAAATATCTTTCATGTCCAACCGTGCCTTATCATTATCTTTCGTCTTGCCCGGAACATTCATCACGGTGTTAAACACATTGTCAAACACATTCTTCTCAATATGCATCACATCTAGATTATGACGAATCAAATTAGACCAATAAGACAGTTCCCAAAAGATGCTTCTCCGAACCCAATTATGAGACTCGCCAAACCCATTGATTATGTTTGAGGAAACAATCTTACCGAATGGGATGATCAGCAATCTCATCACATGGTCACGCATCTCAGTCCCCGATAATCGCGGTGCATGCATATCATTATCTACTTTCCCTTTCCTGAAGTGTTCTCTATTTCTTTGAAAAGGATGGTCTACCGGTAAGAAACGACGATGACAGTCAAACCAACAAGGCTTTCGACCTTTTGATAGATTGAAAGACTTTGTATGCTCCATACAATACGGACATGCCAACTTCCCGTGTGTACTTTGTAATACCTGAGAATTTCCAAATATTATTAATGAATAAATTAATGAAAGTCGAATATTTATTTGAATATAAATGATATTGTGTTATGGGATGAGTTAACTCAATTACTTCAAATTGAATTTATGGTAATATGGAGAATTACGATAAACCCGTAAAATGCCTTGCATGGCACGAGAATGAAAGTGATGAGAAGCTTCACTTAATGCTTATATGAATTGCATAGTGTGGCAATGTGATAAGATAAGGATGTTATTAATCAAAACAAGAAAGTAAGTAAATTATTATAATTTTCCCTAGAGTGGCGCAGTATGGTAAACCAGCGCAGCTGCGCCGGTAGTAAGACATAGAAAATAAACTATACTTCATGCATAAGTTACAAAGGTTAATTACCAACATTGATTAAAGAGTGAATTAATGAGTGATGGATTAATTAATATTATTGTTAATTAATATTATGAGTGATAACTATTGACGAGTAATTAATTAATATTGATTAATTGTTATTGTGAATAATAGAATATTAACGAGTAAATGATTTATAAATATAATAAGATTATATTTACTCGATTAATTGTGTTGTGCAATGTTATGTGATATTAATCATATAATAGATAGTGACTACATTCTATTTAAAAAGGGAAAGTGTAGTGTGACACTAACATGTGACTATACAATATACAAGAGCTATATATTAAGATTAAATAAATCATATGAGTACATAATGAGCTTATGGGACAATAGATGTGTGTGAGAACATTAAATAAGTACCTCATGAATTTTTTACTAAGCAAACAATTGTTGATTTATGATTACTTCAATATAATTAATATAATTGAAATAATAGAGTTGGGATAAGGTATTGTGATAATACCCAATCAAATTATATTCGGTATTAACGAAATGTACATGGAATATATTATGTGTAAATTAGACTTACTACATTGTAATATTATTTTCTTATTAAATCTACATTGTGAGACTAAATGAATTTATAACCTAAGTATATATAAAATGTAATGTGTATATGTGTTATAAAACTAAATATGCAGTACTATATTTTACCAAGTTGCTGAGAATTAGTTGTCCGGCCACAAAGAGTGTCTCACATTCTCTTCCTCACGTGAACACTCAATGGCTAGCCTATTGCCTCTTCTCTCAAACTCAGCATTCTAGCCAGCATGATCATGAGGGGAGTGGGCATAATAGTGGAGTTCACTAACTATCAACTACTCTTCCTTAACCATCATGCAATCCTTCAATTCTTTGGTTTGATTTAATGGAGAAATGCATTAACTGTGTATTAGATTTTCTATAAAAAAATCTCCCTCCTTCACATTTCAATTTGCTGAGATATTGCTAAGAGGTTATAAAGTATATTGAGAGAGTATATATCAGTGATAAGAATTCTGAGAATTTGAGGGAAATCACTTTAGCAGTAAGCTCAATTCAAGTTAGCAGAGGTATATTCCCATTTCTATGTTCTTCATTTCTGAAAATCCTAACTTCTTGATTATACTTGAATTAGATGTTAATTGGATTGATAAACAATTGTGAGTTGTTATCTAAGTTAGTAAACATGATTAAAATGCAATGTAACTGAATTGGATTAGATTCATGAAGGAATTTTGATGTTGGGTTGTAAACTGCCGAAGCAGAAAGCTTCTCTAGTCCTGGCCGAGATAAGGCGCAGCTGCGCCCATTTTGTACTAGGCTGCAGCGCAGCTGCGCCAGGCACTGATTACGGTTTTCTATTGCTGTTGACAAAATGATAAGTCTAACATGTTGGTATCACTTTAACAATGCATGAAGGACATGTTAACATGTGTATATATGTGTCGTGATATAGCATGAACGTGATTGACCTCATTAGGGAACGTTTACTAAAGGAAGTATGAGTTTTAAAAATGAACTTTGATATATAGGTATCATGTGTGTATTATGACTTTTTGACCATGATCGTATGGCCTAGATAGGCATGAAATGCAAGTCTAAAGAGGTTAGGTTTAAACTAGCATAAATGGGTTAAGTCTTAACGATTTCAAAAGCAAAGTTCAGACTTTTTGCAAACTAAGTTGCATGATCATAGTGTAATAGTGTTCTGATATTTTTGAGCATACATAAGAGTGCTTTTAACATCACTAAGATATCATATATGTGCTACAACCTTTGTCAAACACTATGAGAATTAGTCAAGCATGATTTAGGCTTGTTTAAAGCAACGAAGCACGATAGCCATGCATAAATGATATGAACACATGTAAGCATGTATATTTTAGATTATGTGACCACTTTATGTGTATGAATGACAAGCATGATAGCCTATATGATTTCATGACCTTGTGTGGCCTTAAGACATTGGAAACCGTAATCTAGAACTATAACCTATAAGTTGAACTTGGAAAGATTATGTAAGCATGCAAGAGCTTTAACATGTATATATACTATGTGGCAATGTGTACTTAGGTTTTGGGACAGAAACAGCAGTGCAAAGCCAAACCTGGTCTGGCCAGGGGACAGCGCAGCTGCGTTGTCCCTAGGCTTAACCAGGGCACAGCTGCGCCAGTCTAGAATCCAATTTGGATTGTTTGCTTAATTCTAATTTTGTCAGTTAACTTATATCAATGCTATAACTTGCTAAATAGAGTATGTTTGGTATTGGTTGTGGTCTTATGTGATAGTGATGTTATATGAAGATGTTTAACTTGAAAAGAGGAATTCTAAAGATAAAAGATAATGAAAGATGTATCAATTGAGAATTGCGAATTAGTATGATACTATGCATGGTATGACTGTGTAGTAAGGTTAAAGACTTAACTTATGTGTTTATTGTATATACGAGATAAGATATGATGTTAAACTATATGACTAATGGGTATTATATATATACATAACTATATTACGATAGGAGTTCGAAGTATTGACAAGCTAAAGGTTGATAATCTACACTTAAGGCAAGTATCCTAAACCCTTGCATTTACTTTGTTCAACGGATATTGTAAACAAGTTCTCAAACCCTAGTTCTTATTGAGTATTTCTTAGACTTGTACTATTATTTATCGTACGAGTAAACCATTGAAATTACGATTCATGTTTTATGACTCATTGCTTTATACCTAAGATAAAGTTAATTATATTCTTCGAACTATAATATCGAGTATTGAACTTATAGTTATTCTTATATACATTGAAAGAGTGGTCTATGCCATTTGATTCGGCTAGACCTATATCATGATTAGAAAACTATCCAAACCAATTGATTGGTACGGATATCTTGTATTGACTGAGATGAACAACCTTCTTTGAAGGGAAAACTATATTATCGGGAGACCGACGTGCTCACTTGAGTACGATTAAATGTTATGCATAATGTAGGGTACTTTAGGCTGATCACCTGTTGTACTTGTGTTATTGGATTATCAGTATATTTCTGTTAATTCTAGTAGAAGTTCATAGTCCTTAGTGACTGCTCAGTATTCATTATTCTTGAACTGTGAAAAGGTTAAACCTTGAATCTTATTGATATCTTTCGATCCTTAGCGACTTTTGTTGAATACTGTTGATACTTCTTGTTATCCTCGAACTATCATTTATTGTCATACCCTTGGGAATCTAAAACTATATTGACCCTTATTGCTTTATTACTTGCTGAGCAAACTTGTTGCTCATTCTTGCTTTTCCCTAAAAACATTTCAGTTAAGATAGAGCAATACGGACCTTCGGGCGCTGATAAGGGAAAGGGCAAGGCTACAGAGTATCTTTATTTTATGTAGAACTTTATGAGGTTGTAATAAGAATATATTCTATTATGTACTAGTTATGATTACGTATCCTTAAGCTATGTTTAAGATGTAATCGATGTTTAAGTTACGAAACCTTGGGACATGAATGATTATATTAAATAAATGTAATCTATGTTGGGTTTGTACGTAACGCAATCATGCAATCAAATCACATAAATAGGGCGGAAGCGTAAAAACTAGGTTTTCAAAATTTATACAAACCCATTACCATGATCATTCTTGTGCATCAATTATCAGTGAATGAAGAAGGAGAAAAACAGAATTATACCTTTGAAGATCCAAGCTTCCTCAGGTACAAGTTCTACTCCTTTGATTCCTTTGATTCCTCTGTAGTGGCCCTTTCCCTTGATCAATGTCAGCCACCCAAATGTTTGGCCTCTAACGGTGATCCACCAAGGAAGATGAAGAACTCAGTAAGATGGGTTATTAGCTTAACCCTTGTTTCTATCTCTATAGAATATGTGTACTCCCAACTCTTGAAAAATTCACGTTCCTTATTTCTGATATAAGACTCTCTTATATAGATATTAGGTTAACCCTCCTAATCCAATTAGAATAGGGTTTTAATTAATTAATTAATTAATTACTTTTAATTAATTTATATCCTAATCTTTATTAGGATTGAGAGAGAGTACTGATATTATATTAATTCCTAAACTCCTTTAGAATTAAAATAATAATAATAATAATAATATTAATAAGACTCCTCTTATTAATTTATATTTAATATTTCTAAAATATTGAATAATAAACATTAAGCTATTTAATTTATTCTATCATCATAGATTAAATTAATTATACTTAATGCATTATTACTATCATGCCATTTTCTTCTTCCTTTTATGGTGTGACCCTTTAGGTTCTCCATATTAAACCGGTTGTGAATAAATTAATTAGAACAATTCTAATCTTATTTAAATAAACAAATTAAACTAATAATCTATTTAAATAAATAACATTTATTCTACAATAGGGATAAGCCTCCCTAGCGATCAATGACTTTCCAGATAATATAGATTTCAACATTAATCATAAAAGAACCTGTGAGTTAATAGTTACCATACAATTCAATCCTTCCACCATACAATGTCCCAATTAAATATAAGACATGGATTTACTGTCAAGTATTAATTTATTTAATCATATGTATTTCGATTAGAAAATGCACAACTCCAAATAATGCAAATTAGAAACCTCTTTCTAATTTCATTCTACCTTGGCCAAGGATTCCTGGGTTGTCATTTAACGAATCACATAGGACATATCTCCTCTTTTACTAGAGGTGGTAGATTCTTTATTGATCATTCATTATCTCCATATGTAACTCATTATACCCAAGCATACCCTATATATGCCTTAAAAGGCCTTAAGGAATTAGTCAAAGTATAATTTGTTACATACAAGATACTATGATGATCTCAAGTCCAAGGATCGCATGTACTACTATCACATTAGGAATTCCTATTGACAGGCGAGTAAAACTCCATTAGGTATTCCATAGCGAGTCACGTTCAGTGAACTTATTCTCCAATAAGCACCTACATACTTGCTTTAGTGTCTCCACACAAATGACCATGAGATCAGTCATCCTCATCCAATGAGCAAGCAACATATGTACCAATCTATCCGGATTTACTAATCCCCATTTTAGTAATCCCACAATTGGGAACTATTTTAGTTTTTAAGCTTTCTGAGAATTTAGATCTCATTATCATGATCTCATCATGATTCTAAAAGCATTGCTTAAAACTATGGGTTATTTACATATTATAAAAATAGCACCATGTAGATAATTATATGCCTTAAATAAATATTTTCTTAATAAATAAATAAGATTGTTTACAAAGTATGTGCTTTGTCATCATACATGATTGGCTTGTATGCACACTACTATCAATCTCCCACTTGCACTAAAGCCAATCGCCATGGTATCTCATACCCATCTTCTCTAAGTGACGATCAAACTGCTGTTGTGTTAAAGCTTTAATAAATGGATCTGCAATGTTGTCTTGAGAGTCTACACGCTCCAAGGTGACGTCTCCTCTTTCAATGATCTCCCTGATCAAGTGAAATCGCCGCAACACGTGTTTAGATTTCTGATTAGACCTGGGTTCCTTAGCCTGTGCAACCGCTCCGGTGTTGTCACAGTATACGAGAACTACTTCTCCAATGCTAGGAACCACACCAAGTTCAGTTATGAACTTCTTCATCTAAATAGCTTCCTTTGCAGCTTCACTTGCAGCTATATACTCTGCCTCTGTCACTGAATCAGCAACCGTTTGCTGCTTGGAACTCTTCCAACTCACTGCACCTCTGTTCAAGGTAAACACATACCCTGAAATAGATTTACTGTCATCTTGGTCTGTTTGAAAACTTGAGTCCGTGAATCCCTCGAGTTTTAATGCTGACCCACTGTAGACAAGAAAAATATCTTTAGTCCTTCTCAAGTACTTTAGGATATTTTCACTACCTTCCAGTGCTCTTCTCCTGGATTCGACTGGTATCTACTTGTTACACTAAGTGCGTGAGCAACATCCGGTCTAGTACATATCATACCGTACATAATATAGATCATATTGCAGAAGCATAAGGGATCTTACTCATACAGTCTCTCTCCTCAGGTGTCTTTGGGGCCTGTTTCTTGGAGAGATTTATCCCATGGCTCATCGGCATGAGACCTCTTTTGGAATCTTCCATGCTAAACCTCTTTAGCATCGTATCAATGTACGTTCCTTGGGATAAGCCGAGCATCCTTTTAGATCTATCTCTATAGATCTTTATCCCCAAAATATAGGATGCTTCACCCAAGTCCTTCATGGAGAAGTTTTTAGATAACCAGATTTTAATGGATTGTAACATAGGAATGTCATTCCCTATCATTAATATATCATCAACATATAATACAAGGAATGATACTGCGCTCCCACTAACCTGCTTGTATTCACATGGTTCATCCTCGTTTTTGATAAAATCAAACTCTTTGATTGTCTCATCAAAACGAATGTTCCATCTACGAGAAGCTTGCTTCAACCCATAAATGGATCGTTGTAGCTTACAGACTTGATTTGTTCCAACTTTTGAAATAAATCCCTCTGGCTGTGTCATATACACATCCTCCTTAAGTTTCCCATTGAGGAAGGCCGTTTTCACATCCATCTGCCAGATCTCATAGTCGTTGTAAGCTGCAATCGCAAGCAAAATCCGAATGGACTTGAGCATGGCTACTGGTGAGAAGGTTTCATCATAGTCAACTCCTTGTCTTTGTTTGAAACCTTTTGCAACCAGTCGGGCCTTATAGGTCTCTACCTTTCCGTCTGCTCCAGTCTTTTTCTTAAAAACCCATTTACACCCAATAGGTTTAATACCTTCAGGTGGTGAAACCAAAGACCATACTTTGTTTTCATATATGGAGTCCATTTCGGATTTCATGGCTTCAAGCCATTTCCCTGAGTCTTTATTACTCATAGCCTGTTCGTAATTCAATGGATCATCATCATTCATGATGTGTACCTCATCATTATCCTCTATAACGAATCCATACCTCTCAGGTATCTTCGGTACTCTTCCAGATTTACGAACAGGGTGTGGTACAGTAGGTTCTTCTACTTGGTTAGGTACCTGACTTTGGTCCGTGGTAACTTGTGGTTCTTGAACTTCTTCAAGATATATCTTGCTCCCACTGACCCCTTCATGGATAAACTCTTTCTCCAAGAAGGTAGCATGTTTCGCAACAAACACCTTTTGATCAGTTGGATGGTTGAAATAATACCCTACGGTTTCTTTAGGGTATCCCACAAATCTACACTTATCGGATTTAGTCTGTAGCTTATCATTTTCAAACTTTTTGACATAAGCTGGACAACCCCAAGTCTTAACATGCTTAAGATTTGGTTTCCTCCCTTTCCACATATCATATGGAGTCTTTGGGGCGGATTTGGTAGGTACCTTGTTAAGTAGGTATGCAGTCGTTTCTAGGGCATATCCCCAGAAGAAAATTGAAAGGTCGGTAAAACTCATCATGGATCAAACCATGTCCAACAGTGTTCGATTTCTCCTTTCAGATACTCCATTTAACTGTGGTGTACCTGGAGGAGTCCATTGTGAGATTATACCATTTTCTCTGAGACAATTGAGAAACTCACTGCTTAAGTATTCTCCACCTCGATCTGATCGAAGTATCTTAATACTCTTGCCCGTTTGTTTCTCTACTTCACTTCTGAACTCTTTGAACTTTTCAAATGATTCTGATTTGTATTTCATTAAATACACATATCCAAATCTTGAGTGATCATCAGTGAAAGTAATAAAATAAGAATACCCACCCCGTGCACTTGTTGTCATAAGTCCACAAACGTCTGTGTGAATCAATACCAACAACTCTGTAACTCTCTCTCCTTTTCCACTAAAAGGAGATTTAGTCATTTTACCCATTAGACAAGATTCACAAGTTGGATATGATTCATAATCAGATAGCTCGAGGAGCCCATCTTTATGCAACTTGGATAATCTTGTTTTATTGATATGACCGAGTCTACAGTGCCACATATAGGTATAATTAATATCATCTCTTTTCCTTTTCTTAATTTGTTCAATTTGAAATATATTTTCTTGTAAGTCAAGTGTATAAAGTCCATTTTGCAAATTTTCAATACCATATAAAACATCGTCTTTATAAATAGAACAACCATTGTTCTTTATAATAACGTCAAAACCTTCCATATCCAATACAGAAATTGAAATAATATTTTTAATAATATTCGGAACATAATAACAATTATTAAGATAAATGGATTTGCCCGAAGGCATTGCTAAACAATAAGTTCCTACAGCTAATGCAGCAACTTTTGCTCCATTTCCCACTCGTAGGATCACCTCATCTTTGTTCAGCTTTCTACTTATGACCAGTCCCTTCACAGTATTACATATGTGAGAACCACAGCCGGTATGCAATACCCAAGTAGAATTATGACTTTCAGAAAAATTAATTTCAATCATAAACAAACCTTGATTGGAAGTCGAAGCTTCTCCAAGCTTCTTCTCTGCTAGAAACTTCTTGCAGTTCCTCTTCCAATGTCAATGCTCATTGCAATGAAAGCACATTCCTTTAGCTGGTTCAGGTTTCTTTTGCTCCTTTTCTTTCCCTTTTCCCTTAGCCTTCTTAGATTTCTTCTTTTCAGAAGACACCTTGGGCCTCTTTCATTTATTGGAAGAATCCACCATCAAGACATTGTTCTTCTTGGATGAGAAGTGACCTTCTGCAGTTTTCAGCATGTTAAGCAGCTCAGGTAAGCTGACATCTAGCTTATTCATGTGAAAATTAACCACAAACTGCGAGAAGGTCTCAGGGAGTGACTGCAAGACCAAGTCTTGACTCAACTCCCCATCCATGACGAACCCAA
The DNA here is from genome assembly GCA_020205555.1 of Panax stipuleanatus. Lineage (NCBI taxonomy): Eukaryota > Viridiplantae > Streptophyta > Magnoliopsida > Apiales > Araliaceae > Panax > Panax stipuleanatus. The sequence continues at coordinate 53,329,218 of CM035121.1, read as the reverse complement.
GCTGTCCAAGGCGTTCAATCAAATTAATTACCTTCAGAACATGAGTCTCGACGGCAGTGCCCTCGGTCATCCGAGATCGGAAGAGCTCCTTAGATATCTCATATCTAGCAGTCCTACTCTGTTCACCATACAACTCCTTGAGGTGAAGCAGCATAGCAGGAGCATCCATTTTTTTTCGTGCTGACGCTGAAGCTCGTTATTCATGGATGCGAGCATGATGCATTGAGCCACAGATGCATCATCTTGCCACTTATTGAAAGTGGCAATCTCTTCCTCAGAGGCTGTTTCTGAAACAGATTCAGGGATAGTGGAATTTAGGACATAAGAAATCTTTTCAGCAGTGAGAACAATTCTCAAATTTCTTAGCCAGTCCTCATAATTCGGGTCGGTAAGCTTATTTGCATCAAGTATGCTTCGCAGTGAGATTAGTGATTTTGACATTTTTAAAATTCTGCATGTGAAAAGACAACATTTTAGCAAACATTCATTTTATTAACTTTGCATACCAAAATAAATTTAGGTCTTTATTTTAAATTGGTATCTCCCACTATTTTCATCAAACTATATTACCCTCACTCATATAGTTCGGCAACATCTAATTAAAGATTTGCTAGTGAGATTAAGGATCCCATTTCAAATGTATATAACCTTGTGGATAGCACAACAAGCGATATACAAATAAATAGGTAGACAACTCTTGTCAATTACATCACCATGTAACTCCTTTTATTTTGCCTCTTAAATCATAATGGTCATGTGTGTGCACATCTGAACTAAAATGATTTAAGTTAAGTCCAACCTAGCACTTCCATAAATTCAAAAAAGAAAAATTTTCGTCCTTGTGGATAGCACAACAAGACTAGATCGTTCAATTTTCTTGATAAGCATCAAATGTGATTAATTAACATCTTAAATATTCAATACTCGCCTTGTGGATAGCACAACAAACTCATATTAAATATTTAATACTCTATTAACTAATCATGCTAGAAGGCGACGTTCGATATTCCAAATATCATTTGAACGCTTCAGACTTAATATTATTTCTTTGAGGGATTTTTTATTATTTGTCTCATCTTGTTTAGCGCGCATGCACATATATATATAAAATACGCGTTATTTTATTAAACATGCAAAGCATGTTTGCATAAAATATAATATATATAATATTTAGCATGCAATATAGAATACTATATTCTACCCGGATTGATTATGGACTTTTATTCTAGTTTGGTTCACTAGAGCCACCAAGTGAACCAAAAGCTCAAACCTAGGAGTGCAAGAATTTAAATTTAAATATAACTATTACATTTAAACCCTGGCTCCATACAAATGAGTCTTCACGCGTTCCTTGCTCCTTGGTCTCCAATTTCTTCAAAATAATTCTAACTATCTCTATTACATTAACTATTTAAAATTAAATAGAAACCTTGATCAGCAATCAAGGGGAAGTACATAGAAAGGAGATAGAATTTACATCGAGAATAAAACTAGAGAAGACGAGGTACGCAGACCCCATTTTATAAAACCCATTCATTCAAGCATTCAACCAAAATAAAATCCAATCACATTGGTCATAGTCCATAATCAATCCCTTTTATTACCATACATATCATCATACGTATCAATAAAACTTATTCATCTCATGAAAATAAATTCATTCCATATATGTATTAATATCAGTTAATGGGCAAAAGTTTGCTAAACTTTGTTTTTGGAAAAATAAACTCCTTTATTTCATTCAAAAATAATTCCAAATTAAACTCTTTAATTTTAGCAATTCTGAAATCTCATATCATATAAAATAAACATCTTTATTTTAAACCTTTATTAATTAAATAAACCATTCATTTAATTAAATAAAACAAAAAAATATTTAGTTCCTGTCCAGTGGCGCAGCTGCGCCAAGAATGTAAAGGAAACCGGCGCAGCTGCGCAGCATGAAAACCAGGAACAGCACCCGGCGCAGCTTCGCAGAATCTGAAAAATTTTTGTTGCCCAGAACTCGATCCAATCGCATATCATACATGTATGGAATCACATAGACTGATAATTAGCACAAGATTGGCTCTGATACCACTGTTGGGTTTGTACATAACGCAATCATGCAATCAAATCACATAAATAGGGCGGAAGCGTAAAAACTAGGTTTTCAAAATTTATACAAACCCATTACCATGATCATTCTTGTGCATCAATTATCAGTGAATGAAGAAGGAGAAAAACAGAATTATACCTTTGAAGATCCAAGCTTCCTCAGGTACAAGTTCTACTCCTTTGATTCCTTTGATTCCTCTGTAGTGCCTCCTTCCCTTGATCAATGTCAGCCACCCAAATGTTTGGCCTCTAACGGTGATCCACCAAGGAAGATGAAGAACACAGTAAGATGGGTTATTGGCTTAACCCTTGTTTCTATCTCTATAGAATATGTGTACTCCCAACTCTTGAAAAATTCACGTTCCTTATTTCTGATATAAGACTCTCTTATATAGATATTAGGTTAACCCTCCTAATCCAATTAGAATAGGGTTTTATTTAATTAATTAATTAATTACTTTTAATTAATTTTTATCCTAATCTTTACTAGGATTGAGAGAGAGTACTGATATTATATTAATTCCTAAATTCCTTCAGAATTAAAATAATAATAATAATAATAATATTAATAAGATTCCTCTTATTAATTTATATTTAATATTTCTAAAATATTAAATAATAAACATTAAGCTATTTAATTTATTCTATCATCATAGATTAAATTAATTATACTTAATGCATTATTACTATCATGTCATTTTCTTCTTAAATAATTCTTTTTCCTTTTATGGTGTGACCCTTTAGGTTCTCCATATTAAACCGGTTGTGAATAAATCAATTAGAACAATTCTAATCTTATTTAAATAAACAAATTAAACTAATAATTTATTTAAATAAATAACATTTATTCTACAATAGGGATAAGCCTCCCTAGCTATCAACGACTTTCCAGATAATATAGATTTCAACATTAATCATAAAAGAACCTGTGAGTTAATAGTTACCGTACAATTCAATCCTTCCACCATACAATGTTCCAATTAAATATAAGACATGGATTTAATGTCAAGTCTTAATTTATTTAATCATATGTATTTCGATTAGAAAATGCACAACTCCAAATAATACAAATTAGAAACCTCTTTCTAATTTCATTCTACCTTGGCCAAGGATTCCTGGGTTGTCATTTAACGAATCTCGTAGGACATATCTCCTCTTTTACTAGAGGTGGTAGATTCTTTATTAATCATTCATTATGTCCATATGTAACTCATTATACCCAAGCATACCCTATATATGCCTTAAAAGGCCTTAAGGAATTAGTCAAAGTATAATTTGTTACATACAAGATACTATGATGATCTCAAGTCCAAGGATCACATAGTTCTACTATCACATTAGGAATTCCTATTGACAGGCGAGTAAAACTCCATTAGGTATTCCATAGCGAGTCACGTTCAGTGAACTTATTCTCCAATAAGCACCTACATACTTGCTTTAGTGTCTCCACACAAATGACCATGAGATCAGTCATCCTCATCCAATGAGCAAGCAACATATGTACCAATCTATCCTGATTTACTACTTCCCATTTTAGTAATTCCACAATTGGGAACTATTTTAGTTTTTAAGCTTTCTGAGAATTTAGATCTCATTATCATGATCTCATCATGATTCTAAAAGCATTGCTTAAAACTATGGGTTATTTACATATTATAAAAACAGCACCATGTAGATAATTATATGCCTTAAATGAATATTTTATTAATAAATAAATAAGATTGTTTACAAAGTATGTGCTTTGTCATCATACATGATTTGCTTGTATGCACACTACTATCAATCTATTCGTATATTACATGTTATTCCGCTGTGCGATATGATATTTAGTTATATTATTGTGTTAGTATTTAGAACGTGACGAACCGAATTCAAACGATGTGGTGGTCCGAATTTGGGGGCGTCACATACTCCATCCAGCTAACATACCATAGGCAGGGAAAGCACTTATAGTCTACATAACCGCTGCCCTAAGGTTGAAATTTGTTTTTATGGAAACATCCCAAGTATGTACTCCATCCTCCCACAATACCTTAAACTTGTCTATAAGAGGTCTCAAGTAAACATCTAGGTTCTTTCCAGGACTCTTGGGACCAGGAATCACGAGTGAAAGAAACACTACAAAAAAAAGGGTTAATGCCGACGGGATCATTAACGACGGTCGTACTCCCGTCGGTAATGACATCTTTCTCGACGGCAATGCTGTCGCCAATACTGACCGTCGGTAATAACCTTTCCCGGATCTAAATTTGGTGGGATTTTTTTCGCGGGAGTGGGAAACCCATAGGCGACGGCACAAAATGCTATGGGCGACGGCACGGCCGTCGTAATAGAGTCAATAGCGACGGGGGTAATAGCGACGGCTACGCCGTCGCTAATGAGTCTGTTTTAAAAAACCCTAGGCTCGACGGGAACGACTACTTTCTTTTCCCATTTTGATTTTCCCTCCTGCCAAGAGTTCCCCCTGCCATCTCCGGCGTCCCTCCATCCCCTGCAACCTCCGGCGTCCCCCCTCCTGCCTCTGATCGACCCCCCCTGCCATCTCCGGCGTCCCTCCCTCCCTTGCCACCTCCGGCGTCCCCCTGCCTCCAATTGAACCCCCCTTCTGCCACCTCCGGCCATTTCGCTACTGCAACTTCAGAGGTTGCACGAGCCTGTACAAGGATTGGGTTGATTTGGTACTCGTATAAACATGTAAGTTTTTCAGTTTGTATCCCTCTCTATAATTGATTTTATCATCTTGTTAATCTTTAATAGTTGGGGGGTATGTTGTTTAATTGTTTATATACATGATTAGTTTATATTTTTGTGGGGGTATGTTATTTAATTGTATTGTATTTGGGTAATATATTGGCAGCTGATTTCGATTAGGAGTGGAAGCTCGAATTGGATCTCTAAGACTGTATAAGACTGTATGTTACTATTTTTTTTATTTTTTTAAAAAATTTTATGATTAGAATTATATAATCATACTATAAAACTGAATTGGTGCTTGAATTCTCAATTCTTCTTAAGAATGACATGATTAAAATGACTACATTATGTGTGATATTGCCATTCTAAAACATAGTAGTTTGGATTTTTAAATTGTTTCTTAACTAGTGAGGATAGTGGTTATATATTTTATTCAAATACTTGACAAACCCTTAGTTGCTACTGTTAATTACTTGTGCTTAAGATATATATATATACACACACACACACACACATGTCTTGTTAATTTGTTAGATTAAATGCCTTGCTAAAGATTTGGGAGTTTTTTTTTAAATTACATGTCTAGTTAAATATTTAGAATGAAAACATTGATATCACCGTATTTGCAGAATTCAAAATAATATCAATTAGCTTCATCATATTTCATTTTCTTAAATAAGTTTTTGCTTTTATAAATGGCTGAAAATTAATAAAACAAAAATGATCAACTTGATAACATTAAAATGTGTAGTTTACATTTTAATAAGCTAATGATGTGTGTGTATTGTGTGTTTCTTATCTAGCTTAAGGACTGCCATAGTCTTTTCTTTGTAATACTCCAATGAGAATATTGTTTCAATATTCAAACTTATCATTGTGATTATTGCATTTGCATATTTTTTCATATAGTTTAGGAAGCTTAGAAACCCGTTCGAGATTCACTTAATAGAAGTGAATCTCGAATAGTCCCCATTTTGGGACTGTTCTTGAATGTTTCGATCCCACTTAGGTCGGTGTTAACGGCTTGAGCATGTCTTTATATTTTGAGAATTTTCGGTGAATATCTCTTGATGCTCTTCGGGTGCATATTTAGGCTACGACGTGGTAGTCTATTTTGTGTACTTGAAGACCATAGGGAGGTGCTGCCGAAATTTCTTAAAATATAAAGATGTGTTCATGTTGTTGGCATCAGGTGGGGCGACGCATTCGGGAATGGGATAGAAGTCTGACCCGTTAGAGTGGAGATGAAGTTAGGAAACTCATACGCTTGCATATACATAAACTTGGAGACTTGATTGTGTTTGTCTAACTGTCCAGATATATAGCAGCCTGTTGTCCAAGATGTCTGTTGATCGAAGTTGGATGGAACGTAGGGTAGCCACTGATAAGAGTGGGCTTCGCTCTAAGTACCGTAGTGGGGTTGAACAGTTTATCAATTTTGCGTTTGAGCATGTCAGTGGCGATGAGATCAGATGTCCTTGTAAGAGGTGTGTGAATGAAGTGTGGAAGGAAAGGAGTGATGTCATGTGTGACTTATTTGCGTATGGGTTCAAGCAGGGTTATACGACATGGATCTATCATGGGGAAACCTGGTTGGATGAACATGAATCAGAACTGAAATCCAGATGTGACGAAACCTTTGATTGTACTAACATGATAGTCGAAGCTGCTGGTTCATACTTTCAGTGGAATACAGATAGGGATAACGGTAGCACTGAGCAAGAGCCGAATGACGGGGCTAAGGGTTTCTATGAGTTATTGCAGGAATCAGCGACGCCATTGTATGACGGGCACGAAAAGCACACCGTCTTATCTGCAGTGACTAAGTTTTTACACTTCAATAACGAGCATGACTGTAGCGAGAGAGGTTTTAATGAACTGCTAAACATTGTGAAGGAGTGCTTACCTGCAGGCAATAAATTACCGGAGTCGTACTATGATGTGAAGAAAATGGTCAAAAGACTCAATCTAGGGTATGAGAAGATTGATGCTTGTGAGAATGACTGTATGTTGTATTACGGTGATGTCAATAAAAATAAGAGGTCATGTGATTTTTGCGGTACAAGTAGATACTGTGAACGGCACAAGAAAAAGGGAAAAGACGTGCCGAAAAAGATCTTACGTTACTTTCCCATTGCGCCGAGGCTTCAGCGGTTGTTCATGTCAACACATACCGCCGAGGATATGAGGTGGCACTCTACACGGGACATAGTCGAAGGTCAACTGACGCACCCGGCAGATGGGCTTGAGTGGAAAAATTTTGATAAAAAGCACCCCTCGTTTGCTGAAGAGGTTCGCAATGTTAGGCTTGGACTTGCTACAGATGGGTTTAATCCGTTTAACGGGCCTTACACAAAGCCCTACTCAACTTGGCCAGTGATTATTGTTGTGTATAACCTCCCGTCTTTGATGTGCATGAAAGATCCCTACATGTTCATGCATTTACTGATTCCGGGTGATAAGAGTCCAAGTAAAGACATCAATGTATACCTCAGGCCGTTAATTGATGAGTTGAAGATGTTGTGGGAAAAAGGGGTTCAAACTTATGATGTATCTCTTAAGCAGAACTTTGACATGAGGGCAGCTTTACTGTGGACAATAAATGACTTCCCGGCGTTAGGAATGATCAGTGGATGGTCGACTCACGGGGGCTTGTCATGTCCCGTGTGCATAGGGTCAGTTAAAGCTATGCGGCTCAAACATGGGGGGAAAATGAGTTTCTTTGCAACATCCAGACAGTTTTTGCCGATTGAACATCGTTATCGACGGATGAGTAGACAATTCAATCGAAAAACAGAGAAACGTCAAGTACCTGGCCGTCTTTCTGGGTCAGTAGTGTTGAGTTGGATTAGTCATTTAAAGTTTCCACCTCCAGGGAAGAATCACAGATTAGAGCGAGCTTATGGTTACGGCAAGGTTCACAACTGGACACACAGATCCATGTTCTTTGACCTGCCTTATTGGGCTACACTCTGCATCCGTCATTGTTTAGATCCGATGCATACTGAGAAGAACGTATTTGATAACATTTTTTATAAAGTCATAGATGCAAGTGGTAGAACAAAGGACAACAACAAGTCGAGGCTTGATTTGGTAGAAATGAACATTAGGGAAGATCTGTGGCTGTATCAGGAGGGTAGTAAGACGGTAATGCCTAAAGCTGAATATACTTTGACCAGGGAACAGTTGATATTGATATGTAATTGGATCAGTGGACTGAAGCTCCCAGATGGATATTCTTCGAATATAGCAAGGTGTTGTAAAGTCGAAGACCTGAAGTTTCGGGGTCTCAAAAGTCATGATTGTCACGTATTCATGCAAAAGTTGATCCCTGTGGCATTTATCGACTTGTTACCGAAACGTGTGGTTGAAGCACTGACGGAGCTTTCTAATTTCTTCAGAGATCTATGCTTGACGGAGCTCCAGCTCAAAGACATAGATAAAATGGAGATGCAGATAGTGGAAATAATGTGCAAGTTAGAAATGATCTTCCCTCAATCTTTATTTGATTCAATGGAGCAATTGCCTATTCACTTGCCATACGAAGCTAAGTTTGGCGGTCCCGTGCAATATAGATGGATGTATCCATTCGAGAGGTAATGACATTAATGTTTTTAATACGGTAAAATGTTCATTCTTGTTTGCTAATCTATATATCACATAGGTCTATGCGACGTCTAAAGCAAAAGGTGAAGAATAGAGCCCGTGTAGAGGGGTCAATTGCTGAAAGTTATGTTATGGAGGAACTTGTTAATTTCTGCTCATTGTACTTTGAGCCGAATGTTCAGACGAAGCACAATCGCTTACGTCAGAATGAGGCTGTTGCGCACGAGGAAAATAGAGAATTAACGGCTTTTAGTCATCCTGTACACCCATTCGGCGGTAAAAAAAGGCGATTCTTGACCGATAGTGAGTATGCAGCTGCCACATTGTATGCACTTGTCAACATGAATGAAGTAGCGCCATACATTAAGTAAGTAGTCGTAACTATATATAAATGTCTGGTGTAACTGTGTCAAGTTTCTTTACAAACACTTTAAGTATATAACTGTGCTGCAGTCAATATGATGCTGAAGTACGTGAAACGAATCCGAGTATATCGGACGGGGATTTGCAAAATTTTAGAAATGGACAATTTGTGCAATGGTTTAGAGATCATGTAAGTCTAATCCTTTACAAGTTCAATGAATCTACCATCATAGATTTTCTATATGACGTAATTAACTTTAGAATATGTTGTGTTAATATATACATTAGGTCCTCACAGATGAGTTAGCTGACAATCGACTAAAGCTTATAGCCGACGGCCCTGAAAGATCTGTAGATACTTATACATGTTGCATTGTCAACGGTTACAGATTTAAGTGTTGCGATATTGGGGAAGTCTCTTCTACTGATTCTGGTGTTGTGGTTAAAGGTAGCTGCTACGATAACATTTGGGATGACTGGTATGGACGATTGCTAGAAGTTGTCGTTCTCAAATATTGGGGTCAGAAAGAGTTAGTTTGCTTCAATTGTCAATTGTTTGATGTTGAGAATGGAGTTATAGTTAATAAAAAATCAGGACTGGTGACTATTAATGTTAAGTCAAAACTAAGACTGATGACTGGTATGGACGAGCCTTTTATTTTAGCAAGTCAAGCAACACAGGTGTACTACGCGCGGAGTGTTAAGACTCCTGCAAGCCCATGGTATGCTGTTATAACCACCAAAGCCCGTGGTTTTCAAGGCACAGCTCCTCGTCCAGACGATGAACCTTTACAAGTCGAGTCTACTAGTGTCACACTGGCTGATGTGACAATTATTAGTGAGTCTAGTGAAGAAGAGGATGATGTTGTCACTGTCTAAAGTGAAGACGATGTTGTTGAGGATGTTGATATAATTGAAGAAATCGTTGAGGATGACGAAGATGGTGATGACAATGATAGTGAAGATATACTGCTCGAAGATGACGATTCTGATGTTGATGGCTTTGATGATATAAATGATTAGGAGTATGTACTCTTTATGTCCTTTTAGTTGTATTCAAATGTAATAGTTTGTAGTAGTGCAATCATTATCTAAAACTTATATTGTATTCAAATGTAATAGTTTATGTCCTTTTAGGTTACCATTTATGTTGTATCCTTTTAGTTGTATCCGCGTGTTATCCTCTTTGTTACTGTTAAAAATATTGTGATTACGAATGTCTAATAATATTTTGTTGATGATTTGACAGTATATATACAGATATGGCGCGTACACCACACGGCGGTCGTGGTGGGCGTGCTGGTAGTTCAGGCCGTGGAGGTAGTGGCGGTGATGATCAGGCCGGATCATCAGGTATAATTACATGTTTTGCTGTTATACATCTTATTGTTTTTAATTTTATATAGTATTAACATTAAATTCGTTTAATAAATATTGTTGTATTTCACTACATAGGTGATCGACATAGGCCTCCGCGGGGACTAGCACGTGGATTGCTAGGGAATCCCCCCCAGGCGCCGCTTATTTGTCGTGTTGGGGGTAATAGGTAATTATGTATTTGACATTGTTTTTGTAATAATTATTTAGTTATTATATATTCTTTGAAATTTGCAAATGTATCTGTGTCAATTTTAGTATCCTTGACGCGACGCCAAGGAACACGTTGCTTGGGATCGTCCGCAACCGATTCTCAAGCCCGTGGATGAGGTGGGGGGATGTGGATGACCGCTCACGTGGGCTCATTATTGCTGAGTTTAGGGTAAGATGTCACTCATTCATATATGTTAGTTTTATATTCCATTTGAATATTTTTTTACCGTTTTGATTTAACACAGGTCTACTAAGCTTATTAATGTGTAATGTGCAGAGATATTACCGATTCGAGGACGGTAAGGAAGCCCAGGGAATGACTGTTCTCCAGAGGTATCTCGAGATGAACTGGCACAAGTGGGTCTACGACTGGAAGAAGAAGGCCCAGACCAAGATGGCTGATGGACAGACACTTAGAGATGTCAGACCAGATTTCATTGGTGCTGCGGTGTGGGAGCAGATGTGCGATATTTGGGAGGGCGAGGCGTTCAGGAAGATGTCGGCACAACGTATAGCTGCCCGACAGCAGAGTCGTCTCCCACACTGCACTGGGTCTCAGTCGTACGACCTTTACAGGGAGAGACTCGAGGTGAGTCTAAAGCACCCACCTTCCCGCCTCGAGTTTTGGTGGCACGCTCACCAGAAGAAAGGTGAAGGTGGTTATATCTCACCTGAGGCAGAGCGCATTGCTGTAAGTAATATAATTCTTTTATTTAGTATGTATTTAAAATCTTGAAATTCTTTTGTATTTTTTTGTTTTATACTTTGCTTTTCATCTATTTATGTGTTTTTTCAGACACGGTTCGAGGACCTTGCTGTGGTCCAGAGCAGCCAGAGAGGTGACACTCCTGTAGATGATGCTACGCGTGCGGATGAGGAGATGGAGGATTGGCTGCAGGCTACAGGGGGGCCGAAGAAGGGTAGAGTTGTGGGCCATCCCCGGGTCCCCGCCTACACTTTAGTCCCTGCTGCGAGATCTCGACGTCGCCCACCCACCGGAGGTAGTGGTGCGAGTGGATCGGGCGCCGGCCCTTCATTATCTGACGACTTCTTCAGGCAGATCATCGAGGGGTGCATGGCGAGCAGTATCGTGCAGTCAGGCGCACCGTCACGCGAACGGATTTACCAGCTTGCTCAGGAGGTTGTCCACGGCTCCATAGATCCTACAGCTGCCGCTGACGACCTCATGGGTGTAGTCCGGTAGGAGACCATCCATGTATGTGCGGTTGTCTTGGCCAACATCTTTCCTCCACATATTCGACAGGTAAAAACAATTATTGATATATTTCCTTATTTGTAATTATATTGCTTTTATAAACTGTCAAACAAATAGTTAACATATACATTTTCGAAACCCGCCTCGGTAGTTAAAACGACACGCAAACACAGACATAGCACCGCATAGCCATTAGGCACGCGTTACAACTGACGGGACTCGATTCCGATATACGGAGCCCGAGTTCGAGTCCCGTCTGCATAATTAGTCGAAAACTTAGAAAAAAGTCAAAAAAGAGACCAAAACCCGCCTCGGTCGTCAAAACGACACACAAACACAGACATAGGACCGCATAGGCATAAGACACGCGTTACAACTGACGGTGCTCGATTCCGATATACGGAGCCCGAGTTCAAGTCCCGTCTGCCTAAATAGTCGAAAACTTAGAAAATAGTCCAAAAAGAGGCCAAAACCCGCCTCGGTTGTCAAAACGACACGCAAATACAAACAATAGCACCGCATAGCCATAAGGCACGCGTTACAACTGAAGGGACTCGATTCCGATATAAGGAGCCTAAGTTCGAGTCCCGTCTGCCTAAATAGTCAAAAACTTAGAAAATAATCCAAAAAGAGGCCAAAACCCGCCTCAGTCGTCAAAACGACACGCAAATACAAACAATAGCACCGCATAGCCATTAGGCACGCGTTACAACTGACAGGACTCGATTCCGATATACGGAGCCCGAGTTCGAGTCCCGTCTGCCTAAATAGTCGAAAACTTAGAAAATAGTCGAAAAGGAGGCCAAAACCCGCCTCGATCATCGAAATGACACGCAAATACAAACAATAGCACCGTATTGCCATTAGGAACACGTTACAACTGACGAGACTCGATTCCGATATACGGAGCCCGAGTTCGAGTCCCGTCTGCCTAATTAGTCGAAAACTTAGAAAAAAGTCAAAAAAGAGGCCAAAACCCTGCCTCGGTCGTCAAAACGACACACAAACACAGACATAGCATCGCATAGACATTAGACACGTGTTACAACTGACGGTGCTCGATTCCGATATACGGAGCCCGAGTTCGAGTCCCGTCTGCCTAAATAGTCAAAAACTTAGAAAAAAGTCAAAAAAGAGGCCAAAACCCGCCTCGATCATCGAAACGACACGCAAATACAAAAAATAGCACCGCATAGCCATTAGGCACACGTTACAACTGACGGGACTCAATTCCGATATATGGAGCCCAAGTTCGAGTTTCGTCTGCCTAATTAGTCGAAAACTTAGAAAAAAGTCAAAAAAGAGGCCAAAACCCGCCTCGGTCGTCAAAACGACACACAAACACAGACATAGCACCGCATAGGCATTAGACACGCGTTACAACTGACGGTGCTCGATTCCGATATACGGAGCCCGAGTTCGAGTCCCCGTCTCCCAAAATAGTCAAAAACTTAGATAATAGTCGAAAAAGAGGCCAAAACCCGCCTCGGTCGTCAAAACGACACGCAAATACAAACAATAGCACCGCATAGCCATTAGGCACGCGTTACAACTGACGGGACTCGATTCCGATATACGGAGCCCGAGTTATCAGCCCATCTGTCTAATTTGTTATAACTTGAAGAACACAAACTAAAATAATGTAAATATGTTCTCATTTCTACTTTGTTATTAATATTTTAATTTTGTAGGGTCTTGTTGACGAGTCTCGTGGAGGTGGAGGTGGAGGCACAGGCGACGGGACCGGTGACGGGACAGGCGACAGGACCGACGACAGTACCGGCGACGGGACAGGCGACGGGACCGGCGGTGATGATACTGTCACTCCTCCTGATTTGGGTTGTAGTTAGTTTATGACATATATTTTGAGTTTCATGTATGTATGATGTACAGTTTTTGATCGAGTTGTACAGACGTCCATTTTTTATCTATATATTTGATTTGGATTACTATTTGATTGTTAGGATAATTTTGTATGATATTTGATTGTTATTTGATGGTTTTTTTTAGTTTATAACAGGTTATATGTATATATTTGTAAATGAACAGGGAAAATTTGAAATTATTAAAAAAAAAATCAAAAAAAATGTAGGCATTGCCGACGGTGGCAATACCGACGGGGTTGCCGTCGCCAATGACATTCAGCGACAGACACAGTGGCAGACATGTACTAATCCGAAAAAAATTTAAAAAGGTCATTACCGACGGCACAAAGTCATTGCCGATGGCCGCGCAGTCGCCAATGAGTGCGGCTTCAAAAAATTTGGGTTTCTATTGCCGACGGCTTAACCGTCGTTCTAACTGTCGTAAGTCAGTATACGCCGTCGCTAGTGAGTCCCGTCGCCAATGATAATGTTTCCGACGGCTAACGACGGGGACCAGGGGCGACGACCTTAGCGGCGACGGTCCTCGCGACGGTTACTGCCGTCGCTAATGACATCAATGCCGACGGCAAGTGTAGTCATTGGCGACGGCAGTGACCGTCGGTAATGACTGTTTTTTTTGTAGTGAAATAAGTATGGTTGTTTCATGCACATCCAAGGAGGCACGTTGTACGGAGTAACAATCACAGGCCAGCAGGAGTACGGAACAGCTGAGTGGCCGAACAGGTTGAATCCATCTGTGGACAAGCCAAACCTTACATTTCTATGTTCCAATACAAACCCAAGATGTGCTAAGTTAAAACCTTTCAAAGCCTGCCCATCCGCTGGATGGTTAAGTTCTCCATCTTTAGCTGGAGATTTCGCATGCCAAGTCATATGTTCAGCTGTTCTTGAAGACATGTACAACCTTTTTAACCGATGATAAATTGGAAAATACCTTAAAATCTTAAAAGGTATACTTGTCTTTTTTGTAGTCACACCCTCTTTATTAGGCCTGAACCGATCATGACTGCAAAACATGCACCTTGTCTTTTGTTCATTTACCTTATAAAACAACATGCAATCGTTCGGACATGCATTGATCTTTTGGTATCCAAGACCCAACTTCTTCACCATTTTCTTACAGTAGCAGTTATCGGGCAATTTTTCATCGTCAAGAAACATACTCTTAATGGCCTTCAATAGTGACTCAAAACACTCATGGCTCATGTTGTGATCAGCCTTGATGCTAAGTAATGTCGCCACTGTAGACAATGTAGTGTGCTTGGTGCAACTATGCCACAACGACTCGCTACCCTCGTCTAACAACTTAAAGAACGCTTTGGCATCAGAATTTATAGGTTGCTCTCTGCCTTATTCCCAATTAAAATTAGACCCTGTAATATCATGAACCATGTCATTCATACGATGGGTACTACTTTTCGGAGTGTGTACTTGTGCGTAGCCACTATCTCTTCTCTGCCCATGTACCCACCAGCATTCTTCATAATTTCTCATGAACCCAGAAACAAGTAAATGATAGTTTACTATGTCTCTGTTCATATAATTTATATTTTTACATTTCAAACAAGGGCATCTTATCTTGTTCTGACCATTCACACATTCTGGGTGATTATATGCATAATCCAGAAACACTTGACAACCAGTTTCTGAAGTCAGTTGTAGCACCTATCTGTGCACTTGACTTTCATTTTCTCATCCAGCTATGGTCTGAATAGATGTCCATGATACCACGGTACCTACTGCAAACAAGAATTATTGTATCCCCTTGTTAGATAGTTATAATTCAGCCCAATGTCATTTATGATGCATACTTGTAAACATATGATTAACATTTAAGCAGACTTTTGTAAACATATATATAACTTGAGCATATACACATATATGATTAACATTTCAACATACATGTAAGCTGTTATTGTTTGAGGGTATTAAAGCACACCTTAGGCTTATAAAAGAGATCCTAACTTGGTTCTCTTGTTAGATTTTGTCAAGACGATGATTGATAATCACTAATAGCATGCATTAGCAACTTTATATAAGCTCATTACATTCCATCAAGGTCAAGTACTCAAAATAGGTTTGACTATCCACATGCACGACGACATGCATATATGGCCATTTCTAGGCACCCAAGACACAACCCAAGAGAAATTGGACATGCATATATGGCCTGTCTATATATACATGCATGCATAAGTAGTAATTGGGCAGTTTGGTTCATGAGACGGCGCACGATCTTCAAATCACTAATTACTTTCGCATTCACTCCATCATTAATTTGCCCCCTGGCCAATCTTCTTCTTCTTTATCCATTCCCATATAAGAAGAAGCTAGTTCTACACATAATCTGGTTCATTCATTCATATATATATACTAGTACTTCAATATTTCACCAAACAAAATTAAACATGGCAAGTGATGATCAGTACTCGATGTTGAATGGATGGCCAAATTATCAAGTACTTATGCCCAAACAAGAAGATGAGTTCTCCTTCCTCAGCCAACTCCCTCCACTTCACGATTTTAGGTTAATTACATGCAAAATAATCCAATAAACTAGCAACTTATATGTTAATTACTACGTTCGTTAGGCTTTTAATTAATTCCACTTCAATTTTTTTTATATAGGACTTTTTATCAAGACATAAGCTACACACGCATATATATATATATATATATATTGACTCTGCTGTTAATTAATTAATTTGTGCTTTTGATTATGTACGTTGTGTTTTAATTTCAAGTGGTAATCCTGAACTTGATCGCATGTATGAGTTTGCATTACAAGAGAGTTGTAATTTTTATGGTGATTTGGCATTGATGGACAATACAGTCGCATCTAATCCTTTTTATACATCTTTGGATCTTGTTCCAACAACCCAAACTAGTCTGTTGCAAGGTCAGCACAATCCATGATATATATATGTATAATCGATATTCTCATCCTTTAATTTATTATTTCTTACAATTAAGGTAGTAGTAGTGTTACTTAATTCTATATATTTTAATATTTTAATTTGCATGCATGCAAAAAAGTTATTGTATAGCGGCTATATATATGATAATATATTTTAATTTATTATATTTTAGTTTAATATAATATTTTACTATATTATATTATATTATATTATAATAATATATTTTATATTATTTAAGTTTAATATTCTATTTTATTCTATTTATATGATATTATATTTTAATTTAATGATATATTTAATATATATTATATATCAAATATTAAATGTTACTAAATTTAGTATGAGAGAAACTAAGTAAATGCTACTTCGTTTAATTATTATATTATATCATGTTATTTTAATTTAATTTTTATTTATTTATTAGTTGAAAACTAAGTAAATGGTAACTTAGTAATGTTACAAAGAATATATAGTATACATTACCCAAATTAAACCTAATTAAGGGTTCTTAAACATATAGTATACATTAACCAAATTAATCAAATTTATGTATATATATATATATATATATATATATATATATATATATATATTCATAGTAACATATCAATATAATAGCAACATATTAATTCATATATGTATACATTACCCAAATTAATCAAATTCATTGTATAATTAATCATTAGTATATAAAAAAATGAAATATATACCAAAGCGGCGATGGCGGCGGTGGCGGCGGTGGCGGCGGGTGGTGGCGGTGAAGCGGTAGCAATGGGCGGCAGCTGGTCTTCTCCCTATTCTTCTCCCTCTTCTCCCTCTTCTCGCTCTTCTCTGTCTCCCTCTTTTTCTTGCTAATTCGAGTCTGCTGTCTGCGAGGCCTGTTGCTGAGTACATTAAAAAGGATCAGTGACCGTTTTTAGCGACCGTCTGCGGTCGCTAATTTTTAATGACGTGGATGTATTAGCGACCGCGTGCGGTCGCTGATACTTAGTGGTCACTAAAGAAAAGCCCGCGAGCAATTCACGCCAATTTTTAGGCTGCAAAAACACACATGCGACCGATTTTAACCTTTTTCACAGCTTTACCCTCTCTCGCTAAAACAGTCATAACCTTTTCGTTTCAAAACATTTTTGAGTGTTTCTTGAGCCCACGCGAAGCTAACTTCCGGAACTACAACTTTCGTCTAATGACTTGTTTCCAAATTCTGAACACATCAGTCCAGAAATTTCGTGGAAGGGGACTGTTCGTGATTGGTTGGGCAGATATGGTGTGACTACTTTGAATGGTCATAACTTTGTGCTACGAAGTCGGAATTAGTCCGTTTCGGAATCTATTAAAAGCTTATTCAGTGTACTATAACATATTAAAAGCCCAGAATTTTCTGGAAACATTAACTGATCGAAACAGTGTCCCGAATAGCATCTCCTGCTCACAATTTGAGAGATTCGACACATTTCCTTCCAATCACCATAACTCCCTCATCCGAGGTCGGAATGAGGTCATTTCAAAGCCTATGGCTTCCTAACTCAGTGCACTACAACTACCCAGAAACTTAGAGTTTTTCAGGCAACATAGCTATTCCAGAATTTGACACTATAGTCACTGTTCATCCAGTTTTCATTTCTAGACATAATTTACTAAAATCTTCACCACGGATTCGTTTTAACTTCGTTTTGGTTCATTCATGTTAAGAAATCTTCAGAACTTAAAGAAGTACAACATACAAGTATCAAACTAGGTTTTTAAACGTAAAACATAGCCATGCAAAGTCCTCAAACCCAGCCCAAAAATCTGTCCATAATGTTCTTTGTCAATCTTTCCATCCTTTACGCATAGGTTCGGATTTTGTGTGATTTAGTTCCACTTGGATGTTCTTAAGAGTTCATTTATCTTCAGAGAATCATCCTTAATAGGTTTCTTTACACATATAACTCAAGAACATTATCATAGCCATGAAAATGAAGAAAATGGAAGTTAAGGTTTTTAAAGCTTACTTCTTGAAGTTAACTCCACTTAGATGCTAGATGATGATCTAAAGCTTGCTAGGATGCTCTCCTCTACTTCCTTGATCCTTCCCGTAGCCCAAATCAAGCTCCTTCAACAAGCCCATTTCTTTCTCTCTCTAGGATTTTCAAAGCTTTAAGGTAGGAGAATGATGAATAGTGGTTATGGATGTTATATAAAAGATGTTTAAATGCTATAGACTTGCTAGAGCTTATCTATAGTTTACTTTTCATTCTTCATGAGTTTCTCCCGAAGCTTAAATCATGCTCCTTCACTCCACCCATTTGCTTCTCTCTTGCTTTCTTGGAGTTTTAATGAAGAAGATGATGAATAGTGGTTATGGTGAAGTATATGGATAATTTTCAGATTTTTCTCTTCCTTCCTTAAGCCTTCCCGAAGACCTCTTCTCTTCTCTCTTTCTTGTTCTCTTTCTCTCTTCTTCTATTTCTTCCTCTTTCTCTCTCCTTATCCTGAGATTACTTGTAAAGCTAGGAAATTAATTTTCCCACATGTTGCTCGGTTCATTGCATCCAATAATTGTTCAATTTTGTATTTTATTAAGTTGTTTAATAAAATGACCAAAAAGTCCCTCGCCTTTTGGGCTAAGAAAAATTGGGCTATTTGATTTATTGTTTGGGCTTCCTACTTTAATTTCTTGGGCCATGCATGAAAAATAACATGGACCAACATAAATTTTATCTTACCCTAATTATTTAATTTGGGTTTCTAATCCACTCATTTTGGAATTTAAATACTTACTTACATAATTTAATTATGTAAACCCATTAAGCTAGGTTTAAAATAATTAATAAATTGAGATAATAAAATTAATCTCTTAGGTTAGTATATATTTTAAATATTAAATTCTCATATACCATAATCTTTAAGCTATTTAATTACTATACCTAATGTATAATTAGGTTATGTAGCTTTCTTTATAATTCACTATATAAAACATTTATCCTTATACATAATCTCTTTCCAAATTTCAAATTTATAGCATTCTCATTTAATTTCTTTACATTACTTAAAAATTTAAATCAAACCGTATAGGTTCTTTAAAATTTTTAATTAATCCTCTATTTCCACTCTAGGTTTTAAACTTTAACCTTTAATTTTAATCATTTAAGATTTTATTAATCTTACAAATTCTCGGGTTGTCACATTCACCCTTTCTTCTAAGAATTTCGTCCTCGAAATTACAGTCTACTATTTCCTACTCCTTTTATTCACCAAGACTAGGTTTTCAAGTTAACCTTTACCTGATTTCATACTCAATTTAATGAGTACATATTGCTTTCTTCTATGAGAAACTATTCCTTCGATACCTTCTACCCAGACTTCTCTCCAAGGAGTTAAAAACTTTTTAAATTATGCTGAGGGGTCATATAGACCATAAACACATAGTTTTAACGATATTTATATTGCAAAACTGTAACTACTAAGTATGTTTACAATCACGAAGAAGGCAAACTACTTCTGCAAGTACGTTAGGTAATCAGCCTATCGTACCCTACATCATGCATAACGTATCAATCATGTCCAGCGAATATTTACGCTACTAGATTGAATTATTTTATCCAATCAACATAGTTCACCTCAGTCGTATCATAGGATTCCGCACCAAAATAATTTGGTTTGGGATAAATTCTCAAAAATACTTTGAATTTTCATACACATTTGTCTAGCTGAATCAAATAGCTTAGACATATACCAATAATTCAAATTTCAATCGAAACATGTCTATCGAAATTCAGTTGGCAATAACTTACCTTTAAAATTCTGAAAATTATTTTATGACGTTATGATACCGCACTGTATTTACAGTCCGTTTGAGGATTCCGACATTGTGTGACTTTGTCATACTACATTATTCCATAGTGGGACTGACGATCTTTAGATCACATCCGACACTAAGTAATTTTGCATTGATAACTCCATCATTTTATCGTTTCTGCACCAGGTTCAATGATGCATTAATGATATATAAAATATATTTTGATAAATTTCAAATTATTTTCGTCTAGCCGAAACAATTAGCTTAGACTTTTCTTTAAACCGTTCAAAACTATTGAAAATCATTTTTATTGTTATCATACCGCCACAGGTAACGATGTGTTAGTGGTACGTGTAATACCCTGAGAATTTCCATATATTATTAAATAAATATATTAATGGAAATGAGAATTTATTTGAATATAAATGATTTTGTGTTATGAGATGAATTAATTCAATTATATATAATTGAATAATTATAATAATTGAGAAATTGGTGGAGTTTGTGATAAACTCGTTGATTGCCTTGTGTGGCACAGTGACGTAATATAAGAATGATTATATTAATTTAAGCAAACAATTAATCTATATTAATTGTTAAATCGAAGAATATTAATTAACTGTTATAAAATACTAATGAGGATTGATTAATAATATGTGATTATTATTATTGCAAGGAACATAATAATAATGAGCAACGTGTTTATAAATATAATAAGATTTATATCAAAGTGATAGTTAATCATATAAAGGTTAATTAAATTGTTATGGAGGTTAACAATTATATTGATTGATGTAGGATATGTGTATATTATTAATTAATATTCAATTTATAAGATGAGAAATTATATGTGCAAGCATGCGAATTAAATGTATAGTAACTATATGTTATAATATGTGTAGGTGACAAATGATGTGTGGATATACATTAAAATAATGTATCATGGATCTATTATAAATAATTGTTGAGTAATACAATTTAATAATATATGATATAATGTAATGTGGTAGTATCCGATTGTATTATATCGGTAAGATAAAATGTACATAGATTATATGTATTCAAATTGCATTTATTACATTATGGGGAGAACATTGTAATTATAACCTAAGAGTACATATAATATATAACATAAGTATATGGTGTATATATATATACAAGTGTAGCATATAGTCCATTTGTAAGAATGCTGAGGTTTGTTTGGCTTGTCCCTAAATGATAGTCACTATCTCTTCACACGTGAACACTCATGAAGCTAGCCTACTCTCTTCTCTCAAACTCAGCATTCTAGCCATCATGAAGGGAGTGGGCAGAATAGTGGAAATCACCAACTATTTACCAACTCCTTCTTATCTAGCATGCAATCCTTCAATCCGTTGTTTTGATTTGGAAGGAAAAGGCTTTGTCTGGTCATGAATTTCTCTATAAATAAGCTCTCCTCCTTCTTCAGTTCTTTTGCTGAGCATTTTGGCTAAGTGAGACTAGAGAGCATATATATATATATATATATATATATATATATCAGTGTTATTGAGATAGCAGCAAGCTTAAATCATTTACAGAGGTATAATTCCTCTTCCTGTGTTCTTCATTTCCGTTTTCTGTTTCCTAAGTTTCCTTGAAATTCTTGATTATGCTAAATTGGTTCATGATTGGGTTGTAGAACCCTTATATTGTTGTTATATGAACATACACACATGATAGAACCACTGAATAGTCTTTCATTTCCATTGTTCCTCTTCAATTTCTGTAAATACATGAAATTCGTAAATTAGTTAGAGTTCATGAAATTGGGAATTGATAATTGCTATTGACTGTTATATAAGCATATATGTATGTGTTAGTAAGTTAAACAAGTCTAATATCTGGGTATGGTACGTTGAAATCGATGAAATGGGAGGTTTTGGGTCGTTTTTCGCTGCCGTCTGAACCGGAAAACTGCCTCGACGCCGCAGCGCCGCAGCCCGCGCCGCAGCGCCACACGCGCCGCAGCCCGCGCCGCAGCGCCACTCGCGCCGCAGCGCCAGTAGTGCCGCGCCGCAGCGCCAGCCTCTATGTTCAGTTTTCTGCATTCTGCAACAAAACTGTTATGTACCAATTGTTTGATTTTTGTTTAAACAAGCATGAAAGCATGATTAATACTTATATATAAACCTAATGAGGCAATGTGAGCATGTTTTAGTATATTAGCATGCATGATTAACCAAACGACATATAGTTTGGAAACGAATTTAAAGTTTCATAAACGACGTTAACATATATGAAGCATGTTTACATACTGACCTTGCAAGCACGTTAGTACCACCTAGAGACACATGAAGTGCATGTTAGCTTATCTATATTAGTTCCGTAATAAAATATGAACATGTGAACCTAACTAGTGCTCATTCCTAACAAGAATAGAAGTTTGAAGGTGGATATGATCATGTAAATGCTATATAGTCATTTTGATGTTATGAGCATGTTTAGATAGCCTTGAAATACATGAAAAGCATGTTAACTTACATATATAGGTTTCATAAGGAAGCATGAACATGATAGACCTTATTAATGAACTATACTAACAAAGTATAAGCCTTGAACGTGAACGTTGGTATGTTATGACGAGAATTAGAATTTGACATTTATGGACACATGTGATAGTACTCTTAGACTCATTCATGTGTCATGCATATATATATATACCATGATTAGTTGCCATGATTAAAGTTTAGCATGAACAAAGCATGTTTTCAAGATAATAACAATGCTAGCTACATATATGCAATACGAGTACTCATGAGCATGACTAATACAAGTTATATGAATATCTTATGTGTTTAAAAGCGACCATGTTAGACCATATGAGTTCGTGTCCTTGAATGGCTTTAAGTATTAACTTAAGAACCTATACCATGTACGATTGGATTTGGAAAAGTTATACAAGCATGAAAGTATCCTTTAAATATGAATACATGCTACGTGATATTATATGATGTTACTTGAACCCGATTTTGACGGTTAACTTAAGGAGATGCCGTAACTTGCTAAAATGAAATATATTTAGTATTGATTGTGGTCTTATGTGATATTAATAATATGCAAGCATGTTTGCAAATTGTTGCGATCTTTTATAATATGAGAATGCGTTTAAACTCTAAAGAAGGAACGTTAAGGATAGAAATTATATTCTATATAACTGTGTTGCTAGGTAAAACTTAGCTTATGTGTTGATCGTATATTCAAAGAGAAAATGTGAAGTTAAATTATATGACTAATGAATATCATATATATACGTAACTGTATTACGATAGGAATTCGAAAGTGTTGAATTGCTTTTCGTGGATAAACTACGCTAAAGGCAAGTTCTCTTACTTACACTCTTTTAAAGTGCAAGTATCCTAACCGACGCATTTACTTTATGCAAGGAAATCTATAATTGTGAAAGTTTCCTAACTTATACTCTTTTACTATGCAAGTATCCTATCTTGTGTATTGCGAACTAGTTTCCTATTTAATCGGTTGAATCGAATTAGCATACTTGAACTCTTATTTCATTAAAGCTATTATTCATGTTGAACTTAGTATTGTTCTTGAATATTGTGAAAGTGTCTATGCCATTTGATTCGGCTGGACTTATGTTATTGAAAAGCAACCCAAACTAATTGATTGGTGCGGGATCTTGTATTTGACTGAGAAGAACAACCTTCTTTGAAGGGAATATATGATTGTCGGAGAACCGACGTGCACACTTGAGTATGGTTGATTGTTATGCATAACAAGGGTACTTTAGGCTGATCACCTGTTGTATCTGTTTTTGTTGGATTTTCAGTTTATTACTGTCAATTCTAGTAGAAGTTCATAGTCCGTAGTGACTACTCAGTACTCAATTATTTGAAATCTTGAATTGACTTATTATTGAATCATATTGATATTATCCTGTCCTTAGCGACTGTTATTGAGAACTGTTGATATTCTTGTTATTCTTGAACTATCAAATCTTGCTACACCCTTTCGAGAATTGAGAATCTTATTATTCACCCTTATTGTATATTACTTGCTGGGCAATTTGTGCTCATTCTTGCTTTCCCTAAAACATTTCAGTTAAGGCAGAGCATGGTGAACCTTCGGGCGTTGATAAGGGCAAGGGCAAAGCTACCAACTAGCTTATGTCTGTTATGTTTTAAATATATTAATATTGTGTGAAGATGATGTAGTAAGACTGGATTTGTTTATGTTTAAGCTTAAGTTAGATTATATAACAAGTCGTTAAATTGATATTGCTATGTAATCTATTAAGTACTGTAGGTTGCGAGACTTGGGGAATAATTATAATAAATCATTGTAAATTATTCTAGAATAGATTTTTCGCTGTGATCGTGTGATATTTAATTATTATTATTGTGATGTATTACCATGAGCACGTGATGAACCGAATTCGAGAGACCAAGTGGCGGTCCTAGAATTTGGGGGCGTCACAGGTTGGTATCAGAGCAATAGTTATAAACCTTAGGAACGAGTGTCCTTAGACTATAGCTTAGGTGAACTTAAAAGTTAGGAAGGAGATAAAACTCATGTAGAGTTTTCCTTGAGAGACTTAGTCTGTTATGAAATGTAACTTCATTCTATACAATGAACTTATGTTTTATTTAACATTCTAATGGAGTTGCTGTTTGTTTGCCTTGTGTTGGTGATTGTAGGATGACAGACACAGGTGTAACTAGTAGAGTAGCAGAGGAGGAGCCTAGAGATATACATGTAGTATACGAGGCACCTCTAGAGGCTGTGCCAGTGCAGGCAGTTGCACCATCCGAGTCTGACGACGAGGACGAGATTGAGATAGAGTCTGATCCAGAGGAGGAGCCGATGGAGGATGAGCCAGTAGAGGACTCTGATGAGGCTACTATAGAGGAACAGATGTTAGGCGAGTACGAGGAGCGTATTCTAGAGTTAGACTGCAGAGTCCAGGAGCTGGAGGCAGAGGCCCACGAGAGAGAGTCTGAGTTCCAGAAGCTGAGGGACGAGGACCACCAGAGGAAGCTGGCTATGCAAGAGTTAGAGGTGGAGATTGCCTACCGTAGGGAGGCATGGATCCAAATGGGGACTCTGTTTCACAGGTCAGTGGCTAGGAATGCAGATTTGGCAGAGAAGCTAGAAGAGGTTGAGCAGAGGGAACTGAGTGAGAAGACTGAGAAAGAGGCACTCCGTACTCAGCTAGAGTTAGAGGTGATGGATAGGTTACACTTCGAGGAGAAGTGGGAAGCGTCCAATGAGAGAGCTGACGACCTTGAGGACGAGGTCAGGTGCAAGAAGAGAAAGATGAACAAGATGGGGTATGTGTTCCGTTCAACTTTTGAAAGGGTGATTGATGGTGTGTACCACTACCCGGCAGAACAGGGACAGACTCTACATACCTTGAGCCGAGAGCTGGTTGCGTATATAGCACAGTTCGAGTACAAGAGCGCAGTGGAGCGCGGGATGATGGGATGAGATTTCCTTAGTCAGTCTAGTGGTAGTACTAGTTGTGTCCTTATGTATTGTATATACTATGTTGTAATCCCGATCTTTTGTGTAAGATGTGGGATGATGATGTAAACCCCGAGTTAGCTTTTGTTAGAGGGGTAGTATGGTAGTAGGTTGGTACATTCCCCGTCTTTTGTGATATTAGGGGATATATGTGATAACATTTATAGCAGTA
Organism: Panax stipuleanatus; assembly: GCA_020205555.1. Classification (NCBI taxonomy): domain Eukaryota; kingdom Viridiplantae; phylum Streptophyta; class Magnoliopsida; order Apiales; family Araliaceae; genus Panax; species Panax stipuleanatus. Next base: position 53,303,390 of record CM035121.1, on the reverse strand, counting down.
TGCTAGGAAAATCATGTAATGAAATGAAATGGCATATGAATATAAATGGAGCTGATTTTAGAAACGTGTTATAAATTTATTCTTTTAGTATTAAAAGAAATACTTAAGTAATATACTTGAATAATAATAAAATGAAAAATTGTGATGCAGATAATGCCGCCCAGACGTAGATTGACTGCACCTGAAGAATCCGTTAACAATGAGAGAGAACAAGTAGACCCGATCCAGAAACTGGTAGACTTGTTAGGAGAAGCCTTAAGGGGAAGGAACAATGAACCCGTTCGCCCGAACCCTCAAACTGTGCCAGTAACAACCTTTAAAGACTTTAAGAGTGTAGGACCCCCGGAGTTCGAGGGAACTACTTACCCAATCGTCGCACAAACGTGGATCAAAGAGATCGAAAAAGCTTTCACTATAGCTAGCGTAGGCGAAGATCAGAAGACGGTGTTTGCCACGTACATGATGAGGGGAGAAGCGAACTACTGGTGGGAGGCTAATCAACAAAGAGCTGGAGAAGGGATAATAGCTTGGGATAAGTTTAAGACACTGTTCTTCGAGAATTACTTTCCAAAGAGTATGAAGAATAGGATGGAGGTGAAATTCCTAGAGTTAAAACAAGGTGAGATGACGGTGGCGCAATACGCGGCTAGGTTTAACGAACTAGCGCGATTTGCGGAGCACCAAGTTGGTGATGAAGAAAGAAAGGCTAGACGCTTTGAACAAGGGTTGAAGCCATGGCTGTTCAATAAGGTATCAGTTCTTCAAATTGATTCCTTTGCAACATTACTGGAGAAGGCAATCATTGCGGAAGGTGGCAATGAGGCCTTAAGTCTGTATAACAAAGAAAAGAAAGGAAAGAATACTGGAGGAGAGAATCGTATGGGAGGAAGCAGTAGCGGAGGAAGCAACTTGGGAAAGAGAAAGTGGGAGAACAATAACAACAATAAAAACAACAATAATAATCAATCAGGGAATTTTCGTGGAGGTTTCAAGAAGAGGGCTGAAGGATGCCCGAAGTGTGGGAAGAATCACCAGGGCGAGTGCTGGAAGGGACGTGGCACTTGCTACAACTGCGGACAGGAAGGGCACATCTCGCCCAACTGTCCGAAACCAAAGAAGATACAAGGATGCTTTGCTTGTGGCTCGACGGAGCACCGAATTAAGGACTGCCCAAAGAAGGGAAGTGGCGGAGGTAGTAATCAGCAAGGAGGCAACAAGCTGATGATCGGTGGACCGGCACAATCCAACCGCCCAACCGCCAGAACCTTTAACATGACCGTCCAAGACGCAGTGACTGCGAAGGATGTGGTGTCAGGTATAATCCCAATCAATGATATAAATGCTTATGTATTATTTGATTCGGGTGCCACCTATTCTTTTGTATCTGAAGAATTTGCTAGTAGACTTAGTACACCTCGAGAACTATTAGAAAATCCTTTGATCATAGAAGTTGCTAATAAGGAAGTGATCCCTGTAGAATACGTTTATCGAAATTGTCGCGCAAATATTAGTAAACATGAACTGAGCGTAGACTTGATTCCTATTAGACTGGGAGAATTTGACGTAATACTGGGAATGGATTGGTTGTATAACCATGCTGCGATAATTGACTGTCAGAACAAATGTGTGAACCTTCAGACTCCGAGTAAGTCTAAGGTAGTGTTTTATGGTAGCTCATCGCTTAAGCAATCGTGTTGCGTTACGATGATGCAGGCTAAGAAATTGTTAAGGAAAGGATGTGTAGGATATTTAGCTTACATCGTTGATACTCGGAAAAAGGGAGTAGAAATTAAGGATATATACGTAGTTAATGAATTCCAAGATGTGTTTCCGGACGATCTGCCTGGTCTTCCGCCAGACAGAGAAATCGAATTCGTAATAGACTTAGCACCGGGAACGGCACCGATTTCGAAAGCTCCATATCGTATGGCGCCAGTAGAAATGAAGGAATTGATGATACAATTGCAAGAATTATTGGATAAGGGTTACATTCGACCGAGTGTTTCTCCTTGGGGAGCACCAGTACTATTCGTTAAGAAGAAGGACGGATCGATGAGGCTCTATATCGATTATCGAGAATTGAATAGAGTAACGATAAAGAACCGGTATCCGCTACCGAGGATAGACGACTTGTTTGATCAACTGAAGGGAGCAAAGTGTTTCTCGAAGATTGACCTACGAACAGGATATCATCAACTGAAAGTGAGGGATGAGGACATACCAAAGACTGCGTTTCGAACCCGTTATGGACACTACGAGTTTTTGGTAATGTCATTTGGATTGACTAATGCTCCGGCAGCATTTATGGACTTGATGAACCGAGTTTTCAAGCCATACTTGGATAAATTTGTAGTGGTTTTTATCGACGACATTTTGATCTACTCAAAGACAGAGGAAGAACACGCCAAACATCTAAAGATTATTTTGGAGGCACTAAGGAAGGAGAAGATGTATGCAAAATTTTCTAAGTGCGAATTTTGGATGGAGAAGGTTCAATTCTTAGGCCACGTGGTGGATAAGAATGGAATCTCTGTAGACCCTGCAAAGGTTGAAGCAGTAAGTAATTGGGAACAACCGAGAACACCGACGGAGGTGAGAAGCTTTCTAGGGTTAGCTGGGTACTATCGAAGATTCATCCAAGATTTTTCTAAGATAGCAACCCCGTTGACCCATTTGACTAGAAAGACGGTGAAATTTGTATGGACCGACAAATGCGAAGAAAGTTTTCAAGAACTGAAAAGGAGATTGAGCGAAGCACCTGTGTTATCATTACCAGATGATGCGGGAAATTTTGTGGTGTATAGTGATGCATCGCACAAGGGACTTGGCTGTGTGCTTATGCAGCACGGCAAGGTCATTGCATATGCATCACGACAATTAAAGGATTACGAAAAACGATACCCTACTCATGACTTAGAGTTAGCGGCAGTAGTTTTTGCGTTAAAGATATGGAGGCATTATCTATACGGAGAAAAATGTATATACACGGACCACAAAAGTCTGAAATATATCTTCACACAGAAGGAGTTAAACATGCGGCAGAGAAGGTGGTTAGAATTAATCAAAGACTATGACTGCGATATTCTTTATCACCCGGGAAAGGCAAATGTGGTTGCCGACGCTCTGAGCAGGAAAGGAAGGGAGAAGTTGTTTAATTTGACGACTCAGGAAGAGTTGATAAGAGAGATGGAGAAATTGGAGATAGAAGTGAAAGGACCAGAAAAGTCTGGTGAGAAGTTAATTGTAATGGAAGCTTGTCCGACGTTGTTGAATAGAGTAAAGGAAGCTCAGGAAAAGGATGAAGAGTGTGAGAAAATCCGAAAGAGGATCACAGAAAGTGAGGAAGAAAAATTTTGAATGGATAAAGACGGTATTTTGAGATTTGAAGGGAGAGTGTGGGTACCAGCGGTAACCGAGTTAAGGGAAGAGATTTTGCACGAGGCACACAATACGACGTATTCCGTTCATCCGGGAGGCACAAAGATGTACCGAGATCTAAGGCAACATTTTTGGTGGCCTAATTTGAGACGGGAAGTCGCAGAGTGCGTCAGTAAATGCTTGACTTGCCAACGCGTTAAAGCAGAGCATCAGCGGCCAAGTGGTTTACTACAACCATTATAAATACCAGAGTGGAAATGGGAGCATATTACCATGGACTTCGTGGTAGGACTTCCAGTTACACAGAAAGGTTATGATGCTATTTGGGTTATCGTGGATCGACTAACGAAGACCGCACACTTTCTACCAATCAAGATCCGCTACAGTTTGAACCAATTAGCAAGCCTATATGTAAAAGAAATTATTTCACGACATGGAGTGCCGGTGTCAATTGTCTCTGATCGAGATCCGCGCTTCACGTCCAATTTTTGGAAGAGTTTGCAGGAAAGAATGGGAACGCAGTTGAGGTTGAGTACAGCTTATCATCCTCAAACAGACGGACAAAGTGAGCGAACAATACAAACGCTAGAAGACATGCTTAGGACTTGCGTAATGGATTTTAAGGGAAATTGGGACGACCACCTACCCTTAGTAGAATTCGCATATAATAATAGCTACCATGCGAGTATTGGCATGCCACCGTACGAAGCTCTTTACGGGAGAAAGTGCAGAACGCCGTTATGTTGGGACGAAGTCGGAGAACGACGAATACTCGGACCAGAGTTAGTTCAACAAACCGCAGACGTGGTGACAGTGATAAGAGCCAGACTTGTAGCAGCTCAAGATCGCCAGAAGAAATACGCAGATTTGCATCGGCAGGACCGAGACTTCAAAGTCGGCAGTTTCGTATTCTTGAAGGTATCTCCATGGAAGGGAAAAATCCGTTTCGGCAAGAAAGGAAAATTGAGTCCAAGATTCATAGGAACGTTCGAGATACTGAAGCGAGTGGGCGAAGTGGCATACAAAGTTGCGTTGCCACCCGAACTGGAGCACATCCACAACGTGTTCCACATTTCCGTGTTGCGACCGTACAAGGCCGACTACAAGCACGTGATTTCTTACGAGCCCATTCAAGTGGAGAAGAACTTGGCGTATGAAGAAATTCCTGTCCAAATACTAGATAGGAAAGAACAAACTTTGAGAAATAAAGTTATTTCATCTGTAAAAGTACTTTGGCGTAACCACGATGTCGAGGAGGCAACGTGGGAGTTAGAAGATAGGATGATGAGGGACTATCCCCATCTATTTGTGTAACCTTGTAGCAATTCCGGGACGGAATTTTTATAAGGGGGGGAGGATGTAATACCCGAGAATTTCCATATATTATTAAATAAATATATTAATGAAAATGAGAATTTATTTGAATATAAATGATTTTGTGTTATGAGATGAATTAATTCAATTATATATAATTGAATAATTATAATAATTGAGAAATTGGTGGAGTTTGTGATAAACTCGTTGATTGCCTTGTGTGGCACAGTGACGTAATATAAGAATGATTATATTAATTTAAGCAAACAATTAATCTATATTAATTGTTAAATCGAAGAATATTAATTAACTGTTATAAAATACTAATGAGGATTGATTAATAATATGTGATTATTATTATTGCAAGGAACATAATAATAATGAGCAACGTGTTTATAAATATAATAAGATTTATATCAAAGTGATAGTTAATCATATAAAGGTTAATTAAATTGTTATGGAGGTTAACAATTATATTGATTGATGTAGGATATGTGTATATTATTAATTAATATTCAATTTATAAGATGAGAAATTATATGTGCAAGCATGCGAATTAAATGTATAGTAACTATATGTTATAATATGTGTAGGTGACAAATGATGTGTGGATATACATTAAAATAATGTATCATGGATCTATTATAAATAATTGTTGAGTAATACAATTTAATAATATATGATATAATGTAATGTGGTAGTATCCGATTGTATTATATCGGTAAGATAAAATGTACATAGATTATATGTATTCAAATTGCATTTATTACATTATGGGGAGAACATTGTAATTATAACCTAAGAGTACATATAATATATAACATAAGTATATGGTGTATATATATATATACAAGTGTAGCATATAGTCCATTTGTAAGAATGCTGAGGTTTGTTTGGCTTGTCCCTAAATGATAGTCACTATCTCTTCACACGTGAACACTCATGAAGCTAGCCTACTCTCTTCTCTCAAACTCAGCATTCTAGCCATCATGAAGGGAGTGGGCAGAATAGTGGAAATCACCAACTATTTACCAACTCCTTATCTAGCATGCAATCCTTCAATCCGTTGTTTTGATTTGGAAGGAAAAGGCTTTGTCTGGTCATGAATTTCTCTATAAATAAGCTCTCCTCCTTCTTCAGTTCTTTTGCTGAGCATTTTGGCTAAGTGAGACTAGAGAGCATATATATATATATATATATATATATCAGTGTTATTGAGATAGCAGCAAGCTTAAATCATTTACAGAGGTATAATTCCTCTTCCTGTGTTCTTCATTTCCGTTTTCTGTTTCCGAAGTTTCCTTGAAATTCTTGATTATGCTAAATTGGTTCATGATTGGGTTGTAGAACCCTTATATTGTTGTTATATGAACATACACACATGATAGAACCACTGAATAGTCTTTCATTTCCATTGTTCCTCTTCAATTTCTGTAAATACATGAAATTCGTAAATTAGTTAGAGTTCATGAAATTGGGAATTGATAATTGCTATTGACTGTTATATAAGCATATATCTATGTGTTAGTAACTTAAACAAGTCTAATATCTGGGTATGGTACGTTGAAATCGATGAAATGGGAGGTTTTGGGTCGTTTTTCGCTGCCGTCTGAACCGGAAAACTGCCTCGACGCCGCAGCGCCGCAGCCTGCGCCGCAGCGCCACACGCGCCGCAGCCCGCGCCGCAGCGCCACACGCGCCGCAGCCCGCGCCGCAGCGCCGCACGCAGCGCCACTCGCGCCGCAGCGCCAGTAGTGCCGCGCCGCAGCGCCAGCCTCTATGTTCAGTTTTCTGCATTCTGCAACAAAACTGTTATGTACCAATTGTTTGATTTTTGTTTAAACAAGCATGAAAGCATGATTAATACTTATATATAAACCTAATGAGGCAATGTGAGCATGTTTTAGTATATTAGCATGCATGATTAACCAAACGACATATAGTTTGGAAACGAATTTAAAGTTTCATAAACGACGTTAACATATATGAAGCATGTTTACATACTGACCTTGCAAGCACGTTAGTACCACCTAGAGACACATGAAGTGCATGTTAGCTTATCTATATTAGTTCCGTAATAAAATATGAACATGTGAACCTAACTAGTGCTCATTCCTAACAAGAATAGAAGTTTGAAGGTGGATATGATCATGTAAATGCTATATAGTCATTTTGATGTTATGAGCATGTTTAGATAGCCTTGAAATACATGAAAAGCATGTTAACTTACATATATAGGTTTCATAAGGAAGCATGAACATGATAGACCTTCTTAATGAACTATACTAACAAAGTATAAGCCTTGAACGTGAACGTTGGTATGTTATGACGAGAATTAGAATTTGACATTTATGGACACATGTGATAGTACTCTTAGACTCATTCATGTGTCATGCATATATATATATATACCATGATTAGTTGCCATGATTAAAGTTTAGCATGAACAAAGCATGTTTTCAAGATAATAACAATGCTAGCTACATATATGCAATACGAGTACTCATGAGCATGACTAATACAAGTTATATGAATATCTTATGTGTTTAAAAGCGACCATGTTAGACCATATGAGTTCGTGTCCTTGAATGGCTTTAAGTATTAACTTAAGAACCTATACCATGTACGATTGGATTTGGAAAAGTTATACAAGCATGAAAGTATCCTTTAAATATGAATACATGCTACGTGATATTATATGATGTTACTTGAACCCGATTTTGACGGTTAACTTAAGGAGATGCCGTAACTTGCTAAAATGAAATATATTTAGTATTGATTGTGGTCTTATGTGATATTAATAATATGCAAGCATGTTTGCAAATTGTTGCGATCTTTTATAATATGAGAATGCGTTTAAACTCTAAAGAAGGAACGTTAAGGATAGAAATTATATTCTATATAACTGTGTTGCTAGGTAAAACTTAGCTTATGTGTTGATCGTATATTCAAAGAGAAAATGTGAAGTTAAATTATATGACTAATGAATATCATATATATACGTAACTGTATTACGATAGGAATTCGAAAGTGTTGAATTGCTTTTCGTGGATAAACTACGCTAAAGGCAAGTTCTCTTACTTACACTCTTTTAAAGTGCAAGTATCCTAACCGACGCATTTACTTTATGCAAGGAAATCTATAATTGTGAAAGTTTCCTAACTTATACTCTTTTACTATGCAAGTATCCTATCTTGTGTATTGCGAACTAGTTTCCTATTTAATCGGTTGAATCGAATTAGCATACTTGAACTCTTATTTCATTAAAGCTATTATTCATGTTGAACTTAGTATTGTTCTTGAATATTGTGAAAGTGTCTATGCCATTTGATTCGGCTGGACTTATGTTATTGAAAAGCAACCCAAACTAATTGATTGGTGCGGGATCTTGTATTTGACTGAGAAGAACAACCTTCTTTGAAGGGAATATATGATTGTCGGAGAACCGACGTGCACACTTGAGTATGGTTGATTGTTATGCATAACAAGGGTACTTTAGGCTGATCACCTGTTGTATCTGTTTTTGTTGGATTTTCAGTTTATTACTGTCAATTCTAGTAGAAGTTCATAGTCCGTAGTGACTACTCAGTACTCAATTATTTAAAATCTTGAATTGACTTATTATTGAATCATATTGATATTATCCTGTCCTTAGCGACTGTTATTGAGAACTGTTGATATTCTTGTTATTCTTGAACTATCAAATCTTGCTACACCCTTTCGAGAATTGAGAATCTTATTATTCACCCTTATTGTATATTACTTGCTGGGCAATTTGTGCTCATTCTTGCTTTCCCTAAAACATTTCAGTTAAGGCAGAGCATGGTGAACCTTCGGGCGTTGATAAGGGCAAGGGCAAAGCTACCAACTAGCTTATGTCTGTTATGTTTTAAATATATTAATATTGTGTGAAGATGATGTAGTAAGACTGGATTTGTTTATGTTTAAGCTTAAGTTAGATTATATAACAAGTCGTTAATTGATATTGCTATGTAATCTATTAAGTACTGTAGGTTGCGAGACTTGGGGGAATAATTATAATAAATCATTGTAAATTATTCTAGAATAGATTTTCCGCTGTGATCGTGTGATATTTAATTATTATTATTGTGATGTATTACCATGAGCACGTGATGAACCGAATTCGAGAGACCAAGTGGCGGTCCTGGAATTTGGGGGCGTCACAGTACGAAGTCCACTTCTACACAATTGTAACTATGTGTTGCTGGCAACAAAATTTATTTATATCTGTAAAGGCACATTAGTGCGAATCTAGCTTGATGTCAAAAATTTTGAAGTCTAGCATAGCCAGAAGATTTGGAATACCTATGCTTCCACCATCAACTTCACTTTCTAATGATCGATTGCTTAATAATTCTATCTATTCCTATGATCCTCAATTCGTCGTTCACACAATTGTATATCCCAGTACAGTTCATCAAACATGCCACACGTTATGAGTTCAGGAACTTTCCATAATCATATGGGTTTAGGAACTTATCCTAGTCAGACCAAAGTCGTCCATTCGTTGAGGGGTTCCATCATACGATTATGAGTCACGAACTTACCATAAGTGTGAGTTTAAAGAACTCGCACTTAATCTTATATTTTCTACATATCCGTTATACACATGAGAAAAGAATCACCTTCTCAACATACATATAGCGAATAGCGTGACACCAACATTTCAATGATTATCAATATAACAAGCTAAGTGGTTGTCGAACCAAACACAATCCCTTGCCCATACAAAGAATTGGTCAACTCAGCCACTAATCAAATAGGAAGCTGAGCGGTCCTAAAACCAAGCATAAATTCCCCGCCCATACAAGGAATCATACAACTTAGCTGCTAACATGAGTCCTCAATTGAAATCCCACCTATTCCTAGTTCTTTCTTTACTAGCTACGAATTTTATTTAATCCGTATCTACAATTCACAACTCTTTCCTAAGTTTAACTCGTACTATTTCATAGTACCATATTCGTATAGCAATTCTTCTATAAAGTTTTCAATCAAACGATTGATCATATGTCTTCCTATGACCTCATCAGATCACGTTGTGATCTTATATTATAATCGTATTATATTACGATTCTTTTTCTATGTTATGATCGTTTTGTTTTACGATCTTCTTTCACTTTCTATTCATTACTAGAGTTTATCTTTATCATCAGAGTTAGGTAACTCTGGATTTTATAAATTGTCAGGATTCTTCTTTGAATCTTATTGACTTACTAATACCTTGCCCAAATTCATCGCTTAGAATTTTAAACTCTATTTGAGTTTATTCCTTATCCTTATCCCTGCGTTTATAGCCTAAGGTAACCCTACCTAAGGTTTATAACCTACAGCTTTGATACCAACTGTGACGCCCCCAAATCCGGGTCCCCAGAACCTCAGAACTGGTATGTTACGATATAACATTTCTATAACTATTGCGGAAGATATAAACATAAATTGTTTATACAATAACTTTTACAACATAATCCCAAGGTCCGTAACCTTAACTTAATACATGTATTCAATATCATATACAACATACAATGTCATACGCCTTCGCCTGTATATGAAGTATTCATTTAAATCTGCAATGTTTATCAAGATATAGCAAGGGTGAGCAACAAGTTTGCCCAGCAAGTTTAATTTCAAGAAAAGATATATCATGATTGAAAAGAATGAACAATAAGCTAGCTGACTTTCAACAATATAACAATTGTGAAAGAGCATGAATCAAAATTTTAATAATTGAATGACTGAATCAATAATGTTGGGTGGTCAATAATGACCATGGACAAATTTACTGAACCTTATGGTAAGGAAGGTGATCAGCCTTTCATACCTGATGAACATATGCAACTTGCACTAAGTGCGAATCAATAATCAAAGATGTGGAATAATTATAAATAATTAAACCATTAGCATGCCTGAAACATCATAACTCAAGTTTGAGTTAGGTAACTTACCTGTACCGCTGATAACCGCTAAGCAATCTAATTTAGTCTCTTTTATTAAAAAGACCTATCAGTTATAAGATTGATATTTCAATTAGCATAACATACTTTATCTCACAATACTATCACTTGAATAATAAATTAGCTAATCTTTAGCCACATATTCAAACATTGAATATTTCTTCAATTCATTAGTAATATTATTATCCCTTAATAATATTACTATAACTTAACCATCATCTTAAACTCGTCTAATATTATTAATCATTTAATAATATTTTAATCACTTAATAATATTTAATCACTTCTTAACATTATTAATCATTTAATAGAATATTAATCATTCATAAATATTATTAATTATTTAATAATATTTTAATCATTATCTAATATTATTAACTATTTAATAATATCTTAATCATCTTTTAATATTATTAATCACTTAATAATATTCAAATCACTTACTAATATTATTAATCATTTAATAATATTTTAATCATCTTCTAAGTATAAATAATAAAGGTCTTACATATTTTAAGATATAAATATTTTACATCTTGAAGGTTAAACTATTTATATTTCATTTCAAAAATATCTTTTACCTTTTCTCGCAAATTCAGAGTTTAAACAGCTAATACACAGCTTTTATAGTAAAACTCAATTTACTATATTATTTTTTTAATTTAAATAATTTTTATCTCATTTTATCCGTTCATTAGTCAACCGAACTATTGTCTCATATATAAACACTTCATCCTGCTAGAACATTCGCTTTATTTTTCGTTTTACGAATATTCGTATTTTCGCTATATATATATATATATATATATACATATATATATACTGTGTTACATAAATCTTAGCTCAAAATCTCATTTTGAACTCCGAAAATCTCAAAATATCATTTTTATGATTAATACAATTTTTCAAAGGTTTTACGTTTTTCGTTGCACCACAAAATAATTTTATAGGCAACAATAATTTTTATTTAGCTTAAATGTATAATTTATATTCATTACATATTTTTATTGATTTATTTATGCCCAAAAGGAAGTTTCTCGGTATAAAATATCACTTATAGTCAAATCTCACCCCGTGGGATTTTATTAAATTTATTATGACTTATTATTTCGCCAGAACGCGATTCGAAACGTTGAACGTCAAAATCGCTCGACGCGTCGACGCTCGGCGTCGCCCTTTTTTAAGTTCTGACATGCTCCTTTGCTCATTTTTAATTTTTAAATCATGAGTCATATAACATCAAAATTTCAGACATGTTATAGACCCCATGTCATAGCATTTTAAAAAAAAAATTAACCACGAAAACATTACACGAAAGGTCGTCAAAACAGGTCTCAAAAATCACATCGCGCAACGCACTGCAGCACCAGCAGCAGCAAGCGTCAGCGAACGCCGAGCGCTGCTGCCCAGCTGCCTGCTAGTGCTGCTGCAGCGCTTAGCGGCTGGGCTTCTTCGTGATTTTCGTACACGCTACTCATAACTCCGATTGATCCTATTTTTGGATTAGTTTTTCTTATCACATGAGACTATTTTTAAAAAATATGAAACCCCCATTTTAGGTTCATTAAGCCCTCCAAACAATTCGTCAAAAATGGACGTTCATAACGATTTTAACCTTTTTCACAGCTTTACCCTCTCTCGCTAAAACAGTCATAACGTTTTCGTTTCAAAACATTTTTGAGTGATTCTTGAGCCCACGCGAAGCTAACTTCCGGGACTACAACTTTCGTCTAATGACGTTTTTCCAAATTCTGAACACATCAGTCCATAAATTTCGTGGAAGGGGACTATTCGCGATTGGTTGGGCAGATATGGTGTGACTAATTTGAATGGTCATAACTTTGTTCTACGAAGTCGGCATTAGTCCGTTTCGGAGTCTATGAAAATCTTATTCAGTGTAATATAACATATTAAAAGCCCATAATTTTCTGGAAACATTAACTGATCGAAACAGTGTCCCGAATAGCATCTCCTGCTCACAGTTTGACAGATTCGACACATGTCCTTCCAATCACCATAACTCCCTCATCCGAGGTCGGAATGAGGTCATTCCAAAGCCTATGGCTTCCTAACTCAGTGCACTACAACTATCCAGAAACTTAGAGTTTTTCAGGCAACATAGCTATTCCAGAATTTGACACTATAGTCACTGTTCATCCAGTTTTTATTTCTGGACATAATTTACTAAAATCTTCACCACGGATTCGTTTTAACTTCGTTTTGGTTCATTCAAGTTAAGAAATCTTCAGAACTTAAAGAAGTACAACATACAAGTATCAAACTAAGTTTTTAAACGTAAAACATAGCCATGCAAAGTCCACAAACCCAGTCCAAAAATCTGTCCATAATGTTCTTTGTCAATCTTTCCATCCTTTACGCATAGGTTCGGATTTTGTGTGATTTAGTTCCACTTGGATGTTCTTAATAGTTCATTTATCTTCAGAGAATTATCCTTAATAGGTTTCTTTACACATATAACTCAAGAACATTATCATAGCCATGAAAATGAAGAAAATGGAAGTTAAGGTTTTTAAAGCTTACTTCTTGAAGTTAACTCCACTTAGATGCTAGATGATGATCTAGAGCTTGCTAGGATGCTCTCCTCTACTTCCTTGATCCTTCCCGTAGCCCAAATCAAGCTCCTTCAACAAACCCATTTCTTTCTCTCTCTAGGATTTTTAAAGCTTCAAGGTAGGAGATGATGAATAGTGGTTATGGATGTTATATAAAAGATGTTTAAATGCTATAGACTTGCTAGAGCTTACCTATAGTTTACTTTTCATTCTTCATGAGTTTCTCCCGAAGCTTAAATCATGCTCCTTCACTCCACCCATTTGCTTCTCTCTTGCTTTCTTGGAGGTTTAATGAAGAAGATGATGAATAGTGGTTATGGTGAAGTATATCGATAATTTTTGGATTTTTCTCTTCCTTCCTTAAGCCTTCCCGAAGACCTCTTCTCTTCTCTCTTTCTTGTTTTCTCTTTCCCTCTCCTTCTATTTCTTCCTCTTTCTCTCTTCTTCTATTTCTTCCTCTTTCTCTCTCCTTATCTTGAGATTACTTGTAAAGCTAGGAAATTGATTTTCCCACATGTTTAATTAATCTTCTCCTTGCCCGGTTCATTGCATCCAATAATTTTTCAATTTTGTATTTTATTAAGTTGTTTAATAAAATGACCAAAAAGTCCCTCGCCATTTGGGCTAAGAAAAATTGGGCTATTTGATTTATTTTTTGGGCTTCCTACTTTAATTTCTTGGGCCATGCATGAAAAATAACATGGACCAACATAAATTTTATCTTATCCTAATTATTTAATTAGGGTTTTTAATCCACTCATTTTGGAATTTAAATACTTACTTACATAATTTAATTATGTAAACCCATTAAGCTAGGTTTAAAATAATTAATAAATTGAGATAATAAAATTAATCTCTTAGGTTAGTATATATTTTAAATATTAAATTCTCCTATACCATAACCTTTAAGTTATTTAATTACTATACCTAATGTATAATTAGGTTATGTAGCTTTCCTTATAATTCACTATATAAAATATTTATCCTTATACATAATCTCTTTCCAAATTTTAAATTTATAGCATTCTCATTTAATTTCTTTACATTACTTAAAAATTTAAATCAAACCGTATAGGTTCTTTAATTTTTTTAATTAATCCTCTATTTCCACTCTAGGTTTTAAACTTTAACCTTTAATTTTAATCATTTAATATTTTATTAATCTTACAAATTCTCGGGTTGTCACAGAGGTAACAAGTTAACGATTGGAGGACCCGCAAAACCCAACCAATCAACCTCCAGAACCTTTAACGTGACCGTCCAGGACGCAATGGCTGCGTAGGACGTGGTGTCAGGTATAATCCCAATCAATGATATAAATGCTTATGTATTATTTGATTCGGGTGTCACCTGTTCTTTTATATCTGAAGAATTTGCTAGTAAACTTAGTACATCCCGAGAACGATTAGAAAATCCTTTGAACATAGAAGTTGCGAATAAGGAAGTAATCCCTGTAGAATACGTTTATCGAAAGTGTCGCGCAAACATTAGAGAACTTGAACTGAGCGTAGACTTGATTCCTATTAGATTGGGAGAATTTGACGTAATATTGGGAATGGATTGGTTGTATAACCATGCAGCGATAATTGATTGTCAGAATAAATGTGTCAACCTTCAGACTCCGAGTAAGTCTAAGGTAGTGTTTTATGGTAGCTCATCGCTTAAGCAATCGTGTTGCGTTACGATAATGCAGGCCAAGAAATTGTTAAGGAAATGATGTGTAGGTTATTTAGCTTACATCGTTGATACTCGAAAAAAGGGAGTAGAATTAAGGATATATCCATAGTTAATGAATTTCAAGATGTGTTTCCGGACGATCTGCCTGGTCTTCTGCTAGACAGAGAAATTGAATTCGTAATAGACTTAGCACCGGGAACGACACCGTTTTCGAAAGCGCCATATCGTATGGCGCCAGTAGAAATGAAAGAATTGATGATACAATTGCAAGAGTTATTGGATAAGGGTTACATTCGACCGAGTGTGTCTCCTTGGGGAGCACCAGTGTTATTTGTTAAGAAAAAGGATGGATCGATGAGGCTCTGTGTCGATTATCGAGAATTGAATAGAGTAACGATCAAGAATCGATATCCGCTACCAAGGATAGACGACCTTTTTGATCAACTGAAGGGAGCAAAGTGTTTCTCAAAAATCGACCTATGAACAGGGTATCACCAACTGAAGGTACGGGATGAGGACATGCCAAAGACTGCGTTTCGAACCCGTTATGGACACTACGAGTTTTTGGTAATGTCATTTGGATTTACTAATGCTCCGGCAGCATTTATGGACTTGATGAACCGAGTTTTCAAGCCATACTTGGATAAATTTGTAGTGGTTTTTATCGACGACATTTTGATCTACTCAAAGACAGAGGAAGAACACGCCGAACATCTGAAGATTGTTTTGGAGGCACTAAGGAAGGAGAAGATGTATGAAAAATTTTCAAAGTGCGAATTTTGGATGGAGAAGGTTCAATTCTTGGGCCACGTGGTGGATAAGAATGGAATCACTGTAGACCTTGCAAAGGTAGAAGCAGTAAGTAATTGGGAACAACCAAGAACACCGACGGAGGTGAGAAGCTTTTTGGGGTTAGCCGGGTACTATCGAAGATTCCTCCAAGATTTTTCTAAGATAGCAACCCCGTTGACTAATTTGACTAGGAAGACGGTGAAATTTGTATGGACCTACAAATGCGAAGAAAGTTTTCAAGAACTGAAAAAGAGATTGAGCGAAGCGCCTGTGTTATCACTACCAGATGATGCGGGAAATTTTGTGGTGTATAGTGATGCATCGCACAAGGGGCTTGGCTGTGTGCTTATGCAGCACGGCAAAGTCATTGCGTATACGTCACGACAATTAAAGGATTACGAAAAATGATACCCTACTCATGACTTAGAGTTAGCGGCAGTTGTTTTTGAGTTAAAGATATGGAGGCATTATTTGTATGGGGAAAAATGTGAGATATACACGGACCACAAAAGTCTGAAATATATCTTCACACAGAAGGAGTTAAACATGCGGCAGAGAAGGTGGTTAGAATTAATCAAAGACTATGACTGCGATATTCTTTATCACCCGGGAAAGGTAAATGTGGTTGCCGACGCTCTGAGCAGGAAAGGAAGGGAGAAGTTGTTTAATTTGACGACTTAGGAAGAGTTGATAAGAGAGATGGAGAAATTGGAGATAGAAGTGAAAGAACCAAAGAAGCCTGGAGAGAAGTTGTTTGTGGTGGAAGCTCATCCGACATTGTTGGATAGAGTAAAGGAAGCCCATGAAAAGGATGAAGAGTGTGAGAAAATCCGAAAGAGGATCACATAAAATGAGGAAGTGAAATTTTGAATGGATAAAGACGGTATCTTAAGATTTGAAGAAAGAGTATGGGTACCAGCGGTAACCGAGTTAAGGGAAGAGATTTTGCATAAGGCACATAATACGACATATTTCGTTCATCCGGGAAGCACAAAGATGTACCGAGATTTAAGGCAACATTTTTAGTGGCCTAATTTGAAATGGGAAATCGCAGAGTGCGTTAGTAGATGTTTGACTTGCCAATGCGTTAAAGCAGAGCATCAACGGCAGAGTGGTTTACTACAACCGTTAGAAATACCATAGAGGAAATGGGAGCATATTACGATGGACTTCGTGGTAGGACTTCCAGTTACACAGAAAGGTTATGATGCTATCTGGGTTATCATGGATCGACTTACGAAGACCGTACATTTTCTACCAATCAAGATCCACTACAGTTTGAACCAATTAGCGAGCCTATACGTAAAGGAGATTGTTTCGCGACATGGAGTGCCGGTGTCAATTGTCTCTGATCGAGATCCGCACTTCACGTCCAATTTTTGGAAGAGTTTGAAAGAGAGAATGGGAACGCAGTTGAGGTTGAGTACCACTTATCATCCTCAGACAGACGGACAGAGTGAGCGAACAATACAAACGCTGGAGGATATGCTTAGGACTTGCGTGATGGATTTTAAGGAAAATTGGGACGACCACCTACCCTTAGTCGAATTTGCGTATAATAATAGTTACCATGCGAGTATCGGCATGCCACCGTACGAAGCTCTTTACGGAAGAAAGTGCAGAACACCATTGTGTTGGGACGAAGTCGGAGAGCGACGTATACTCGGACCAGAGCTAGTACAATAAATCGCAGACGTGGTGACAGTGATAAGAGCCAAACTTGTAGCAGCTCAAGATCGCCAGAAGAAATACGCATATTTGCATCTACATGACCGAGACTATAAAGTCGGCAGTTTTGTTTTCTTAAAGGTATCTCCATGGAAGGGAAAGATCCGTTTCGGCAAAAAAGAAAATTTGAGTCCAAGATTCATAGGACCGTTCGAGATACTGAAGCGAATGGGCGAAGTGGCATACAAAGTTGCGTTACCACCCGAGTTGAAGCACATCCACAACGTATTCCACATTTTCGTGTTGCGACCGTACAAGGCCGACTACAAGCACGTGATTTCTTACGAGCCCATTCAAGTGGAGAAGAACTTGGCATATGAAGAGATTCCTGTCCAGATATTAGATAGGAAAGAGTAAATCTTAAGAAATAAAATTATATCTTCTGTAAAAGTGCTTAGGCGTAACCACGATGTCGAGGAGGCAACGTGAGAGTTAGAAGATAGGATAATGAGGGATTATCCCCATTTATTTGTGTAACCTTGTAGCAATTCCAGGACGAAATTTTTATAAGGGGGGAGAATGTAATACCCGAGAATTTTCTAATATTATTAAATAAATATATTAATGGAAATGAGAGTTTATTTGAATATAAATAATTTTGTGTTATGAGATGAATTAATTCAATTATATAAAATTGAATAATTATAATAATTGGGAATATGTGGAGTTTGCGATAAACTCATTGATAGCCTTGTGTGGCACAGTGACATAATATAAGAATGATTATATTAATTTAAACAAATAATTAATCGATATTAATTATTAATTATTATTATAGAATATTAATTGTTATAATATATTAATGGTGATTAATTAATAATATGTGATTATTATCAGTGTGAAATATATAATCGACGTATTTATAAATATAATAAGATTTATATTTATTCATGTGATATTTAATCATGTAAGTGTTAACCAATTATTGTGGATATTAAAAATTGCATTGATTTATGAGAAATGGATTAATCAATATTATTGTTAATTAATAAGATAATGAATATTATTAATTTATATGTGTGAGCATGCAATAATTAATAATATAAAGTATATGGAATGCAACTATATTATATAGGGTGGTGCAACATTTATGTGACTATACTATATAGGGACCATGTATAAATACTAATTAAACTATGTGAGCTACATGATTTGTGCTTATGTGGCAATTGTATGTGAAGAGTACATTAAAATAATGTATCATGAATATATATAATAAATAATTATAATTGATGATTACTGATATATATAATGGAATAATAGAATTTAATGAAGGAGATAATGTGATGTGACTATATCCGAGTAAATTATACTCGTATGATAAGAATGTGCATGGATTATATGTGTGCAAGTCACACTTACTACATTATGTGAATTATAGTGTGACATTTCAATTAAAGACATATGTATAAAATATATATATATATATATATATATATATATATACATATAGCCTAAATATATAATACCTAAGTATACAAACTAAATGTTGTATTAGAATGCTGAGATGACTTTGCTTGTCCCTAAATGCTAGAGCCAATTGCTCTTCATGTGTATGACAAAAGGCTAAAGCCTATTTCCCCATTCTCCTCCCAAGCTTAAGCTAGCAATGATGATCAAGGGGATGGTTTTCATGATTACATTCACCAACTAATTACCTACTACTCTTTAACCCCCATGCAATTCACAAATCTCGTTGGTTTAATTTGTTGTACATATGCATTGTCTAGGCATTCATTCCTCTATATATACAAGCTCTTCCCCTTCAATTTTATTTGCTGAGAGTTTGTTCAAGTGTCAGATTATATTGTGAGTGATAGCAAGATAGTCACAGAGAGTTGGGAATTCAAATTTAGCAAGCTTAATTCATAGCAAAGGTATAATCTATGTTTCATGTTCTTCAGTTTGTATCCTCTACAAATTCTTGAATTCTTGATTCCAGTTGGAAATTATGGTTTTGTGATTTGAGGATGATAATTAGTTGCTAAAAGGACTTATATACATGTTAGAATTACTATATAAGCTTCCTTATTCTTCAATTTCATTTTGTGTCTCTAATTCTGAGATTTCTGTGAAAACTTCAATTCTTGAAATTAAGTTGGAATTTATGAATTGGTGATTCAATAATGTTAAATGATTCTTATATAAGCTAATATAAGTTATCATGAGGTAATATAGTGGGATTGATAGTAATTTCCTAGGAATTTTCTGTGTTTGGGCTGGAAGTCTGTCGAGGCTGGAACAGTATGCCGCTGCCTATAAGCCTGCACAGCTGCTCCAGTTTTATACTGGGCAGCTGCGGCAGCTGCGGTAGCTGCGCAGCTGCGCCAGCAGCCTGCTGCAGTTGTTGAAATCTGCTTGTTTTCTGCTACGTACTAATGGTTGATTTGGCTTAAGATAGCATGCTAGCTTGTGTAACACATGTATATGAATATATTAAGGCGATGTAAACATGTTGTATTATACTAGCATACATGGTTAACGAAAAGCATATGGTTTACGAGATAAACTTAGTATTTCAAAAACAAACTTTGAAGTAATACATGTTCTATGAATTCTGAACTTAGTGTGTTATATACGTGCTTGATTCAGATATACGTAAGTATGATATAATGGTTATAGCATCTTTGTTCACGACCAAACTTGTTAGACCTTGTGTTAGAGAAGTTTTTAAGAAAAATCTTGATATGTTAAAGTTAATATACATGAATGCTACATGATATAGGTTCTGATTTTAAAAAAAAAAGATGATGACATAACTTAATTACATGTGATAAGAGTTTTAAAGTTGTCTTGGATATGTTATATTCCATCATTCATGTTAAAATGATTTCAAAGGCAACCTTGGATATGTTTTCAAAACCAATTGCATTAGTATGAATAGATGAGTTCTAAGAATCTAAGATAGCATGTTTAAATCCATTATGTCTCTAAACATGGTTTTTATGTGTTTGATATTATGGAAGTAAACCAAGCATGAGTTTGAAGCATGTTTCGAAATACTAAACAATTCTAGTTATGAATAAATAATGTGAACACCATAAGCATGTGTATTAAGAGATTATGTGACATCTATGTAGAACGTATAGCCAAGTTATAAAGCATGATAACCACATGGCTTTTCTATTCATTAATACCATGTAAAGAGTAAGTTAAAACTTGTGGCAATGAACTCAAGAATGGCTATATGCTATGTGATATCTTACGTTGATACTTGAATCCGATTTCGACGGTTAACTTACAATAATACTATAAGGTGCTAAATAGAGTATGTTTGCTATTTGTTATAATCTCACATGATAGTAATGATGTATGAAGACGATTAACTTGAGAAGAGGAACGTTAATGATAAAAGATATTAAAAGTCGAGACTTGTGAAATTGTATGATACTATACATAGTATAACTGTGTCGCTAGGTCAAGACTTAGCTTATGTGATTATCATATATACGAGATGAGATGTGAAGTTAAATTATATGGCTAATGAATATCATATATATACGTAACTGTATTACGATAGGAATTCGAAAGTGTTGATTTGCTTTTCGTGGATAAACTACGCTAAAGGCAAGTTCTCTAACTTACACTCTTTTAAAGTGCAAGTTTCCTTACTTACACTCATTTATAAGTGCAAGTACCTTAGACCTTCGTGTTTTACTTTATTCAAGGAACGTTGTAAGCTAGTTCCTAACTCTACTCTTTATTGAACATTCAATTGGCTTATGCTTGTCGTACAAGTAAACTCTTGAGATTTAAATATTATGAATCATAAACTTCATGAATAAGATAAAAGTCGAACTATATTCTTCGGACTTTAAATCTTGAAATTTAAATTATAGTTGTTGTGATCTATGCCATTTGATTCGGCTAGACTTATATTATTGAAAAGAGACCCAAACTAATAATTGGAGCGGGATCTTGTATTTGACTGAGAAGAATAAAATATAACTATCGGAGAACCGACGCGCGCACTTAAGTATGATTGATTGTTATGCATAACAATGGTCCTTTAGGCTGATCACCTGTTGTACCTGTTTTTGTTAAATTTTCAGTTTATTACTGTCAATTCCTGTGGAAGTTCATAGTCCTTAGTGACTACTCAGTATTCGGTTATCTTGAAATTTTGAATTGATTTATTATTGAATCACATTGATATTATTCTGTCCTTAGCAACTGTTATTGAAAACTGTTGATATTCTTGTTATCCTTGAACTATCAAACCTTGCTATACCTTTTCAAGAATTGAGAATTATATTACAAACCCTTATTGTATATTACTTGCTGGGCAATTTGTGCTCATTCTTGCTTTCCCTAAAAATATTTCAGTTAAGGCCGAGCAGTGCGGACCCTTGAGTACCGATAAGGGCAAAGGAAAGGCTACTGAGTAGCTTAAATTATGTAGGGCTTATGATTGTAATAAAGAACTTATGATATTATGTACTAGTTAAGGTTACTTATGCTTAAGATATGTCTAAGCTATGTAATCACTGTTTAAGTTACGAGACCTTGGGACGTGAATAATTATATTATTTAAATGTAATTTATTCTAAATTAGTTGTGTATTATTCCGCTGTGTGATGCGACATTTAGTCGTATTATTATTGTGATGTATTATTGTGAGCACGTGACGAACCGAATTCGAGCGATCCCGTGACGGTCCTGGAATTTGGTGGCGTCACACTGGGAACGCAATTGCTAATAAGTACGGCATACCATCCTCAGACTGATGGACAGAGCGAGAGGACGATTCAAACACTAGAGGATATGCTGAGAGCTTGCGTTATGGACTTTAAGGGAAGCTGGGATGATCATCTATCGTTGGTGGAGTTCGCCTACAACAATAGTTACCACGCGAGAACGTCAGCTGTTGGGACCGGAACTGGTTCAACAAACTGCCGAAATAAGGAAGTTGATCAGAACAAGATTGGTTGCTGCTCAGGACAGACAAAAGAAGTATGCCGATCAACATCGACAGAATCAAGAATTCTTACCAGGAAGACTTGTTTTCCTGAAGGTATCTCCCTGGAAGGGGAAGATTCGATTTGGCAAAAAGGGGAAGTTGAGTCCCCGATTTATTGGACCTTTTGAGGTACTACGAAAAGTGGGCGAAGTGGCTTACGAGGTGGCATTACCTCCGGAGCTGGACAATATACACAACATATTTCATATTTCTGTGTTACGACCGTACAAACACGACTGTAAACATGTAATAGAATACGAGCCTTTACAGTTTGATAAAGACTTAACCTATGAAGAGGTTCCTGTTCAAATAGTTGATAGGAAGGAACAAGTACTTAGGAATAAAGTGATACCTTCTGTTAAGGTAATCTGGAGGAGCCACAATGATGAAGAAGCCACGTGGGAACTCGAAGATGTAATGAGGAAATCGTATCCTCAATTCATTACTTAGCTACTTGTGTAACCCTTATATATCGATTCTGGAGACAGAATTCTTTTAAAGGGGGAAGAATGTAACATATAAGTTTTTTTTATGTTGTGATTCTAGGGACAGAATCCTTTTAAGGAGAGAAGATTGTAACGAATGAGAATTTTATATATTAATTATAAATATTTATTGAATTAAATAAATATTTTATTTGATTTATTTATTGAGCCAAATAAATAAATTGTGTGATTGTTGTGGAGTAATTTAATTAAGTGCAATAGAATTAATTAAATTGATGTGTAAGTAATGGTGTAGCATAATTCTAATTTAATTGAGAATAATTAAACTAGAGCAATATTATGTGCTAAGTGTTTATAATGATTTACTAATTTGTTACATGAATTATGATTAATAAGGGAATTACAATTGTGTAGCAATTTGATATTATGTGCAATTTTAATTATTTAATTAATGTTAGCTTTTATTTAATTGAATTAGAAGGTTGTAATTTAATTAAATAAAATGTAGCATTTAAACTATGGGATAAAAGATTTATTAAAAGAATAAAAAGGGGTTTTAAATTGGTTTTACCAAACAAGACCATTACTTTTGTTTTAAATTGGTTTTACCAAACATGGCCTTAGTTACTAATAACATGTTTTTAAAAATAATGTTATTTTACCAAACACGGCCTTAGGGCTTTTCAAATTCAAAAGTTTGTAACCTATATATTAATTAGTAGTTAGTATATGTGTGACACCCCCAAATCCGGGTACTTCGTTTCCACATGATTTGGTGTTCACTTTCTAATATAACATACATCTACCCAATTAATATTGCAAAATAAACTACAACTTTAATTAAAATAAATAAATCTCCCTTACAACAAGGGTTACAACCTTTTCAAAATAATCCTGGGTTACTCTAACCCTGACATGAATATAATAAAGTGCGGAAATAAAAACATAACATTCAAGTCTTATTACAATCATTCTCAGTTAAACAAGTCTTCACTTGCTTTGCTTTCCCTTGCCCTTACTCGTAGACGGAGCATCAGTGTTATCAACCTTAACTGAAATTGTTATTTAATGCAAGAGTGAGCAAACCACAGCTCACTGGAGTTTAACAATAATATATACATGAAAGAATATCTTCAAAAAGAATCTGAATAACTTAGCTTACTTCAACAATAAAGAATTGAATAATAATTCTCTATCAACATTCAAATTCGAATATAGAATTTATCTGAGGGTCACAAGACCTTTGAACTCTTCTTGTCATAGGTTATAAATATTTCTATTTAAACCTTTAACAAGTCAACAAGACTATAGACCTTAACTCGTACTTAGGGGGATCAGCCCTTTGTACCATGTATTGTGCACAAACATCTTAACGCTATGCGTAATCCTCTTCCCTAATAATTAGAGTTGTTCAAATCAGTAATTTGAATTCAAGTCTGCACAAAAGAAAGTTTGGTTTGGATAAGCTTAACAAAGGTAATTTAGAATTCACGTTCATCAACTAAGGATTAGTTGAATCGACTTTCAATAATTCATAAATAAAAGAATTATGAATTAAGATATGCTTTAGAATCAACGTAAAGCATTTAAAATAATAACTAGATCTTACTTGAACGATAAGTTAAGATCATTTCAATTAAATAAACAATTGTCCAATACAGAAATGGAAAGGACATTCTCAACAATGAATATATGAATTCAAGAAATTATATAGAATTAATATAAGATTAGGATTTAGAAAACTTGCATAGAATTAACGAGTTTAAGGTTTAGAAGACTTGCCTCAGGCGCAAGCTACTTAACTTAATTCATGTACTTTAATACTTCCTACACATATATATTTAATCACAGTAACCTAAATTAATTAACACATAACTAATTCACATAAGTGGTTAACCCTCATGGTTAACTCACTCTAATTAAATAAATAACAATAATTAAATATCACATAGTTAATTACATCACACACATCTTCACATAATTAAATTAATTATGTATTTAACTAAATTATAATTAAACAATTATAATTCAAACACTTAATCAAATTATAATTACCTTTTAAATTATAAACAAATTATAATTTATAATCAATTAAACTATATCATGCATTATAATTGCACAAATTATAATTAATCATGCAATTATTAATTTATAATCCACAATTAAACATGCATTTTTTTAAATTATAATCACATAAATTATAATTTAATTGAGAAAATTGAATTAGATGAATTATGTGAAGTGTTACATGAATTATAATTAGCGAGTAATTATAATTATGTAACAATTTTAGGTGATTAATTGATGTTAGATTTTAATTGATTAAATTAGTTGATTAATATTTAATTGATTAAAAGATGACATTAAAGTATATGCTAAAATGATTTATTAAACAAAAGGAAAAGGATTTTAAATGAGTTTAAATAAACAAGGTTTTGCATTTGTTTTAAACCTATTTCTACCAAACAGGGCCCTAACTATCAAAAAGCTATTTTTAAATAAATTGTTTACCAAACATGGTCTTAGCAACTAAAATCTATTTTTTTAAAATAAAAGGGTTTTATCCAAACAAAGCCTTATGGCTTTTGAATTCTTGTAATTGATAAATTTTAAATTACTAATTATTACGTATTAAGTAATATAACTGTTATAAGATTATATGTATATTACGCTAAGTTATATTACGTTAGAAAAGTTAGTCTAAAACTAAGAAAGGAGAAGAAGAAAGTACAAAGAAGAGACACTCTGTGATTTTCTTAACAAAGAAGGTTGAGAGGAGTTGGAACTCTGAGAACCAATGGAAGATTATCAGAGCTAAATTTACCCTCTAGTAAAGCTTAATCAAGGATTAAGGTAATAATTCACCTCTTACTTTTAGTTTCTTGTATTCTTGAGTTTTTGGTAAACATTTGGGATTGTAATTGATGAATTTGTTAATTACATGTTATATGAATTGAGGGATGTTGTAATCCATTACATGTATGCTATCAATGATTTTTTTTCCAAAATCAAAGTACTGTAAAAAATAAGTTTTTATGTGAAAATAGTGTTCTTATGGAATTTCATGTATTTGGTTGATTTTAGAGTAGAAATTTATGAGTTATATGTGCAAATTGGTAGTTGTTAATGTTACTAGTTGCTATAATAGAAATAATATATGTATATAAAGTGGAATTGCTTGAGAAATTGGGTTACAGTGAATGGTTTTGGAAAATATATGAGTTTTTGTGAAAATGTCAAAATTGAGTTTTTAATATGCCTAGGCAGCAGTAGCAGTAGTAGCAGTATCAGTAGCAGTAGTAGTAGAGTTTTGTTTATGTATTGCTTTTTGTAGTAAATAAAGTAAATCCCATAATTTGAGATAAGAATGGGATAAGATAATAGTGTAATCCTGTAAGTTTTCCAGTTCAGGAAGGAAGATGTAAATGGCAGAAATGCTATCTGATTGATGTTTTAAACTACGACTAGTGAATAAAAGAAGTTTATTGATGTGCTATATGTTCTATGTGAACTGAATTGTTTAAAACGTTTAAGTATGAACTTGAATACTTAATAGTTGAATAAAGGATCTAATAATAATATTTTCTTAATAGAAAATGCCTCCTAGAATAAGAGTAACACATCAAAACCCCGAGGGTTCGACGAACAACAACAATAACGATGGGACGAATCCCAATTCGGTTCAGCAGTTGGTGAACCTGTTGACCGGAGCCCTTGAGAATCAGCCGCAGGTGCAGGGAACAACGTTCAAGGAATTCAAGGCAGTAGGACCGCCTGAGTTCAAAGGATCGACTAACCCTATCGAAGCTCAAACATGGGTTATGGAAATAGAGAAGGTATTTGACGTGGCTAGGGTAGGGGAAGACCAAAAGACGGCATTCGCGGCTTTCATGTTGAAGTCGGATGCTAGTTTTTGGTGGCAGGCTAACAAGACCCGAGAGGGAGAGGGAGTCATCACGTGGGAACGTTTCAAGGAAATGTTCTACGAGATGTACTTTCCATTGAGTTCGTAGAAACAGATGGAGGTCCAGTTCCTAGAACTTAAATAAGGAGGGATGACGGTGTCCGAGTATGCCGCTGAGTTTAACGAGTTGGCCAGGTTCGCTACTCACCAGGTCAGCACTGACGCTAGAAAGGCGAAAAAGTTTGAGCGGGGACTGAAGCCCTGGCTCTACAGCAAGGTTTCCATGTTCCAGCTGAATACCTTTGCAGCGATGCTAGAGAAAGCCATACTTGCTGAGGGAGGAAGCGAAGCGGTGACGAAATTCAACCAAGATAAGAAGAAGAAGAAGAATGAGGTAGAAACCAAGTCTGGAGGGTAGCAGCACTGTGAACCAGAAGAGGAAGTGGTCTGATAATACCACTGCTGGGAATCAGCAAGGAAGTCAGCAAAAGAGGAAGTTCGAAGCATGTGCTACATGCGGTAAGAATCACACTGGCTTGTGTATGAAGGGGAAGCGGGTGTGCTTCAACTGTGGTCAGGAAGGCCACATCGCGCCTAATTTCCCAAACCCGAAGAAGGGAGCTTGCTTTACATGTGGATCCAAAGATCACGTGGCTTGTAATTGCCCGAAGAAGCTGATGGCAGGGTCAACAGGGAGCGGAGGGAATGGAAGCTACAGTTTCGTGACTATCGCTGCACCATTGCAAGCCGTTCGATCCTCTACACGGACGTTCAAGATGATGGTGCAGGATGCTGTGCAATCAAAAGACGTGGTGTCAGGTATTATTTCGGTCAATAGTATAAATGCATATGTATTATTTGATTCGGGTGCTACTTGCTCATTCATGTCTGATGATTTTGCTAAAACCTTAGACTTACCTGTAGAGGAGTTAGTTTACCCCTTGAACATAGAGATTGCGAATAGGGAAGTTATTCCTGTTAGGAGCGTTTATAAGAACTGTAGATTGGACATTAAGGGTCAGGAGCTTAGAGTAGATTTGATTCCGATAAAACTTGGGGAATTCGATGTCATACTGGGTATGGATTGGTTGTTCAACTATGGGGCAATAATCTACTGTCAGAAGAAGTCGGTAAACCTTACAACTCCGTCGAAGTTAGTATTCTATGGTAGCAAATCACCTAGACAAGCGAGTTGTCTGACGATTATGCAAGCCAAGAGACTTTTGACGCAAGGCTGTGTAGGATATCTAGCCTACATAGTAGATACGCGTAAGGAAAGCCCGAAGATGGAGGAAATATCGGTAGTTAAGGAGTTTGTAGACGTTTTTCCGAGTGATTTGCCAGGACTTCCACAAGATAGGGAGATAGAGTTCGTGATCGATCTAGCGCCGGGAACTGCTCCGATTTCGAAGGCTCCGTACCGAATGGCTCCAGTCGAGATGAAGGAACTGGTGATTCAACTGCAAGAACTTCTACACAAAAAGTATATTCAACTAAGCGTTTCACCGTGGGGAGCGCTTGTTTTGTTTGTCAAGAAGAAGGATGGGTCGATGCGTCTTTGCATTGATTATAGGGAGTTGAATAAAGTTACGATCAAGAATAGGTATCCTTTACCTAGGATCGATGACTTGTTTGATCAACTGAAGGGTGCGAAGTACTTCTCGAAAATTGATTTGAGAAGCGGGTATCATCAATTGAAGGTGAGGAAGGAAGATATACCTAAAACGGCTTTTAGGACTCGATATGGTCATTACGAGTTCTTGGTGATGTCATTTGGTCTCATGAATGCCCCAGCTGCATTTATGGACTTAATGAACAGGGTGTTCAAGCCATTTCTGGACAAGTTTGTGGTAGTGTTCATAGATGACATCCTAGTTTATTCCAAGACCGAGGAGGAACATGTTGAACACTTACGACTAACCTTAGAAGCCCTGAGATGAGAGAAGCTTTAAGCTAAATTCTCGAAGTGTGAATTTTGGTTGGAATGAGTATAATTTCTTGGCCACGTGATTGACAAGGATGGTATTTCGGTGGATCCATCGAAGGTTGAAGCTGTTATAAATTGGGAACAGCCGAAGACGCCGTCTGAAGTGAGGAGTTTCTTAGGATTGGCAGGTTATTACCGTAGATTTATCCAAGACTTTTCTAGAATCGCAACTCTGTTGACGAATTTGACTCGTAAAACGATTAAATTTGTTTGGACAGAGAAGTGTGAGGAGTGTTTTCAGGAGTTAAAGAAGAGGCTGAGTACTGCGCCTGTATTGTCTTTACCGGATAGTTTGGGGAATTTCGTTGTATATAGTGATGCCTCACATAAAGGATTAGGCTGTGTGTTGATGCAGAGCGGCAAAGTCATTGCCTATGCGTCACGTCAGCTGAAGGATTACGAAAAGGGGTATCTGACCCATGATCTAGAATTGGCGGCAGTAGTGTTTGCCCTAAAGATTTGGAGGCACTACTTATATGGAGAGAAGTGTGAAATATACATAGATCACAAGAGTCTGAAGTATATATTTACCCAGAAGGATTTGAACATGCGCCAAAGAAGATGGTTGGAACCGATTAAAGACTACGATTACGAGATACTTTACCATCCGGGTAAAGCTAACGTCGTTGCCGATGCTTTGAGCAGAAAATGTCGGGAGAAGCTGAACGTGTTAACTGATCAGAATCGATTAATAGAATAGATGGCTAGATTGGAGTTGGAAGTGAAGTTTTCGAAGGAATCGGATGAGATGTTTTTTCAAGTAACCACTAGTTCTACTCTAGTAGACAAGGTGAAAGAAGCATAACTTCATGATGAAGAATGTGGAAATATTCGGAAGAGGTTAACTGATGGCGAAGAGTTCAAGTTCAAGGTCGATAATGAAGGTCTGTTACGAGTTGAATGTAGAATCTGGGTAACGCCAGTACCAGAGGTCAAAGAGGAGATTATGAGCGAAGCTCATAGTTCTAGATATTCTAGTCACCCTGGGAGTACGAAGATGTACCAGGATCTCAGGCATCATTTCTGGTGGCCGAATATGAAGAGGGACGTTGCTGAATGCGTTGCGAAGTGCTTAACGTGCCAGAAAGTCAAAGCAGAACACCAGAGACCGAGTGGTTTGCTACAACCGTTAGAAATTCCGGAGTGGAAGTGGGAGCACATCACGATGGACTTCGTGGTGGGTCTTCTAGTGACTCATAAGGGATTTGATGCGATATGGGTTATAGTGGATCGACTGACGAAGTCAGCCCACTTTCTGCCAATCAGGGTTAAGTACAACCTGGATAAGCTAGCGAAGCTATACATGAAGGAAATTATTTCTAGACATGGTGTTCCGGTGTCGATTGTGTCCGACAGAGATCCACATTTTACGTCTAATTTCTGGAAGCGATTGCAAGAATGTATGGGCACGTAATTGCGAGTGAGTACAGCATACCATCCTCAGACTGATGGACAGAGCGAGAGAACGATTCAGATGCTTGAGGATATACTGAGAGCTTGTGTGATGGACATCAAAGGAAGTTGGGAGGATCATCTACCGTTGGTGGAGTTCGCCTACAACAATAGTCATCATGCGAGTATTAGCATGCCGCCTTACGAAGAATTATACGGTAGAAAATGCAGAACTCCTTTGTGCTGGGATGAAGTCGGTGAACATCAATTATTGGGACTAGAATTGGTACAACAAACCGCCAAAATTGTGAAGCTGATCAGAACGAGATTAGTTGTTGCTCAAGACAGACAGAAGAAGTATGCCGATTTACATCGACAGAACCGAGAATTCTTACCAGGAAGTTTCGGTTTCTTGAAGGAGTCTCCTTGGAAAGGGAAAATTTGATTCGGTAAGAAGGGGAAGCTAAGTCCCAGATTTATTGGACCTTTTGAGGTACTACGAAAGGTGGGCGAGGTTGCTTACGAGATTGCATTACCTCCGGAGCTCGAGAATATACATAATATCTTTCATATTTCTGTGTTAAGACCTTACAAGCATGATTATAAACATGTAATAGAATATGAACCTTTACAATTTGATAAGGACTTAACATATGAAGAAGTGCCTGTTCAAATAATTGATAGAAAGGAACAAGTACTTAGGAATAAAGCGATACCTTCTGTTAAGGTAATCTGGAGGAACCACAGTGCTGAAAAAGCTACGTGGAAACTCGAAGATGTTATGATGAAATCTTATCCGCATTTATTTGCTTAGTTGTGTGTAACCCCTTATATACTGATGCTGGGGACAGAATCCTTTTAAGGAGGAAAGAATGTAATAGACAAGATTTGTTTATGTGTGATTCTGGGGACAGAATCCTTTTAAGGAGGGAAGATTGTAACGATTGTGATTTTATATAATGATTTTAAATATTTATTGAGTTAAATAAATATTTTATGTGATTTATTTATTGAGTTAAGTAAATAAATCATGTGATTTATGGAGTGATTTAATTAAGTGTTATATATTAATTAAATAAATGTGTAATATTTATTTAATTAATGTATATTAATTTTATATTATAGTTCTAATTTAATTGAGAAAATTGAATTAGATGAATTATGTGATGAAGTGTTACATGAATTATAATTAGCGAGTAATTATAATTATGTGACAATTTTAGGTGATTAATTGATGTTAGATTTTAATTGATTAAATTAGTTGATTAATATTTAATTGATTAAAAGATGACATTAAAGTATATGCTAAAATTATTTATTAAATAAAAGGAAAAGGATTTTAAATGAGTTTAAATAAACAAGGCTTTGCATTTGTTTTAAACCTATTTCTACCAAACAGGGCCCTAACTATCAAAAATCTATTTTTAAATAAATTGTTTACCAAACATGGCCTTAGCAACTAAAATCTGTTTTTTTTAAATAAAAGGGTTTTACCCAAACAAAGCCTTATGGCTTTTGAATTCTTGTAACTGACAAATTTTAAATTACTAATTATTACGTATTAAGTAATATAACTGTTATAAGATTATATGTACGCTAAGTTATATTACGTTAGAAAAGTTAGTCTAAAACTAAGAAAGGAGAAGAAGAAAGTACAGAGAAGAGACACTCTGTGATTTTCTTAACAAAGAAGGTTGAGAGGAGTTGGAACTCTGAGAACCAAAGGAAGATTATCAGAGCTATTTTTACCCTCTAGTAAAGCTTAATCAAGGATTAAGGTAATAATTCACCTCTTGTTTTTAGTTTCTTGTATTCTTGAGTTTTTGGTAAACAATTGGGATTGTAATTGATAAATTTTTTAATTACATGTTATATGAATTGAGGGATGTTGTAATCCATTACATGTATGCTATCAATGATTTTTTTTTTCAAAATTAAAGTACTGTAAAAAATAAGTTTTTATGTGAAAATAGTGTTCTTATGGAATTTCATGTATTTGGTTGATTTTAGAGTAGAAATTTATGAGTTATATATGCAAATTGGTAGTTGTTAATGTTACTAGTTGCTATAATAGAAATAATGTATGTATATAAAGTGGAATTGCTTGAGAAATTGGGTTACAGTGAATGGTTTTGGAAAATATATGAGTTTTTGTGAAAATGACAAAATTGAGTTTTTAAAACCTTTGATTTTCATTAATTGGACAAATTCAGTGATTGGTAGTATATATAGCATGGGTATTAAGGCATAGGTATAATTTATAGTGTCTGTGTTGCTATATTTTTCCGTTTGTTGGCTTGTATGGGTTAATCAGTGAAATAGGTGGCCGTTGCTGTCTGCTTCTGTTCGTGTTCCTACGCAGCTACGCCGGTAACACAGCCAGAAGCAGCGCAGCTGCGCCAGCTGTCTTTCACAGATTAAGCACCTGCGCAGCTGCGCCGGTGCCAAGGCCTGTGGCTGCGCAGCTGCGCCGTGCACAGTGCAGTGGCAGTGAACTTGACTCATTTGTACAGTTTTGTTTTAACCTTAGTAAGTTGCTGCAATGATAATAATTATGTCTCTAGTTGGAATTCTATATCATCAACATGAATTTGACGTTTTTATATTTGAAAAAGAAAGGGGATTTTGAAAACCTTAATGTAGAATTATAAATTATAATTGTTTAATTGTGATATGAGGTACTCAATTGAATAATTATAATTAAGAGTAAATATTTAATTTAAATTATAAGTTTTGTGAAATTATAAGGTATAGAAGTTGATTTATTTTAATAAATTAGATGTTAATTTAAATTATAATTTATAATTCTACATTAAGGTTTTCAAAATCTCCTTTCTTTTTCAAATATAAAAACGTCAAATTCATGTTGATGATATAGAATTGCAACTATATACATAATTATTATTATTGCAGCAACTTACTAAGGCTAATACAAAACTGTACAAATGAGTCAAGTTCACTGCCACTGCACTGTGCACGGCGCAGCTGCGCAGCCACATGGCTTGGCACCGGCGCAGCTGCGCAGGAACACGGACAGAGGCAGACAGCAACGGCCACCTGTTTCACCGATTAACCCATACAAGCCAACAAACGAAAAAATATAGCAACAAGAATCAAGAATTTGATTTTGACAGAAAATGAAAATGGAGTTCTTGACAGAAAAATGATAATGGAGAACAAGAATGTAAAACATGGAAGTTATATTGAAATCCCAATCATGTATGTATGTCCATATAACAACTAAACAAACATTCTTCAACCCAATTGTAATCTAATTTAACATACTCAAGAAATTGGAATTCAAAACTAGAAGTTTTTGACAGAGAACGAAAAAGAATACAACAAAATGCTCATTATACCTCTATTAATGCAATCTAAGTTTGAATTGAACTCCTCAACTCTTAGAACACTTCACACTGATATATATGCTCTCTCTCAACACTTAAGAATTTTCTCAGCAAATGATATGTGAAAAGAAGGGGCTTAATTTATAGAAAATATATTATCCAGACAATGCTTATACACTCCAATACAAACTAATGGATTGTCAAATTGCATGGAGGTTATCAAAGGGTAGGTAATTAGTTATTAGATTCATCATGAATCCCACATCCATGATCATCATGAGCTATGAAAGCTATGAAATGTTTGCTGAGTTTGTGGGCTATAGGCCTCAGACTTCATAATGGTATTCACGTGTAAAAGGTTTGTGTCTATCAATATGGGACAAGGAATGGTATCTCAGTATTTGTAACACTCCACACTTAAACTATTATACATACATAACATATACTGATGTTATAATTTGAGTCACAATGCACCTTTAATAGGTAACAAATAATACAATGTAGCAAGTAGGGATACATATATTTAACATATAATCCATGTACATTTTGCTAATATCCGATATAATTTTATCAGATATTACCACATTACACTATCTCATTTATTATAGGCTCCTACAATTCAACAATTGTTTACTATACTTGTGATGTATTATTTTAATGTTCACACACTTACCTTGTTACATACACATTTCATGTAATTCTTATAACTCAAAAAACTTTACTATATAGTTTATTTATATAATATAGTCACATTATACTTCATATAATATATGGTTAGCTACCATAATTTCACATGCTTGCACATAGAAATTAATAATTCACTTATCTTAACAATTAATTAACAATAATATTAATTAATTCATTCCTCGTAATTATTAATAACACTTAATTAATAATCATAGGATTAATTATCACATTAACAAATATAATTCTTAGCATTTTTATGAACAAGTGTTTTATTGTTATTATTATATTTCTTGCATTAATAATAATCACATATTATAACTTAACCAAAATTAACAATTAATATAAATTAATTGTTCACTTAATAATTCTTTCGTCGATTAATATCATTATTAACATTCCTCATCACAGTACCACACAAGGCTTCCCGAGTTTATGATAACTCCATATTTTTCTCAATTATTATAATTATTCAATGTAATATAATTGAATTAACTCACAAAATCATTTATATTCAAATAAATATTTATTTCTATTAATATATTTATTTAATAATATATAAAAATTCTCGGGGTATTACAATAGAAGAAAGAGAAATGTTCTCCATGAAAAAGAAAAAGAAGAAGAAGAATAAGGAGAAGAAGAAGAAGAAGATCAAATCAAAGGTATAATCCTAATTTCTAAGCTTTATTCTCTTTTATTGTAATGGTTTAATGAAAAGGGGGTTTTGATTTTGAAGTATAAAGCCCTATAATCTATGTTTTTTCCATTGATTCAAGTATGGATCTAACATATTCAAGTGTTAGAAGGTGGATCAAAAGGAAAGAAAGGGAACTAGGTTTCTAGAAATAGAAAACCCTAGCTTTCTCTCCCTTTGATCAACTAGTGTGTTAGATCTACACCCTCTTTTCGTGATCCGTCAAAAAGGGGTGCTAGATGTATGTGTTGACTAATAAACCCAAGTGGTAGAACTCAAAAATCACATTTCTAAAAGTCGTGGTATGGGTTTTAGTCAAATCAGTATATGTAGTGGATGAAAAAGGTAAAAAGTTTTTTGATTAGTCTGCCACGAGAGTATTTTTGTCAACTTTTTGTACTTTAAAAATTCGAGAAAAATTTGGAGGGTTAATATCAGAGGTTATGTAAGTCCTATAGAAATTTGAGAATTTTTGACCATACGGATTGAGAGTTATGCATTTTACGGCCAATGACTACTTTTAAAAATCTATCTGAATAACTCTCTGTGTGTGAGTCCAAAAATTATGAAATATTTACTGGAGGTACATGTATATAACAGGAGCTTATCCTAAAAATTTCTGAACTTTTGGGGATAAACTCGATTTATGAAAATTCAGAGAATATTTGACTATTATGGACTATTTAAATATAGTAAATGTATTTTAAAAATTTTTGAAAAAATATATTTTCATGAGGGGATTATATATGGCTGCTTTCTAGAAAAGAAATGTTTTTAGTGATGTTTTACTATTTTTCTTATAAATGATGGCATATGGATAAATGAATTAAATTGATTATATGATGTGAAAATTATGAAAAATACGATTTTATGACTTGGGACCCTTAAGCATGGTTTGTGCAGATTTTTGATGAAGGTGTTGGGTCGATTGCGTAGAGTTCTTATGTTTATGGCATTTTAGAATGTTTAAATGAATTAATTAATGAAAGCAAAATAATTAAAATAAATTATTTATTAATTGATTAAATGATTTAAAATATTTTTGCATGACTACTAATAATTGATTGAAATATTATTAGTAGTATTTGACTTGAATGTTATTAAAAGGTTAATAACATTAGCTTGAAATATTATTACATAATTAATAATATTGAACGAGAAATTAAAATAAGAGAATTAAGTTATTTTAAATATAGTTGTTGAATTTGGTATTCAATGAACTATATTATGTATGTGATATGTTGGAAAGAAGAATTCAGGATACTGAAATTAATTTCAGGTTACTGAAATAATTTCAGTATGCTGAAGTGGATTATGGTCTGCTGAAATAGTGATTTCAGGATGCTGAAATGTAATCTGGTTTACTGAAATAGTATTTTTAGTTTACTGAAATGTTATATAGTTTACTAAGATGACCTATAAAGGGAAAACTTATAAGTATAAGTTATGACATGATCAAAAGATTATCAAAGTATAATCGTAATACTAAGACTTTAATGTAATGTCTAATACTTAACTATATGATTGAATGTTAGACAATTTAATATAAGATGATGATATTGTAAAGTGAGTGATTAAGTATTAAGTCTAAAGTAGTACAGTCGTATTCTACAACAGTTGATGTATAGTATCTGGGCTAAACAATTCATTCAAGAAGCGGAGGTATACACGAATTAATAACCGATCTAACTCGTTGTGAACATAGTGTAGACGAGACAAACTAATTTGTTGGTTGTTTGTGAAAAACCACTAAGTATACTATATTGAATACTATTGAAGACTCGATGTATGCTAGGTTTAGACTTGCAAATGAGTATGGTGTTAAGGTTATCTAATATTTGACTATGTGTTTAAATGTTAGATAGTTTACTTATAAAGTAATAGTATAATGGAATAAGGTATGTTATGCTAATTGAAAGATCAATCTTATAACTGATAGGTCTTTTCAATAAGGAGATAAATTAGATTGCGTAGCAGTAATCGACTATGCAGGCAAGTTTTCCTTAACTCAAACTTGAGTTATATTTTCAAAGCATGTTGGTGAATAATTATTGTGGATTATTCACATTTATACTGATTAATGATTTGCACTTAGTGCATGTTGCATATGTTCATTAGGTATAAAAGGCTGATCACCTTCATTACCATAAGGTTCAGTTAAAGTTGTTCATGGTCCTTGTTGACATTAAGCATTA
Organism: Panax stipuleanatus; assembly: GCA_020205555.1. Lineage (NCBI taxonomy): Eukaryota > Viridiplantae > Streptophyta > Magnoliopsida > Apiales > Araliaceae > Panax > Panax stipuleanatus. Next base: position 53,266,341 of record CM035121.1, on the reverse strand, counting down.
TTGATTCAGTCATTCAATTATTGACATTTTGATTCATGCTCTTTCATAATTATTACATTGTTAAAAACTTGAAAGCTTATTCTTCTTTCAATCATGATATATTCTTGTTATATTTAAACTTGCTGGGTAAAATAGTTGCTCACCCTTGCTATATCATGATAACAAATTTCTGATTAAGACGAAGGCCTGAAGAAGGACTGAGACAAGAGCAAAGTACAATAATAGATTCTTATGCACAAATAACTATTTAGTTATTTTATGTAAACCTTTTGTAATTTTGAAGGTATGTATTCAGTTAAGGTTAATAGACCTTAAAAATGTTATAGAATCATGTGAAATACAATATATGTTTATATATTCCGCATTAGATGCCATAATATGTATGATAATGAAGTACCGTAACGTACCAGGTCCGAGGTTCTTGGGACCCGAATTTAGGAGCGTCACATACCCCATTTAATAAAACGCATTCATTCAAGCATTCAACTAAAATAAAATTCAATCATATTGGTCAATAGTCCATAATCAACCACATTTATTATCATACATATCACCAATTGCATCAATAAATAAATATTCATCTCATGAATTAAAATCATTCGATATATATATATGAGTATCATTTAATGGATAATTTTAAATTGCATGAAATCCAATTTCAAGATTAAAATAAACTCTTTATTTTAATTATAAAATTATTAGGAATATTATATATATATATATATATATATATATATATATATATATATATATATATATATATATATATATATATTAGGAATAAATAAGTTGCATCTTCATCAATGTGCTTTTCCCACCAAGAACGAAGAACACCAGTGAAACCATTAGTTAATATATCAACTATTTCAGGCTGTGTCAAACTGCTGAAAGCTGTAATATAACTATTGGCTACCATTGACAAATGATTCAATTTAGTAAGAATCTGATGTTCACTAAACCCATCAATATTCCATTCATAAATTTTATTAGACGAAACAGAAAATTGATTATCTAGATTTTTCTCCTCATACTGAAGATCAGGGGGAGTGGGTCTAGAATACCAATTTTTTGTAATACTAGTATTATTAAAGGTTAACTTGTTTAACTGTTTGGTAAGGTCTGGGATAGAAGCAGTTTCAGAAATTTCTGATTGACTATTACTTTCATCATCAGATTCTTCAACTTGATCGATGATAGCAATAGTTCCACTGGCTTCACCAGAACTTAAACATATCTTTTTAAGTAACTTATCTATAGTTTTAACTAGTTTAGAATCTTTATTAGGCAATCCCATTCCTTCTCTTTTTTCTGGGAGAGTTAATAAAGGCTGATCTAATTTTTTATCAGGATTTTTAACCATAGAATGATCAAATTTTTCTTCAATTTTATCTAACTGTTTACCAATTGTAGTCAAATACTGATTAGTAAAATTATTTTGTTCAATAATTTTTTTTTCATCAGTTTTTCCACCAGCAACTTTAAATGGACTGGTAACAACTGAAGTATTTTTAATATGTAAAAGAACAGTTTCTAAAGGAGGATGACTTGCTAAAATTTAGACTTATCCTCTTTTGTCCACTGACTTTTAGTAAGAACTTTATATTGTGAATTATATTTTTCATACCAATCATAAAATGTAAGGTTCTCTTGATTAATCTTAATAAAGTTTTTCCATTTATTAACTATTTTATCTCTATCATGTTTATCGTATTTATTACGAAAATCATGCCTTTTATCTTTATTAGATATAGAATTAAAATCTGCAACCAGATTGTCCCAATCTAATTTAAATGCTTTAGTAATGACTCTTAACTGATGATTAATAGGGGCTTTAAAATCCGAAGGAGTCGGTCCTACAGAAGTAGTAGGAGAAATATCTTGTTCTTCTTCTACTAGATTAGTAAGAGTATAACAAGGATGACTGGTTTGACCCTGGTTTAAAACTCCTTTCATTTTAATATCTGGTCTTTTTGCCCTTTGTAAGTCTCAGTGTAGAGCAGTGTCGGGTGTTTGGCCTAGGACATAGGTATTCGTCTGCTTAAGGAAAGTAGGGTATGTATGGAAGAACATAGAATTATTAAAATTTTTAATTTTTAAAAATGAGTAGATTATTTAGGTCGAGTTCTTCAGTTAGTAATAGATCAGCCCTACCTCCGGTTCCAGACATAGTCAACCAGGAAAAACATAGTTACGAAAACATTAATCAAACTCTTAGTAATTGGAACATACCTAGTGTGTCTCCTAAAGAAATTTATCAGTCAACCTTTATTAATAATTTTAAAACTGATTAAAATGTTAAAACGGTTAAACGTGTCTATGCGATCAACAAAGAATATGAAAATTATAATCTTCTTTCTTCTGATGTTATAAACAAACATAGAAAGAAAGGTTATAATTTTATTCATATTGGTTTACTTTAGGTCGCAGTCAAGCCTTTATCTATTAAAGAAATAAACTCAAGCATCTTTTTATGTCTTAGAGATGCAAGATATCTTAACTATGCTCCTAGCATAATAGGTATCATGGAATCGAGTTTGCATGATGGACCTATCCATTTCAATTGCTTTCCCGATCTCCCTTTGAGTTTAAGTGATGTTAATTTATTAAAAGCATTAACTCTAAATATTAAGACTGCAGGTGAGATAACTCATATGATTGAGGGTTCACAACCTATAGCCTTAATCTACAGAATTTATTATAAAGTTATGAAAACCAATTTAAACATTCATGCTCTACATAAAAGCCCAAAAGATCACACTGTTTTAATTCAAAGCAGTACTAGTAATCTTAATATCTAAACTCCAAGGACTATTCTTTGGAAGGATATTACGCTGCCTAGTCAGTGGATTTTACCTCAAGAAATTCCACAAAAACCAGTTATTAATAATTTGTTGAATTTAGAAAATATTAAACAAATTTCTAATGGTACTGTTAGAGTAAGTTTTGAACGTGCCAGAAGACCTTTGATAATAGAAGAATTTACTAATTCCTTAGTTCCTTCGGTTACTTCCAGAAGAGATATTGAAGTCTTAAGTGATTTTTCTATTCCGGATATTAAATTGAAAGGAGTTTTAAACCAGGGTTAAACCAGTCATCTTTGTTATACTCCTACTAGTCTAATAGAAGAAGAATAAGATATTTCTCCTACTACTTCTTTAGGACCGACCCCTTCGGATTTTGAAGCCCCTATTAATCATCAGTTAAGAGTCATTACTAAAGCATTTAAATTAGATTGGGACAATCTGGTTGAAGATTTTAATTCCATATCTAATAAAGAAAAAAGGCAGGGTTTTCATAATAAATACGATAAGCATGATAGAGATAAAATAGTTAATAAATGGAAAAAAAATTATTAAGATTAATCAAGAGAACCTTACATTTTATGATTGGTATGAAAAATATCATTCACAATGTAAAGTTCTTACTAAAAATCAGTGGACAAAAGAGGATAAGTCTAAAATTTTAGCAAGTCATCCTCCTTTAGAAACTGTTCTTTTACATATTAAAAATACTTCAGTTATTGCCAGTCCATTTAAAGTTGCTAATGTAAAAACTGATAAAAAGAAAATTATTAAACAAAATAATTTTACTAATCAGTATTTGGCTATAATTGGTAAACAGTTAGATAAAATTGAAGAAAAATTTGATCATTCTATGGTTAAAAATCCTGATAAAAAATTAGATCAGCCTTTATTAACTCTCCCAAAAAAAAGAGAAGGAATGGGATTGCCTAATAAAGATTCTGAACTAGTTAAAACTATAGATAAGTTACTTAAAAAGATAGGTTCAAGTTCTGGTGAAGCCAGTGGAACTATTGCAATCATCGATCAAGTTGAAGAATCTAATAATGAAAGTAATAGTCAATCAGAAATTTCTGAAACTGCTTCTATCCCAGACCTTACCGAACTATTAAACAAGTTAACCTTTAATAATACTAGTATTACAAAAAATTGGTATTCTAGACCCACTCCCCCTGATCTTCAATATGAGGAGAAAAATCTAGATAATCAATTTTCTGTTTCGTCTAATAAAATTTATGAAGGGAATATTGATGGGTTTAGTGAACATCAGATTCTTACTAAAATGAATTATTTGTCAATGGTAGCCAATAGTTATATTACAGCTTTTAGCAGTTTGAGACAACCTGAAATAGTTGATATATTAACTAATGGTTTCACTGGTGTTTTTCGTTCTTGGTGGGAAAAGCACCTTGATGAAGATGCAAAGAATTCTATAATTCATGCATGCTAGTTAGATGACAATGGTCAGCCTATCTTCAGAGAAGATATTGGTTTTGGTATTCCTGATGGTACTAATACATTAATTTTCACTATAATAAAATATTTTATTGGAACCCCTAGTAATATCACTGAAAGAATTCATGATCAGTTAAGTAATCTCACTTATCCCACTTTAAGTGATTTTAGGTGGTACAAATATGTTTTTATTTCTCGAGTCATGATGCGTAGTGATAGTAACAAACCTTTCTGGAAAGAGAAGTTTGTTAATGCTCTGCCTAATTTATTTGCTCACAAAGTCAGAGAAGAACTTAGTAAAACTCTTGGATATATTGATTATGATAACCTTACTTATGGTGATATAATCAGCTATATTCAAATTATTGAGTTAAAAATGTGTATTGATTTTAAAATTGCTAAACAAGCTGCTAAAGACAAGAAAAAAGCTAAATATGAGCTTGGCACGGTTTGCGAACAATATGGTTTGCCTCCTATTGCTCCATCCAGAAGAAAGCATAGGAAAAAATAAATTGAAAAACGCAAAACTAGTAAGCATCACAAGAAATGGTCTAGTCAGTCTAAAAATCAAGATAATTATTTTGAAAAACCCAACTCACGAAAGAAATCGCATAGTAAAAAATCTACTTCTAAGTCTCAGGATAAGAGTAAAATTACTTGTTATAATTGCAGTAAAAAGGATCATTACAAGAGTGAGTGTACAAATAAATAAAAATTACGTTTGTTAAATATTTCTGTCGAAGACACTGATAAAATATTAGAGTTAATAAGGATTGAGAATGATGTTGATAGTAACAATTATTCTGATATTCCTTATTCCTCTGGTAATGAGGAAGATAATCAAACTCCTAGTGAAGAAAACGAAGTCACTCTTTGTACTGATTATTGCAGGTCTGATTGCTGTAAAACTATTAATGTTCTTAGCAAAGAAGACCAAGAGAGCTCTTTGTTAATTGAGTTAATTAGTAAAATTATTGACGAAGAGTTAAAATTACAGTACATGAAACAGTTAAAGGATTTATTCTCTAAGAACATTTCGGGTAAGAACAAAGTTATTAAGGGTAAAGATAAGCCTATCATTAGCCTTAATAAAACTCTTGAAAGATTTAAAACCCCGGATAGAGAAGTCACCCTTCCCGAGTTAAACCAAGAAGTCAATAAACTTAAGAAGGAAATTTTGGGTCTTAAGACAGAGATTTCTGAGTTACGTAAAGATATGGCTACTTTAGCGACTAAAAGTTCAGAGCTTCACATATCTGATTCGTCAGAAAATGATGAAGAAGCTGAATCTTCTAATGTCAACGATGATGAGTCAATTCTTATGGTTCAAGGTAATTCATTAAAAAGGTTAAAAGATATTACCATTCAAAAATGGTATATCATTGTCCGACTAGTTATTGATGGAACTTTTGCAATTCAACTTCCCGCTCTGGTTGACACCGGTGCGGATCTTAATTGCATTCAAGAGGGTTTGATACCTACTAAGTTCTATAAAAAAACTAGTGAATGATTGAATTCTTCTAATGGTAGTATGATGAAAACAAAGTATAAACTTCCTAATGTTCATATTTGCCAAGACAATATGTGTTTTAAAACTTCTTTTGTTTTAATTCGCAACTTGACAGATAAGATTATTTTAGGACTTCAGTTTATATATTTATTATATCTATTTACTACTAGTAATAATGGTTTAAATACTTAGCATTTAGGTCAAAAGGTTGTTTTTGAATTCATTACTTAACCTAGAGAAAGAGATTTGAAATTTATTCAAGATGAATTTATTTCAAAATCACTTAATCTGTTAAGCCGTAAAACTTCTCAGTTAAAATTCTTAAAACAAGAGTTTAAATATAAACAGGTTGAAGATCTTCTTATTCTTGATAAGGTTCAAGATAAGATCGAAGTGCTTCGGGTGTTTATGACAAAAAACTTATATGCTGATTCTCCTAATGCTTTCTGGCACAGAAGAAAGCATGTGGTTAGGTTACCTTATGCTAAGGAATTTAGGGAACACCTAATTCCTACTAAGGCTAGACCTATTCAAATGAGTCATCAGCAAATGGAACTTTGCAAACAAGAGATTAACGACTTGCTTGCAAAAAGATTAATTAAACATAGTAAATCGCCTTGGTCTTGTCCAGCTTTTTATGTTAATAATAAAGCTGAGAAAGAAAGAGGTGTTCCCAGACTAGTTATTAATTACAAGCTCTTTAATAAGGTTTTGGAATGGATTAGGTATCCTTTACCTAATAAAGAAGATCTCCTTAGTCGACTCAGTAACGCTACCATTTTTAGTAAATTCGACCTCAAGTCAGGGTTTTGGCAAGTTAGTATTCATCCTAGCGATAGGTATAAAACTTCTTTTACCACTCCCTTTGGTCATTATGAATGGGTTGTTCAAGCCTTTGGTCTTAAGAATGCCCCTAGTGAATTCCAAAATATTCTTAATGAAATTTTGAATCCTTTCAGTCGTTGCATCATTGTTTACATTGATGATATCGTAGTTTTTTCCAAGTCAATCGACGAACACTTCAAGCATTTGAATTCGTTCTTCAAAGCAATCAAAGTAAATGGTTTGGTTCTGTCCCCTACAAAATGTAGTTTGTTCCAAACAAAAGTCAAATTTCTAGGTCATGATATTCATCGTGGTCTAGTCCGTCCTATTCAACGAGTTATTCAATTCGCTGATAAATTCCCAGATAAAATAATTGACAAAACTCAACTTCAGCGGTTTTTAGGATTTCTGAATTATGTTGGTAAATTCTATCAAAACCTTAGAAAGATCTGTAAACCATTGTTTCTCCGTTTACAGAAAAACCCTCCTCCTTGGACTGATGAACATACTTCCATCGTCCAACAAGTTAAAAAATATGTTAAGGTTTTGCCTTGCCTTGGCATTTCCAATGAATCCGCGTTTAAAATTGTTGAAATTGATGGCTCTAAAATAGGTTTTGGTGGCATTCTGAAGTAGAAATTGACTCCTGCTTCCTCTGAACAAATTTTTCAGTTTTACTCTAGTGTGTGGAATCAGGCTCAACTTAATTATAGTACAATTAAAAAAGAAATTTTAGCTTTGGTTTTATGTATTAGTAAATTTAAAAAGGATTTATTAAATCAAAGATTTTTGGTTCGAATCGACTGTAAGTCAGCAAAATATATTTTAGAAAAAGATGTTAAAAACATTGCTGCTAAGCATATTTTTGCCAGATTGCAATCTCTTTTAAGCATTTTTGATTTTGATATTGAGTATATTAAAGGAAGTCAAAATTCTATTCCTGATTTTCTTACGAGAGAATTTATTAATTCAGGTATCCAAGATAAATGAGTGTGAAAGGTGGGAACAATCCAGTTCGGCCCTCTTCTGGCCCAAGTCAAAGGCCCAAGGGAGCCGTAATCCCTCATCTAGTTACCCCTGTTACTCCTGTTGATGTAGCTAACAGGTATACTGTTCTTGGTACTGTTCCAACGCCTTATAATACGATTTTGGCCAAGTCACCTAGTCCCATTGATCCCTTTGCTTCGTCTTCCTCTAGTAACCCTAACCCTGGTTAACAAACTCAATCTCAGTATGTCCCCATTTTTTCTGTCAATTTATTTCATCTTGAATCTCATATGAAATCGGTTGATGACCCATTAAAATTAGCTGCTCAATTCTTCCTAACTGGTTGGCACTTTCTTCCTCTTGCTCCTTATAAATCCCTTGTGTATTATAAGGATATTCTTCTCCAAACACAGTCAATCCATGTTAAACCTATTTTTGATAGAAATGATATTTCTAAAATCATCAATCTTTCTCTATATATTAAATAGATTACTTCCATGTCTGACTGGGGTAATCATCCGTCTGATCTTCGTCAGTTAGATAATCACAATAGCCAGTTTTGCTATTATGATTATATGGAAGCTTGGAACAGAGTCTTTTTGTACCAAATGCCCTCTTTCAGTCATTCGTGGTTCGTTCAATTCGACCACAAATTCAAAAGTTAAATTCCTCATTGGTTTACTCTATGGTGGGAAAGATTTGGTCTCACTTATAGCGTCTTGCCCATTGAGCTCCAGTCAGTTCTTAACCTTTTTTCTTGTAGAAGTCCTTGCATTCCTAAAAATGGATGTATTCCAGTTCTTCTTCAGTTTGTAAGTAAATATAAGGTTCCATGGATCCTTAAATGGAGTTATGGTTTTTATTATCCTATTGCTGAAGTTAATCTTGAGTCAGTCAAGGACAAATCAGTTATCACTCGCAATCATATTAGTCAATTGACTTATGTGACTCATGAGTTTTCTATTAAATGGTGGGATAAGTTTGATATTTACCGCATTATTGGTCAAGTTAAGAAGGAATTTCCAGTAAATCCTACCCCTATTAAATCTGTTCCTCCCAAGGATTCTTCTTCTAGTAAATCCAAAAAATCTTCTTAGATAAAATTAGATTTTGCGGATATTGACCATTGTTATAATGTCGAGTTAAAATAGTTAGCTCGCCTCATTCAAAAACGAGTTGAGAAGCTTAGTGATGATAGTGTTCCCTCAATTTGCTCTTCATCTTCGTCAAAATCCAGTCAAGAAGCTTCTAGTCTAGATGATCCATACGGCAGCATTAGCCTCCAAGATGCCCAGGATCCTTTTGCCTAGGATGCCTACAGTCGCATAAGCAGCAGTCAGAGACTGTTGCTTTCAAAAAAAGTCATCAACGCGTGCTCCTTTTTCAAAAGTAGCCGAAAGTTAAAGTAATGTCAGTTTGTTTTTAGCTGAGTCATGTTTTGTTTGTCGGCCATCTGGTCACTCTAGTCAAAAGTTGTAATAATGCGTCTATATTGTATTCAAAAGTTGTAATAATGCGTCTGTATTTAGTCAAAAGAATCAATAATGCTTATGTCTTTTGTAAAAGCATTACTGTTCTTAAATAGTTAAAGATGTTTTGTAATTATTGAGTTATAATCAGTATGCCTTTTCTTATCCTATATAAGAGAAGCGAAGTCATTTGTGTAAGGCAGGATTAGAAATCCAATAGAGAGTTTAGAAAGACTCAGATTCCTATCTGATAAATCTTTAACCCTCTTGCCTTCTTCTTAGTTATACCATGTTAGGCTTTCTATAATCGAGTATACTTATAAGTTATCTTTCAGTTATCTGTTTGTAAATTTATTCATTCAATAAAAGATTATTTATTTAAAATTGTTGTTATCAATTCATATGAACTTCTGTTATCATTTCTTATAGTTATACTATAGTTGTAATTCAGATTTATATGCGCCACTCTTCTCTCTCATCTATATCTCATACTTCTGCCTTTATGGTATCAGAGCCATGTGTTGTTTGTTTACTAACTGTTGATCTTAATCTGTTTAAACAAAGTCATTTTTGAAAATCAAAAGTTTTTCTTTGATTCTTTGTTCAAGAAATCACCTAAGCTCTTTATGTAGAATACCGTGTTCGCCCCGGTCTTTTTGCCCTTTGTAAGTCTCAGTGTGGAGCAGTGTCGGGTGTTTGACCTAGGACATAGGTATGCGTCTGCTTAAGGAAAGAAGGGTATGTATGGAAGAACATAGAATTATTAAAAATTTTACTTTTTAAAAATGAGTAGATTATTCAGGTCGAGTTCTTCAATTAGTAATAGATCAGCCCTAGCTCCGGTTCCAGACATAGTCAACCAGGAAGAACATAGTTACGAAAACATTAATCAAACTCTTAGTAATTGAAACATACCTAGTGTGTCTCCTAAAGAAATTTATCAGTCAACCATTATTGATAATTTTAAAACTAATTATAATGTTGAAACGGTTGAACGTGTCTATGCGATCAACAAAGAATATGAAAATTGTAATCTTCTTTCTTCTGATGTAATAAACAAACATATAAAGAAAGGTTATAATTTTATTCATATTGGTTTACTTCAGGTCGCAGTCAAGCCTTTATCTATTAAAGGAATAAACTCAAGCATCTTTTTATGTCTTAGAGATGCAAGATATCTTAACTATGCTCCTATCATAATAGGTATTATGGAATCGAGTTTGCATGATGGACCTATCCATTTCAATTGCTTTCCCGATCTCCCTTTGAGTTTAAGTGATGTTAATTTATTAAAAGCAATAACTCTAAATATTAAGACTGCAGGTGAGATAACTCATATGATTGAGGATTCACAACCTATAGCCTTAATCTACAGAATTTATTATAAAGTAATGAAAACTAATTTAAACATTCATGCTCTTAATAAAAGCCCAAAAGATCACACTGTTTTAATTCAAAGCAGTACTAGTAATGCTAATATCCAAACTCCAAGGACTATTCTTTGGAAGGATATTACACTGCCTAGTCAGTGGATTTTACCTCAAGAAATTCCACAAAAACCAGTTATTAATAATTTGTTGAATTTAAAAAATATTAAACAAATTTCTGATGGTACTGTTAGAGTAAGTTTTGAACGTGCCAGAAGACCTTTGATAATAGAAGAATTTACTAATTCCTTAGTTCCTTCGGTTACTTCCAGAAGAGATACTGAACTCTTAAGTGATTTTTCTGTTCTGGATATTAAAATGAAAGGAGTTTTAAACCAAGGTCAACCCAATCATCCTTGTTATACTCTTACTAGTCTAGTAGAAGAAGAATAAGAAATTTCTCCTACTACTTCTTTAGGACCGACCCCTTCGAATTTTGAAACCCCTATTAATCATCAGTTAAGAGTCATTACTAAAGCATTTAAATTAGATTGGGCCAATCTGGTTGCAAATTTTAATTCCATATCTAATAAAGATAAAAGGCATGCTTTTCGTAATAAATACGATAAGCATGATAGAGATAAAATAGTTAATAAATGGAAAAAAAATTATTAAGATTAATCAAGAGAACCTTACATTTTATGATTGGTATGAAAAATATCATTCACAATGTAAAGTTCTTACTAAAAGTCAGTGGACAAAAGAGGAGTCTAAAATATTAGGTAGTCATCCTCCTTTTGAAACTGTTCTTTTACATATTAAAAATACTTCAGTTGTTGCCAGTCCATTTAAAGTTGCTGATGGAAAAACTAAGACAAAGAAAATTATTGAACAAAATAATTTTACTAATCAGTATTTGGCTACAATTGGTAAACAGTTAGATAAAATTGAAGAAAAATTTGATCATTCTATGGTAAAAATCCTGATAAAAAATTAGATCAGGCTTTATTAACTCTCCCAGAAAAAAGAGAAGTAATAGGATTGCCTAATAAAGATTTTGAACTAGTTAAAACTATAGTTAAGTTTCTTAAAAAGATAGGTTCAAGTTCTGGTGAAGCCAGTGGAACTATTGCTATCATCGATCAAGTTGAAGAATCTGATGATGAACGTAATAGTCAATCAGAAATTTCTGAAACTGCTTCTATCCCAGACCTTACCGAACAGTTAAACAAGTTAACCTTTAATAATACTAGTATTACAAAAAATTGGTATTCTAGACCCACTCCCTCTGATCTTCAGTATGAGGAGAAAAATCTAGATAATCAATTTTCTGTTTCGTCTAATAAAATTTATGAATGGAATATTGATGGGTTTAGTGAACATTAGATTCTTACTAAAATGAATCATTTGTCAATGGTAGCCAATAGTTATATTACAGCTTTTAGCAGTTTGACACAGCCTGAAATAGTTGATATATTAACTAATGGTTTCACTGGTGTTCTTCGTTCATGGTGGGAAAAACACCTTGATGAAGATGCAAAGAATTCTATAATTCATGCACTGCCAGTTAGATGACAATGGTCAGCCTATCTTCAGAGAAGATATTGGTTTTGGTATTCCTGATGGTATTAATACATTAATTTTCACTATAATAAAACATTTTATTGGAACCCTAGTAATATCGCTAAAAGAATTCATGATCAGTTAAGTAATCTCATTTGTCCCACTTTAAGTGATTCTAGGTGGTACAAAGATGTTTTTATTTCTCGAGTCATGATGCGTAGTGATAGTAACAAACCTTTCTGGAAAGAGAAGTTTATTAATGGTCTGCCTAATTTATTTGATCACAAAATCAGAGAAGAACTTAGTAAAACTCTTGGATATATTGATTATGATAACCTTACTTATGGTGATATAATCTGCTATATTCAAAAGATTGGGTTAAAAATGTGTATTGATTTCAAAATTGCTAAACAAGCTGCTAAAGACAAGAAAAAAGCTAAATATGAGCTTGGCACGGTTTGCGAACAATATGGTTTGCCTCCTATTGCTCCCTCCAGAAGAAAGCATAGAAAAAAATAAATTGAAAAATGCAAAACTAGTAAGCATAAATAGAAGCGGTCTAGTCAGTCTAAAAATCAAGGCAATTATAATGAAAAACCCAAGTCATGAAAGAAATTGCACAGTAAAAAATCTACTTCTAAGTCTCAAGATAAGAGTAAAATTACTTGTTATAATTGCGGTAAAAAGGGTCATTACAAGAGTGAGTGTAAAATTAAATAAAAATTGAGTTAGTTAAATATTTCTGTCGAAGACACTAATAAAATATTTGAGTTAATAAGGATTGAGAATGATGTTGATAATAAAAAAATTTCTGATATTCCTTATTCCTCTGGTAATGAGGAAGATAATCAAACTCCTAGTGAAGAAAACGAAGTCACTCTTTGTACTGATAATTGCAGGTCTGATTGCTGTAAAACTATTAATGTTCTTAGCAAAGAAGACCAAGAGAGCTCTTTGTTAATTGAGTTAATTAGTAAAATTATTGACGAAGAGTTAAAATTGCAGTACATGAAACAGTTAAAGGATTTATTCTCTAAGAACAATTCGGGTAAGAACAAAGTTATTACGGGTAAAGATAAGACTATCATTAGCCTTAATAAAACTCTTGAAAGATTTAAAATCCTGGATAGAGAAGTCACCATTCCCGAGTTAAACCAAGAAGTCAATAAACTTAAGAAGGAAATTTCGGGTCTTAAGACTGAGATTTCTGAGTTACGTAAAGATATGGCTACTTTGGCAACTAAAAGTTCAGAGCTTCACATATCTGATTCGTCAGAAAATGATGAAGAAGCTGAATCTTCTAATGTCAAAAATGATGAGTCAATTCTTATAGTTCAAGGTAAATCATTAAAAAGGTTAAAAGATATTACCATTCAAAAATGGTATATAATTGTCCGACTAGTTATTGATGGAACTTTTGCAATTCAACTTCCTGCTCTGGTTGACACCGGTGCGGATCTTAATTGCATTCAAGAGGGTTTGATACCTACTAAGTTCTATAAAAAAACTAGTGAACGATTGAATTCTGCTAATGGTAGTATGATGGAAATAAAGTATAAACTTCCTAATGTTCATTTTTGCCAAGACAATATGTGTTTTAAAACTTCTTTTGTTTTAATTCGCAACTTGACATATAAGATTATTTTAGGACTCCCGTTTATATATTTATTTTATCCATTTACTACTAGAAATAATGGTTTAACTACTGAGCATTTAGGTTAAAAGGTTGTTTTTGAATTCATTACTCAACCTTGAGAAAGAGATTTGAAATTTATTCAAGATGAATCTATTTCAAAATCACTTAATCTGTTAAGCTGCAAAACTTCTCAGTTAAAATTCTTAAAAAAAGAGATTAAATATAAACAGGCTGAAGATCTTCTTCTTCTTGATAAGGTTCAAGATAAGATCGAAGTGCTTCGGGTGTTTATGACTAAAAACTTTTGTGCTGATTCTCCTAATGCTTTTTGGCACAGAAGAAAGCATGTGGTTAGGTTACCTTATGCTAAGGAGTTTAGGGAACACCTAATTCCTACTAAGGCTAGACCTATTCAAATGAGTCATCAGCAAATAGAACTTTGCAAACAAGAGATTAACGACTTACTTGCAAAAGGATTAATTAAACATAGTAAATCGCTTTGGTCTTGTCCAGCTTTTTATGTTAATAATGAAGTTGAGAAAGAAAGAGGTGTTCCCAGACTAGTTATTAATTACAAGCCCCTTAATAAGGTTTTAGAATGGATTAGGTATCCTTTACCTAATAAAGAAGATCTCCTTAGTCGGCTTAGTAACGCTACCATTTTTAGTAAATTCGACCTCAAGTCAGGGTTTTGGTAAGTTAGTATTCATCCTAGCGATAGGTATAAAACTGCTTTTACCAATCCCTTTGGTCATTATTAATGGGCTATTCAAGCCTTTGGTCTTAAGAATGCCCCTAGTGAATTCCAAAATATTTTTAATGAAATTTTGAATCCTTTTAATCATTTCATCATTGTTTACATTGATGATATCTTAGTTTTTTCCAAGTCAATCGACGAACACTTCAAGCATTTGAATTCGTTCTTCAAAGCAATCAAAGTAAATGGTTTGGTTCTGTCCCCTACAAAATGTAGTTTGTTACAAACAAAAGTCAAATTTCTAGGTCATGATATTCATCGTGGTCTAGTCCGTCCTATTCAACGAGTTATTCAATTCGCTGATAAATTCCTAGCTAAAATCATTGACAAAACACAACTTTAGCAGTTTTTAGGATCTCTGAATTATGTTGGTAAAGTCTATCAAAACCTTAGAAAGATCTGTAAACCATTGTTTCTCCGTTTATAGAAAAACCCTCCTCCTTGGACTGATGAACATACTTCCATCGTCCAACAAGTTAAAAAATATGTTAAGGTTTTGCCTTGCCTTGGCATTTCCAATGAATTTGCGTTTAAAATTGTTGAAACTGATGCCTCTGAAATTGGTTTGGTGGCATTCTGAAGCAGAAATTGACTCCTGCTTCCTCTGAACAAATTGTTCGGTTTCACCTCTTGTGTGTGGAATCAGGCTCAACTTAATTATAGTACAAATAAAAAAGAAATTTTAGCTTTGGTTTTATGAATTAGTAAATTTCAAAACGATTTATTAAATCAAAGATTTTTGGTTCGAATTGACTGCAAGTCAGCAAAATATATTTTAGAAAAAGATGTTAAAAACATTGCTGCTAAGCATATTTTTGCTAGATGGCAATCTCTTTTAAGCATTTTCGATTTTGATATTAAGTATATTAAAGGAAGTCAAAATACTATTCCTGATTTTCTTACGAGAGAATTTATTAATTCAGGTACCCAAGATAAATGAGTGTGAGAGTTGGGAACAATCCAGTTCGGTCCTCTTCTGGCCCAAGCCAAAGGCCCAAGGGAGCCGTAATCCCTCATCCAGTTACTCTTGTTACTGCTGTTGATGTAGATAACAGGTATACTATTCTTAGTACTGTTCCAAAGCCTTATAATACGGTTTTTGCCCAGTCACCTAGGCCCATTGATCCGTTTGCTTCGTCTTCCTCTAGTAACCCTAACCCTGGTCAACAAACTCAATCTCAGTATGTCCCCATTTTTTCTGTCAATTTATTTCATATTGAATCTCATATGAAATCCGTTGACGACCCAGTAAAATTGGCTGCTCAGTTCTTCCTAACTGGTTTGCACTTTCTTCCTCTTGCTCCTTATAAATCCCTTGTGTATTATAAGGATATTCTTCTCCAAACACAGTCAATCCATGTTAAACCTATTTTTGATAGAAATGATAGTTCTAAAATCATCTATCATTCTCTATATATTAAATAGATTACTTCAATGTCTGACTGGGGTAATCATTCGTCTGATCTTCGTCAGTTAGATAATCACAATAGCAAGTTTTGCTATTATGATTATATGGAAGCTTGGAACAGAGTCTTTTTGTACCAAACTCCCTCTTTCAGTCATTCGTGGTTCGTTCAATTCGACCACAAATTCAAAAGTCAAATTCCTCATTGGTTTACTCTATGTTGGGAAAGATTTAGTCTCACTTATAGTGTCTTGCCCATTGAGCTCCAGTCAGTTCTTAACCTTTTTTCTTGTAGAAGTCCTTGCATTCCTAAAAATAAATGTATTCCAGTTCTTCTTTAGTTTGTAAGTAAATATAAGGTTCCATGGATCTTTAAATGGAATTATGGTTTTTATTATCCTATTGCTGAAGTTAATCTTGAGTCAGTCAAGGACAAATCAGTTATCACTCGCAATCATATTAGTCAATTGACTTATGTGACTCGTGAATTTTCTATTAAATGGTGGGATAAATTTGATATTTATCGCATTATTGGTCAAGTTAAGAAGGAATTTCCAGTAAATCCTACCCCTATTAAATCTGTTCCTCCCAAGGATTCTTCTTCTAGTAAATCCAAAAAATCTTCTTAGATAAAATTAGATTTTGCGGATATTGACCATTGTTCTAACGTTGAGTTAAAATAGTTAGCTCGCCTCATTCAAAAACGAGTTGATAAGCTTAGTGAGGATAGTGTTCCCTCAATTTGCTCTTCATCTTCGTCAAAATCCAGTCAAGAAGCTTCTAGTCTAGATGATCCATACGGCAGCATTAGCCTCCAAGATGCCCAGGATCCTTTTGCCTAGGATGCCTACAGTCGCATAAGCAGCAGTCAGAGACCTTTGCTTTCAAAAAAAGTCATCAACGTGTGCTCCTTTTTCAAAAGTAGCTGAAAGTTAAAGTAATGTCAGTTTGTTTTTAGCTGAGTCATGTTTTGTTTGTCGGCCATCTGGTCACTCTAGTCAAAAGTTGTAATAATGCGTCTGTATTTTATTCAAAAGTTGTAATAATGCGTCTGTATTTAGTCAAAAGAATCAATAATGCTTATGTCTTTTGTAAAAGCATTACTGTTCTTAAATAGTTAAAGATGTTTTGTAATTATTGAGTTGTAATCAGTATGCCTTTTTTTTATCCTATATAAGAGAAGCGAAGTCATTTGTGTAAGGTAGGATTAGAAATCCAATAGAGAGTTTAGAAAGACTCAGATTTCTATCTGATAAATCTTTAACCCTCTTGCCTTCTTTTTAGTTATACCATGTTAGGTTTTCTATAATCGAGTCTACTTGTAAGTTATCTTTCAGTTATCTGTTTGTAAATCTATTCATTCAATAAAAGATTATTTATTTAAAATTGTTGTTATCAATTCATATGAACTGCTGTTATCATTTCTTATAGTTATACTATAGTTGGGATTCAGATTTATATGCGCCACTCTTCTCTCTCATCTATATCTCATACTTCCGCCTTTATGGTATCCGAGCCATGTGTTGTTTGTTTACTAACTGTTGATCTTAATCTGTTTAAACAAAGTCATTTTTGAAAATCAAAAGTTTTTCTTTGATTCTTTGTTCAAGAAATCCCCTAAGCTCTTTCTGTAGAACACCGTGTTCGCCCTGGTCTTTTTACCCTTTGTAAGTCTCAGTGTGAAGCAGTGTAAGGTGTTTGACCTAGGACATAGGTATGCGTCTGCTTAAGGAAAGAAGGGTATGTATGGAAGAACATAGAATTATTAAAAATTTTAATTTTTAAAAATGAGTAGATTATTCAGGTCGAGTTCTTCAATTAGTAATAGATCAGCCCTACCTCCGGTTCCAGACATAGTCAACCAGGAAGAACATAGTTACGAAAACATTAATCAAACTCTTAGTAATTGGAACATACCTAGTGTGTCTCCTAAAGAAATTTATCTGTCAACCTTTATTGATAATTTTAAAACTGATTATAATGTTAAAACGGTTGAACGTGTCTATGCGATCAACAAAGAATAAGAAAATTGTAATCTTCTTTCTTCTGATGTTATAAACAAACATAGAAAGAAAGGTTATAATTTTATTCATATTGGTTTACTTCAGGTCACAGTCAAGCCTTTATCTATTAAAGGAATAAACTCAAGCATCTTTTTATGTCTTAGAGATGCAAGATATCTTAACTATGCTCCTAGCATAATAGGTATCATGGAATCGAGTTTGCATGATGGACCTATCCATTTCAATTGCTTTTCCAATCTCCCTTTGAATTTAAGTGATGTTAATTTATTAAAAGCATTAACTCTAAATATTAAGACTGCAGGTGAGATAACTCATATGATTGAGGGTTCACAACCTATAGCCTTAATCTACAGAATTTATTATAAAGTTATGAAAACTAATTTAAACATTCATGCTCTTAATAAAAGCCCAAAAGATCACACTGTTTTAATTCAAAGCAGTACTAGTAATGCTAATATCCAAACTCCAAGGACTATTCTTTGGAAGGATATTACGCTGCCTAGTCAGTGGATTTTACCTCAAGAAATTCCACAAAAACCAGTTATTAATATTTTGTTGAATTTAGAAAATATTAAACAAATTTCTAATGGTACTGTTAGAGTAAGTTTTGAATGTGCCAGAAGACCTTTGATAATAGAAGAATTTACTAATTCCTCAATTCCTTCGGTTACTTCCAGAAGAGATACTGAAGTCTTAAGTGATTTTTCTATTCTGGATATTAAAATGAAAGGAGTTTTAAACCAGGTTCAAACTAGTCATCCTTGTTATACTCCTACTAGTCTAGTAGAAGAAGAATAAGATATTTCTCCTACTAGTTCTTTAGGACCGACCCCTTCGGATTTTGAAGCCCCTATTAATCATTAGTTAAGAGTCATTACTAAAGCATTTAAATTAGATTGGGACAGTCTGGTTGCAGATTTTAATTCCATATCTAATAAAGATAGAAGGCATGCTTTTCGTAATAAATACGATAACCATGATAGAGATAAAATAGTTTATAAATGAATTTTTTTTATTAAGATTAATCAAGAGAACCTTACATTTTATGATTGGTATGAAAATATCATTCATAATGTAAAGTTCTTACTAAAAGTCAGTGGACAAAAGAGGATAAGTCTAATATTTTAGCAAGTCATCCTCCTTTAGAAACTGTTCTTTTACATATTAAAAATACTTCTGTTGTTGCCAGTCCATTTAAAGTTGCAGATGGAAAAACTGATGACAAAGAAAATTATTGAACAAAATAATTTTACTAATCAGTATTTGGCTACAATAGGTAAATAGTTAGATAAAATTGAAGAAAAATTTGATCATTCTATGGTTAAAAATCCTGATAAAAAATTAGATCAACCTTTATTAACTCTCCTAGAAAAAAGAGAGGGAATGGGATTGCCTAAAAAGATTCTGAACTAGTTAAAACTATAGATAAGTTAATTAAAAAGATAGGTTCAAGTTCTGGTGAAGCTAATGGAACTATTGCTATCATCGATCAAGTTGAAGAATCTGATGATGAAAGTAATAGTCAATCAGAAATTTCTGAAACTGCTTCTGTCCCAGATCTTACCGAACAGTTAAACAAGTTAACCTTTAATAATACCAGTATTACAAAAAATTGGTATTCTAGACCCACTCCCCCTGATCTTCAGTATGAGGAGAAAAATCTAGATAATCAATTTTCTGTTTCGTCTAATAAAATTTATGAATGGAATATTGATGGGTTTAGTGAACATCAGATTCTTACTAAAATGAATCATTTGTCAATGGTAGCCAATAGTTATATTACAGCTTTCAGCAGTTTGACACAGCCTGAAATAGTTGATATATTAACTAATGGTTTCACTGGTATTCTTCGTTCTTGGTGGGAAAAGTACCTTGATGAAGATGCAAGGAATTCTATAATTTATGCACGCCAGTTAGATGACAATGGTCAGCCTATCTTCAGAGAAGATATTGGTTTTGGTATTCCTGATGGTATTAATACATTAATTTTCACTATAATAAAATATTTTATTGGAACCCCTAGTAATATCACTGAAAGAATTCATGATCAGTTAAGTAATCTCACTTGTCCCACTTTAAGTGATTTTAGGTGGTACAAAGATGTTTTTATTTCTCGAGTCATGATGCGTAGTGATAGTAACAAATCTTTCTGGAAAGAGAAGTTTGTTAATGGTCTACCTAATTTATTTGCTCACAAAGTCAGAGAAGAACTTAGTAAAACTCTTGGATATATTGATTATGATAACCTTACTTATGGTGATATAATCAGTTATATTCAAAAGATTGGGTTAAAAATGCGTATTGATTTCAAAATTGCTAAACAAGCTGCTAAAGACAAGAAAAAAGCTAAATATGAGCTTGGCACGTTTTGCGAACAATATGGTTTGCCTCCTATTGTTCCCTCTAGAAGAAAGCATAGGAAAAAACAAATTGAAAAACGTAAAACTAGTAAGCATCATAAGAAACGGTCTAGTCAGTCTAAAAATCAAGACAATTATTATGAAAAACCCAATTCACGAAAGAAATTGCATAGTAAAAAAATCTACTTCTAAGTCTCACAATAAGAGTAAAATTACTTGTTATAATTGCGGTAAAAAGGGAGATTACAAGAGTGAGTATAAAATTAAACAAAAATTGAGTCAGTTAAATATTTCTGTCAAAGACACTAATAAAATATTTGAGTTAATTAGGATTGAGAATGATGTTGATAGTAATAATTATTCTGATATTCCTTATTCCACTAGTAATGAGGAAGATAATCAAACTCTTAGTGAAGAAAACGAAGTCACTCTTTGTACTGATAATTGCAGGTCTGATTGCTATAAAACTATTAATGTTCTTAGCAAAGAAGACCAAGAGAGCTCTTTCTTAATTGAGTTAATTAGTAAAATTACTGACGAAAAGTTAAAATTGCAGTACATGAAACAGTTAAAGGATTTATTCTATAAGAACAATTCGAGTAAGAACAAAGTTATTAAGGGTAAAGATAAGCCTATCATTAGCCTTAATAAAACTCTTGAAAGATTTAAAACCCCAGATAGAGAAGTCACCCTTCCCGAGTTAAACCAAGAAGTCAATAAACTTAAGAAGGAAATTTCGGGTCTTAAAACTGAGATTTCTGAGTTACGTAAAGATATGGCTACTTTGGCAACTAAAAGTTCAGAGCTTCACATATCTGATTCGTCAGAAAATGATGAAGAAGCTGAATCTTCTAATGTCAAAGATGATGAGTCAATTTTTATAGTTCAAGGTAATTCATTAAAAAGGTTAAAAGATATTACCATTCAAAAATGGTATATAATTGTCCGACTAGTTATTGATGGAACTTTTGCAATTTAACTTCCTACTCTGGTTGACACCGGTGCAGATCTTAATTGCATTCAAGAGGGTTTGATACCTACTAAGTTCTATAAAAAAACTAGTGAACGATTGAATTCTGGTAATGGTAGTATGATGGAAATAAAGTATAAACTTCCTAATGTTCATATTTGCCAAGACAATATGTGTTTTAAAACTTCTTTTGTTTTAATTCGCAACTTGACATATAAGATTATTTTAGGACTCCCGTTTATATATTTATTTTATCCATTTACTACTAGTAATAATGGTTTAACTACTGAGCATTTAGGTTAAAAGGTTGTTTTTGAATTCATTAGTCAACCCAGAGAAAGAGATTTGAAATTTATTTAAGATGAATCTATTTCAAAATCACTTAATCTGTTAAGCTGCAAAACTTCTCAGTTAAAATTCTTAAAAAAAGAGATTAAATATAAACAGGTTGAAGATCTTCTTCTTCTTGATAAGGTTCAAGATAAGATCGAAGTGCTTCGGGTGTTTATGACTAAAAACTTATGTGCTGATTATCTTAATGCTTTCTGGCACAGAAGAAAACATGTGGTTAGGTTACCTTATGCTAAGGAATTTAGGGAACACCTAATTCCTACTAAGGCCAAACCTATTCAAATGAGTCATCAGCAAATGGAACTTTGTAAACAAGAGATTAACGACTTGCTTACAAAAGGATTAATTAAACATAGTAAATCGCCTTGGTCTTGTCCAACTTTTTATGTTAATAATGAAGCTGAGAAAGAAAGAGGTGTTCCCATACTAGTTATTAATTACAATCCCCTTAATAAGATTTTAGAATGGATTAGGTATCCTTTACCTAATAAAGAAGATCTCCTTAGTCGGCTTAGTAACGTTATCATTTTTAGTAAATTCGACCTCAAGTCAGGATTTTGGCAAGTTAGTATTCATCCTAGCAATAGGTATAAAACTGTTTTTACCCCTCCCTTTGGTCATTATGATTGGGTTGTTCAAGCCTTTGGTCTTAAGAATGCCCCTAGTGAATTCCAAAATATTCTTAATGAAATTTTGAATCCTTTCAGTCATTTCATCATTGTTTACATTGATGATATCTTAGTTTTTTCCAAGTCAATCGACGAACACTTCAAGCATTTGAATTCGTTCTTCAAAGCAATCAAATTAAATGGTTTGGTTCTGTCCCCTACAAAATGTAGTTTGTTCCAAACAGAAGTTAAATTTCTAGGTCATGATATTCATCATGGTCTAGTCCGTCCTATTCAACGAGTTATTCAATTCGCTGATAAATTCCCAGATAAAATCATTGACAAAACTCATCTTTAGCGGTTTTTAGGATCTCTGAATTATGTTGGTAAATTCTATCAAAACCTTAGAAAAATCTGTAAACCATTGTTTCTCCGTTTACAGAAAAACCCTCCTCCTTGGACTAATGAGCATACTTCCATCGTCCAACAAGTTAAAAAATATGTTAAGGTTTTGCCTTGCCTTGGCATTTCCAATGAATCTGCGTTTAAAATTGTTGAAACTGATGCCTCTGAAATTAGTTTTGGTGGCATTCTAAAGCAGAAATTGACTCCTGCTTTCTCTGAACAAATTGTTCGGTTTCACTCTGGTGCGTGGAATCAGGCTCAATTTAATTATAGTACAAATAAAAAAGAAATTTTAGCTTTAGTTTTATGTATTAGTAAATTTCAAAACGATTTATTAAATCAAAGATTTTTGGTTCGGATTGACTGCAAGTCAGCAAAATATATTTTAGAAAAAGATGTTAAAAACATTGCTGCTAAGCATATTTTTGCCAGATGGCAATCTCTTTTAAGAATTTTTGATTTTGATATTGAGTATATTAAAGGAAGTCAAAATTCTGTTCCTGATTTTCTTATGAGAGAATTTATTAATTCAGGTACCCAAGATAAATGAGTGTGAGAGGTGGGAACAATCCAGTTCGGCCCTCTTCTAGCCTAAGTCAAAGGCCCAAGGGAGACGTAATTCCTCATCCAGTTACCCCTGTTACTCCTGTTGATGTAGCTAACAGGTATACTGTTCTTGGTACTGTTCCAAAGCCTTCTAATACGATTTTGGCCCAGTAACCTAGGCCCATTGATCCCTTTGCTTCGTCTTCCTCTAGTAACCCTAACCCTGGTCAACAAACTCAATCTCAGTATGTCCCAATTTTTTCTGTTAATTTATTTCATATTGAATCTCATATGAAATCCGTTGATGACCCAGTAAAATTGGATGCTCAGTTCTTCCCAACTGGTTGGCACTTCCTTCCTCTTGCTCCTTATAAATCCCTTGTGTATTATAAGGATATTCTTCTCCAAAAAAAGTCAATCCATGTTAAACCTATTTTTGATAGAAATGATAGTTCTAAAATCATCTATCATTCTCTATATATTAAACAGATTACTTCCATGTCTGACTAGGGTAATTATCCGTCTGATCTTCGTCAGTTAGATAATCACAATAGCCAATTTTGCTATTATGATTATATGGAAGCTTGGAACAGAGTCTTTTTGTACCAAACTCCCTCTTTCAGTCATTCGTGGTTCGTTCAATTCGACCACAAATTCAAAAGTCAAATTTCTAATTGGTTTACTCTATGGTGGGAAAGATTTGGTCTCACTTATAGTGTCTTGCCCATTGAGCTCCAGTCAGTTCTTAACCTTTTTTCCTGTAGAAGTCTTTGCATTCCTAAAAATGAATGTATTCCAGTTCTTCTTCTATTTGTAAGTAAATATAAGGTTCCATGGATCCTTAAATGGAATTATGGTTTTTAATCTCCTATTGCTGAAGTTAATCTTGAGTTTGTCAAGGACAAATCAGTTATCACTCGCAATCATATTAGTCAATTGACTTATGTGACTCGTGAGTTTTCTATTAAATGGTGGGATAAATTTGATATTTATCACATTATTGGTCATGTTAAGAAAGAATTTCCAGTAAATCCTACCCCTATTAAATCTGTTCCTCCCAAGGATTCTTCTTCAAGTAAATCCAAAAAATCTTCTTAGATAAAATTAGTTTTTGCGGATATTGATCATTGTTCTAATGTCGAGTTAAAATAGTTAGCTCGCCTCATTCAAAAATGAGTTGATAAGCTTAGTGAGGATAGTGTTCCCTCAATTTGCTCTTCATCTTTGTCAAAATCCAGTCAAGAAGCTTCTAGTCCAGATGATCCATACGGCAGCATTCGCCTCCTAGATGCCCAAGATCCTTTTGCCTAGGATTCCTACAGTAGCATAAGCAGCAGTCAGAGACCGTTGCTTTCAAAAAAAGTCATCAACGCGTGCTCCTTTTTCAAAAGTAGCCGAAAGTTAAAGTAATGTCAGTTTGTTTTTAGCTGAGTCATGTTTTGTTTGTCGGCCATCTGGTCACTCTAGTCAAAAGTTGTAATAATACGTCTGTATTTTTTTCAAAAGTTATAATAATGCGTCTATATTTAGTTAAAAGAATCAATAATGCTTGTCTTTTGTAAAAGCATTACTATTCTTAAATAGTTAAAGATGTTTTGTAATTATTGAGTTGTAATCAGTATGCCTTTTCTTATCCTATATAAGAGAAGCGAAGTCATTTGTGTAAGGTAGGATTAGAAATCCAATAGAGAGTTTAGACAGACTCAGATTCCAATCTGATAAATCTTTAACCCTCTTGCCTTCTTCTTAGTTATACCATGTTAGGCATTCTATAATCGAGTCTACTTGTAAGTTATCTTTCAGTTATCTGTTTTACTAATCAGTATTTGGCTACAATTGGTAAATAGTTCGATAAAATTGAAAAAAATTTGATCATTCTATGGTTAAAAATCCTGATAAAAAATTAGATCAACCTTTATTAACTCTCCCAGAAAAAAGAGAGGGAATGGGATTGCCTAATAAAGATTCTGAACTAGTTAAAACTATAGATAAGTTAATTAAAAAGATAGGTTCAAGTTCTGGTGAAGCTAGTGGAACTATTGCTATCATCGATCAAGTTGAAGAATCTGATGATGAAAGTAATATTCAATCAGAAATTTCTGAAACTACTTCTATCCCAGACTTTACCGAACAGTTAAACAAGTTAACCTTTAATAATACCAGTATTACAAAAAATTGGTATTCTAGACCAACTCCCCCTGATCTTCAGTATGAGGAGAAAAATCTAGATAATCAATTTTCTGTTTCGTCTAATAAAATTTATGAATGGAATATTGATGGGTTTAGTGAACATCAGATTCTTACTAAAATGAATCATTTGTCAATGGTAGCCAATAGTTATATTACAGCTTTCAGCAGTTTGACACAGCCTGAAATAGTTGATATATTAACTAATGGTTTCACTGGTGTTCTTCGTTCTTGGTGGGAAAAGCACCTTGATGAAGATGCAAGGAATTCTATAATTCATGCATGCCAGTTAGATGACAATGGTCAGCCTATCTTCAGAGAAGATATTGGTTTTGGTATTCCTGATGGTATTAATACATTAATTTTCACTATAATAAAACATTTTATTGGAACCCCTAGTAATATCAGTGAAAGAATTCATGATCAGTTAAGTAATCTCACTTGTCCCACTTTAAGTGATTTTAGGTGGTACAAAGATGTTTTTATTTCTCGAGTCATGATGTGTAGTGACAGTAACAAACCTTTCTGGAAAGAGAAGTTTGTTAATAGTCTACCTAATTTATTTGCTCACAAAGTCAGAGAAGAACTTCGTAAAACTCTTGGATATATTGATTATGATAACCTTACTTATAGTGATATAATCAGCTATATTCAAAAGATTGGGTTAAAAATGTGTATTGATTTTAAAATTGCTAAACAAGCTGCTAAAGATAAGAAAAATTATAAATATGAGCTTGGCACGTTTTGTGAACAATATGGTTTGCCTCCTATTGCTCCCTCCAATAGAAAGCATAGGAAAAAACAAATTGAAAAATGCAAAACTAGTAAGCATTATAATAAGTGGTCTAGTCAGTCTAAAAATCAAGACAATTATTATGAAAAACCCAAGTCACGAAAGAAATCGCATAGGAAAAAATCTACTTCTAAGTCTCAGGATAAGAGTAAAATTACTTGTTATAATTGCGGTAAAAAGGGTCATTACAAGAGTGAGTGTAAAATTAAAAAAAATTAAGTCTGTTAAATATTTCTGTCGAAGACACTGATAAAATATTAGAGTTAATAAGGATTGAGAATGATGTTGATAGTAACAATTATTCTGATATTCCTTATTCCTCTGGTAATGAGGAAGATAATCAAACTCCTAGTGAAGAAAATAAAGTCACTCTTTGTACTGATAATTGCAGGGCTGATTGCTGTAAAACTATTAATGTTCTTAGCAAAGAAGACCAAGAGAGCTCTTTGTTAATTGAGTTAATTAGTAAAATTATTGACAAAGAGTTAAAATTGCAGTACATGAAACAGTTAAAGGATTTAATCTCTAAGAACATTTCGGGTAAGAACAAAGTTATTAAGGGTAAAGATAAGCCTATCATTAGCCTTAATAAAACTCTTGAAAGATTTAAAACCCCGGATAAAGAAGTCACCCTTCCCGAGTTAAACCAAGAAGTTAATAAAGTTAAGAAGGAAATTTAGGGTCTTAAGACTGACATTTCTGAGTTACGTAAAGATATGGCTACTTTGGCAACTAAAAGTTCAGAGCTTCACATATCTGATTCGTCAGAAAATGATGAAGAAGCAAAATCTTCTAATGTCAAAGATGATGAGTCAATTCTTATGGTTCAAGGTAATTCATTAAAAAGGTTAAAAGATATTACCATTCAAAAATGGTATATCATTGTCCGACTAGTTATTGATGGAACTTTTGCAATTCAACTTCCTACTCTGGTTGACACCGGTGCAGATCTTAATTGCATTCAAGAGGGTTTGATACCTACTATGTTCTATAAAAAAAACTAGTGAACGATTGAATTCTGCTAGTGGTAGTATGATGGAAATAAAGTATAAACTTTCTAATGTTCATATTTGCCAAGACAATATGTGTTTTAAAACTTCTTTTGTTTTAATTCGCAACTTGACAGATAAGATTATTTTAGGACTCCAGCTTATATATTTATTATATCAATTTACTACTAGTAATAATGGTTTAACTACTTAGCATTTAGGTCATAAGGTTGTTTTGAATTCATTACTCAACCTAGAGAAAGGGATTTGAAATTTATTCAAGATGAATCTATTTCAAAATCACTTAATCTGTTAAGCTGTAAACTTCTCAGTTAAAATTCTTAAAACAAGGAATTAAATATAAACAGGTAGAAGATCTTCTTCTTCTTGATAAGGTTCAAGATAAGATCGAAGAGCTTCGGGTGTTTATGACTAAAAACTTATGTGCTGATTCTCCTAATGCTTTCTGGCACAGAAGAAAACATGTGGTTAGGTTACCTTATGCTAAGGAATTTAGGGAACACCTAATTCCTACTAAGGCTAGACCTATTCAAATGAGTCATCAGCAAATGGAACTTTCTAAACAAGAGATTAACGACTTGCTTGCAAAATGATTAATTAAACATAGTAAATCGCCTTGGTCTTGTCTAGCTTTTTATGTTAATAATGAAGCTGAGAAAGAAAGAGGTGTTCCCAGACTACTTATTAGTTACAAGCCCCTTAATAAGGTTTTAGAATGGATTAGGTATCCTTTACCTAATAAAGAAGATCTCCTTAGTCGGCTTAGTAACGCTACCATTTTTAGTAAATTCGACCTCAAGTCAGGGTTTTAGCAAGTTAGTATTCATCCTAGCGATAAGTATAAAACTGTTTTTACCACTCTCTTTGGTCATTATGAATGGGTTGTTCAAGCCTTTGGTCTTAAGAATGCCCCTAGTGAATTCTAAAATATTCTTAATGAAATTTTAAATCCTTCAAGTGATTTCATCATTGTTTACATTGATGATATCTTAGTTTTTTCCAAGTCAATCGACGAACACTTCAAGCATTTGAATTCGTTCTTCAAAGCAATCAAAGTAAATGGTTTGGTTCTGTCCCCTACAAGATGTAGTTTGTTCCAAACAAAAGTGAAATTTCTAGGTCATTATATTCATCATGGTCTAGTCCGTCCTATTCAACGAGTTATTCAATTTGCTGATAAATTCCCATATAAAATCATTGACAAAACTCAACTTCAGCGATTTTTAGGATCTCTGAATTATGTTGGTAAATTCTATCAAAACCTTAGAAAGATCTGTAAACCATTGTTTCTCCATTTACAGAAAAACCCTCCTCTTTGGACTAATGAGCATATTTCCATCGTCCAACAAGTTAAAAAATATGTTAAGGTTTTGCCTTTGCCTTGGCATTTCCAATGAATTTGCATTTAAAATTGTTGAAACTGATGCCTCTGAAATTGGTTTTGGTAGCATTCTGAAGCAGAAATTGACTCCTGCTTCCTCTGAACAAATTGTTCGGTTTCACTGTGGTCCGTGGAATCAGGCTCAACTTAATACTAGTACAATTAAAAAAGAAATTTTAGCTTTGGTTTTATGTATTAGTAAATTTCAAAACGATTTATTAAATCAAAGATTTTTGGTTCGAATTGACTGCAAGTCAGCAAAATATATTTTAGAAAAAGATGTTAAAAACATTGCTGCTAAGCATATTTTTGCCATATGGCAATCTCTTTTAAGCATTTTTAATTTTGATATTGAGTATATTAAAGGAAGTCAAAATTCTGTTCCTGATTTTCTTACGAGAGAATTTATTAACTCGGGTACCCAAGATAAATGAGTGTGAGAGGTGGGAACAATCCAGTTCGGCCCTCTTCTGGCCCAAGTCAAAGCCCCAAGGGAGCTGTAATCCCTCATTCAGTTACCCCTGCTACTCCTGTTGATGTAGCTAACAGGTATACTATTCTTGGTACTGTTCCAAAGCCTTATAATACGGTTTTGGCCTAGTCATCTAGGCCCATTGATCCCTTTGCTTCGTCTTTCTCTAGTAACACTAACCCTGGTTAACAAACTCAATCTCATTATGTCCCCATTTTTTCTGTCAATTTATTTCATATTGAATCTCATATAAAATCCATTGACGACCCAGTAAAATTGGCTGCTCAGTTCTTCCCAACTGGTTGGCACTTTCTTCCTCTTGTTCCATATAAATCCCTTGTGTATTATAAGGATATTCTTCTCCAAACACAGTCAATCCATGTTAAACCTATTTTTGATAGAAATGATAGTTCTAAAATCATCTATCATTCTCTATATATTAAACAGATTACTTCCATGTCTGACTGGGGTAATCATTCGTCTGATCTTCATCAGTTAGATAATCACAATTAGCCAGTTTTGCTATTATGATTATATGGAAGCTTGGAACATAGTCTTTTTGTACCAAACTCCCTCTTTCAGTCATTCGTGGTTCGTTTAATTCAACCACAAATTTAAAAGTCAAATTCCTCATTGGTTTACTCTATAGTGGGAAAGATTTGGTCTCACTTATAGTGTCTTGCCCATTGAGCTCCAATCAGTTCTTAACCTTTTTTCCTGTAGAGTCCTTGCATTCCTAAAAAGGAATGTATTCCAGTTCTTCTTCAGTTTGTAAGTAAATATAAGGTTCCATGGATCCTTTAATGGAATTATGGTTTTTATTCTCCTATTGCTGAAGTTAATCTTGAGTCAGTGAAGGACAAATCAGCTATCACTCGCAATCATATTAGTCAATTGACTTATGTGACTCGTGAGTTTTCTATTAAATGGCGAAATAAATTTGATATTTATCGCATTATTGGTCAAGTTCAGAAGGAATTTCCAGTAAATCCTACCCCTATTAAATCTGTTCCTCCCAAGGATTCTTCTTCTAGTAAATCCAAAAAATCTTCTCATAAAAAATTAGATTTTGTGGATATTGATCATTGTTCTAATGCCGAGTTAAAATAATTAGCTCGCCTCATTCAAAAACGAGTTGATAAGCTTAGTGAGGATAGTGTTCCCTCAATTTGCTCTTCATCTTCGTCAAAATCCAGTCAAGAAGCTTCTAGTCCAGATGATCCATACGGCGGCATTAGCCTCCAAGATGCTTAGGATCCTTTTGCCTAGGATGCCTACAGTCGCATAAGCAACAGTCAGAGACCGTTGCTTTCAAAAAAAGTCACCAACGCGTGCTCCTTTTTTAAAAGTAGCCGAAAGTTAAAGTAATGTCAGTTTGTTTTTAGCTGAGTCATGTTTTGTTTGTCGGCCATCTGGTCACTCTAGTCAAAAGTTGTAATAATGCGTCTGTATTTTATGGAAAAGTTGTAATAATGCGTCTGTATTTAGTCAAAAGAATCAATAATGCTTATGTCTTTTGTAAAAGCATTACTGTTCTTAAATAGTTAAAGATGTTTTGTAATTATTGAGTTAAAATCAGTATGCCTTTTCTTATCCTATATAAGAGAAGCGAAGTCATTTGTGTAAGGCAGGATTAGAAATCCAATAGAGAGTTTAGAAAGGCTCTGATTCCTATCTGATAAATCTTTAACCCTCTTGCCTTCTTCTTAGTTATATCATGTTAGGCTTTCTATAATCGAGTCTACTTGTAAGTTATCTTTCAGTTATCTGTTCGTAAATCTATTCATTCAATAAAAGATTATTTATTTAAAATAGTTGTTATCAATTCATATGAACTGCTGTTATCATTTCTTATAGTTATACTATAGTTGTGATATAGATGAGAGAGAAGAGTGGGGCATATAAATCTGAATCACAACTATAGTATAACTATAAGAAATGATAACAGCAGTTCATATGAATTGATAACAATTATTTTATATATATATAGTAACAATATATATATATATATATATATATATATATATTAAAGTCTAAAAAAAATATTCAAAACCATTATCCGGATCATCCTTTATGCAAATTAATAATTTAAAACGATAAATAAGAAGTTATGGAATCATACCCTTATAGAACGAAGCTTCCACAGGTACGAGTTCAACTCCTTGTTCTTCGTGATCTCCTTAAATTTTTGGGTTAGATTCCTTCCTTTGATCGATCAACGTTAGCCACCCACGTGTTTGGCCTGTAGAGGTGATCCACCAAGGAAGAGAAATTATTCAAGAAGGATGATGGTTGGCTAAACCCTAGTTTTATATCCTTTATAGAAAAGGAGAACTCTCCAACAATTGAAATTGCATCAACTGATATCTAACATAAGACTCCTCTTATATAGATATTTGTCAACCCTTCTAATCCTATTAGAAATTGGTTTTCATTTAATTAATTAAACTCCTTTAATTAATTAGACCTTCCAACATATTGGGATTTAATTAATTAAACTTTTTTAATTAATTTGCCTCCTAATCATTTTAGGAATAAATGAGAGTACTAATATTAAATTAATTCTTAAACTCCTTTAGAAATTAAATCAATAATAATTGTAATAATATTAATAAGACTCCTCTTATTAATTTATATTTAATATTTTCAAAATATTAAATAATAAATATTAAGCTATTTAATTTATTCTATCACCATAGATTAAATTAATTACACTTAATATATTATTACGATTATGCCATTATCTTCTTAAATATTTATTCTTCCTTTTATGGTGTGACCCTTTAGGTTCTCCATATTAAACCGGTTGTAAATAAATTAATTAAAATAATTCTAATCTTGTTTAAATAAGTAAATTAAACTAATAATATATTTAAATAAATAATATTTATTCTACAATAGGGATAAGCCTCCCTAGCCATCAACTACTTTTCCAGATAATATAGATTTCAACATTAATCATAAAAGAACCTGTGAGTAAATAGTTACCGTACAATTCAATCCTTCCACCATACAATGTTCCAATTAAATATAAGACATGAAGTTACTGTCAAGTATTATTTTATTTAAATATATGTATTTCGATTAGAAAATGCATAACTCCAAATAATGTAAATTAGAAACTCCTTTCTAATTTCATTCTGCCTTGGCCAAAAACTACTGGGTTGTCATTTAACGAATCACATAGGACATATTTCTTCTTTTACTAGAAGTGGTAGATTTTTTATTGACCATTCATTATCTCCATATATAACTTATTACGAAGCACTTCTTTTTACACTGTTTCGGAAACCCAAGGACTCAATTGTATGGACCCAAGCATACCCTTTGATAAACCCTAAGGGTCTTAAGGAATAAGTTAAAGTATAATTCATTACATACAAGATACTATAATGATCTTAAGTCCAAGGATAACTTGTACTACTATTACATTAGGAATTCCTATTGATAGACAAGTAAAACTGCATTAGGTATTCCATAGCGAGTCACGTTCAGTGAACTTATTCTCCAATAAGCACCTGCATACTTGCTTTAGTGTCTCCACACAAATGATTATGAGATCAATCATCCTCATCCAATGAGCAAGCAACATATGTACCAATCTATCTGGATTTACTAATCCCCTTTTTAGTAATCCAACGATTGGGAACTATTTTAGTTTTTAGCTTTCTAAGAATTTAGATCTCATTAGCATGATTAACATCATGATTCTAACAGCATTGCTTAAACCTATGGGTATAATTAAAACAACATCATGTAGATAATTAAATGCCTTTAATAAATGAATATTTTTATTAATAAATAAATAAGATCGTCTCCAAAGTATATGCTTTATCATCATATATGATTGACTTGTATGCATACTACTTTCAGAAAGCTCTT
This sequence comes from Panax stipuleanatus, assembly GCA_020205555.1. Classification (NCBI taxonomy): domain Eukaryota; kingdom Viridiplantae; phylum Streptophyta; class Magnoliopsida; order Apiales; family Araliaceae; genus Panax; species Panax stipuleanatus. Next base: position 53,233,577 of record CM035121.1, on the reverse strand, counting down.
TTCGAGAGCTTTAAAATGATAAATTATTCGCCTAATTCTGAGTTTTAGAAGATAGGTAAAAATGATAAAAACCATCCCTAGGTAGATGTCGGATAATCATTCGCCTTGCTTTGTAGTTAGTTGTTCGTTCCTTCCAATTCGGGAATAGTTGGGAGACATGATATAACAATACTAAAATCTCTTTTTAAGGGCTACGTAGTGTCATTAAGTTTAACCATTTCTAGATCCGAGAAGATGAAGCGAAAAGCAGACGGGTATCTTCTAGATGTTGACTAGTTTGTGAGCGGCTCGGGGATCACTGTGGTGGCTTCATATGGCCTCATCCTTATCTTGACGATCCTTGCTTGAACATGTCGTTGTAAGTTCAAAATTACACTTTTGCCCTCTTGTGGGGTTGTCACTAGGGTGGAATTACGCTTTTACCCTCCTACAGGGTTAGTCAAAGGAAAGCAAAATTTTGAGGGTCTACAGATGCCCCTCTTTGTCATGTTTATGCAATGCAATGAAATAAACATGACAAATAATACTAGACACTTGATACATGACAAGGAATATCTAATAATGCAATGCCATGTGTAAAGTATGTAGTGATATATAAGTGTTAGATTTTAAATGACTGATCTCGTTTGCTAGGGAGGATTTGATTATCGCATTGCCACTATCGGGTATTATCTATGTTGCCTTCGTCGAGTATTGACTCCAACAGATTGACTGATCATCGGGCTAATAATATCGTAAATTGCATATTGTTGCCAATAGCATATTATCGCTAATTGCATCACAAATAGCGTATCATCACAAATCGCACATCGCCTCGCAAATCGCACATCGTAAATCGCACATCGCATCTCGCACGTCACATGTCTTCAATCGCATAACTCATTTTAAATAGAATATTTGATTTCAAATAGTATATCGGAAATCGTAGATCTCATTGCAAATTAAATCGCATATCAAATCAAATCGCATGTCAAATCTAATCACATACTAAATAACATCAAATCATATCACATCAAATCGCATATTAAATCATATATTAAATCACAAATTAAATTAAATCACATATTAATTCACAATTCATATCAAATCAACTTGTATATCAAATTGCATATCAAATCGCCTATCAAATCACATATTAATTTGCACATTAAATCTCATATCAATTCGCATATCAAATCTCATCTCTCATTAAAAATCACATCGCAAATCGTATATTCAATCGTTATCGCATTGCCAATTGTATTGCATGAAATAATTCATTCATTGCTTACTTATATGTTCTCCTTATATTTTTGACCGGCTTTTCATACCTCATAATTCTTTATATTTCAATTTTTCGTAGAACTTCGGTTAATAAAATATGATTTATAATTTGAAAATTTGCTTTTCTTCCACTTGATTTTGACGTATCGCAATTGCTTAACATGCCTATTTATATTTTTTATCTCGTTAAGGAAAATGTAATAACCGATTGAAACAAATTAAAAAGGAAACATACCTTATTAATCGACTAAAGTTTTTTTCTCTATAAATTAGATATGGATCCCCACGCGCCAAGTAGTTCCACAATTATTTGGGCTTCCTCGGGACTCGTCCTCATAGATCGGCTTTGGCAGCCATTCTTCATTTGATGTGCCATCCTTACCTGGTCTTGATGAGTCAATCCCTCCACCTAGAGCTATACATCATTGGGGATTAGTGTCGCAACACCAGATTTATTAAGGCGCCTGTGCTTTTTTCTTGTATATTTTATTTTGACTTTCATATTCATGTATACATATGTTATGTATGGATCGAATATTTTATGTATTGATTCACTTTTTTAATCGTTGCACTCTTATTTATTTTCATTATCGTGATGCATGTTTATTGTATATATGTTGGATGGAAATGACCCATATTTGGTCAAATGATACGACTTTACCGACAAGGCGATCATTTTTTTAAGTAGAGATTCTCTTAGGCAGGGAATTTTGTCCTTTCCTTCCCTTGTCGTAGTCAGATTACTTCATTGTAATTTCTTTTAGAAGTCCTCTCATTTCTTTTGATGAGAAGCTTAGTCCCGCCTTAGGCTCCTTCCATTTCATTGTATCGCAAAAATGCCCCAGCCCTTTTGCATGTTGTTACCGGGGATTTATATAAGAGACTCACTTTGTTGGTTACGCTAAGTTACCAATGGTGAGCAATATCCTGCACATTAGACGAATAACAAAATGCACCAAAAGCTTGACGGCTCGGGTCGTCGGGGATAGCTTCGATATAAGGATTAGTATGAGTTAAAGTTCATGAAATTGGATGCTCAATGAGACTTCCACTTAACGTGTATTAGTTGAGTTTTTATCTTATCGCTAAAGATCTTGAAATTGAAAATGAATTTTTTCTAAGCAAGTTGTGAATTACTAACTTCAAGGTTATTATTTTTTTATTTCTTTCCTTTTAAGGAATTATGAAATTGCAAGAAACCTTTTAAGCATCCATAGTCATTGTTCATGAGTAAAATCAAATTTAAAATACTTATCTCTCTTTATCAAAGATACTTTTTCTTCGCTCTAGACACAGTTCTTTGCATAATTAACGTCATATGAGATGTGTATTATGACTGACGCAACCTTTAGCAGGGGTTTCTCTTCCATAACTTTAGATGATCTCAATTCCATCTCGCAAATTTATTTTTTTTCATCGCTTTGACTCTATATTTTCTTTTTTCTTTTTCCCTTCACTTAACTTGTCTTGTTTTCTTAAGCTATTCAGGGTTACCAATTTAATGAGTTTTGGACCAATGACTCACAAACTAAATGGCTTTAGGGCATTAGGTGTAAAGATACCCCTTCGGGTTCACTTGCTCGAGTAACAAAGACCACACTTCGAGATAAATTAAGCTGTCTACTTTATTCGCTCTTCGCCTGACCTTATGCATGATTAGTTTTCTTAGGCTTCCATTACCCATGTAACGAGTGGTAGGCAGGTGAATCCCAAACCAAACGGCTTTAGGGAACCAGGTGTAAAAACACCCCTCAAACTTAATTACTCGAGTAACCTAGACCACAATACGGATCTGCCTCTCGCCTTATTCCCCCTCGTAATGCTCATTTTCTTAGGCACTGAGTTACCCATGTAGCGAGTGTTGGGCTGGTATATCCCAAACCAAATAGCTTTAGGGCACTAGGTGTAAAGACACCCCTCAAGCTTAATTACTCGTGTAACCCAGGCCAAGGTTCGAGACATTAGGTTAGCTATCACTTATCTTTTATCTTTGCATTAATTGTCATCGATGTAGCCATAGTTTCATACCCCACAACTAAGAGTTAGGGCAATCACAAAGTGCAAACCTGCGTATGAGGTCAAGTCTGCTCCAAAAATCGCTTTGAACTAAGATGTTGTGCGTAATCAAAAGGTTGAATAATCTTAATTCTCTAATCATACTCGCGATTCTTGCTCCACTGACACTTATCTGAATTAATCCTATTCATAACAAGTTAAACAAAATCTTCTCTTTTAAAACCTTTTTTTAAGATTCTAATATAAGATTTATCCATACTTAACATGTCTATCATCACTAGTGAATGTAAATGGAGACAGAAATCAAAATAAAGAGATGAAAGAGTCGTACCACATATGTGGATCGATATATTCTAAGAAAATTATGATTAAAAAAATACCAAATGATCGTATCGGATCGTCGGTGAAATGATATGAGATGATGCGACCGCACTATGGGCGACGACGTGCACATTTTCCTTTTGGGGATGGTCGATAAATGCCCCAGTGTTAAGTTATCGTTGCTTCAAAATTGCCTCAGTCTTGTTTGTCGTCCAAGTAGTCGTTCGTTGTGTTTGATGATGGGTTGATAAGATGATGAGATAGCAAGAGTCTTTTACCTTATGACCCACGCGGAGATTAGGTAGAGGTGAGCTTTGACGTTTGGGATGCTCCATGAAAGTAGTATGCACACAAGCCAATCATATTTGATATGATAAAGCATATACTTTGTAACAATCTTATTTATTTATTAATAAAAGAATTATTTAATTAAAGGCTTTTAATTTATCTACATAGTGTTGTTATATTAAATGTGATAAACCCATAGTTTTAAGCAATGCTTTTAGAATCATGATGATGATCATGCTAATAAAATCTAAATTCTTAGATAGCTTAAAACTAAAATAGTTTCCAATCGTTGGATTACTAAAAAGGGGATTAGTGAATCCGAATAGATTGATACATACGTTGCTCGCTCATTGGATGAAGATGATTGATCTCATGATCATTTGTGTGGAAACACTAAAGCAAGTATGTAGGTGCTTATTGGAGAATAAGTTCACTGAACGTGGCTCGCTGAGGAATACCTAATGAATTAATAGTTAATTTATTTATTTAAATAAAATTATAATTGTTTAATTAATTCACAACATGTTTAATATGGAGAACCTAAAGGGTCACACCATAAAAGGATGAATATTTATTTAAGAAGCAAATGACATAATCATAATAATAAACTAAGTGTATTTAATTTAATTTATGGTGATAGAATAAATTAAATAGCTTAATATTTATTATTTAATATTTTAGAATTATTAAATATAAATTAATAAGAGGAGTCTTATTATTATTATTACTATTATTATTAGTTTAATTCCTAAAGTAGTTTGAGAATTAATTAATAAAAGTAATCTCCCATAGTCCTAATAAGATTAGGAGGTAAATTAATTAAAGGAGTTTAATTAATTGCTCCTAATAAGATTAGGAAGCCTAATTAATTAAAAGAATTTAATTAATTAATATGAAATCCTAATCCTAAAATATTTAGGAGAGTTGCCTACATCTATAAATAAGAGGAGTCTTATTTTGATTTGGGTTAATGCTTTTTTAAGTTGTTGGGAGAGCACACCTTTTTTAGAGAGAGAAAACTAGGGTTTTGTCAATAACCCACCTTATTAATACTTGTTCATCCTTGGTGGAACACCTCTAGAGGTCAAACACTTGGGTGGTTGACATTGATCAAAGGAAGGAATCACACCCGGTAGATTCAAGTCAAACAAGAAAAGGATTGGAGTTGAACTCGTACATAAGGAAGCTCATATCTTTGAGGGTATGATTTGTTCTTCATCCCTTTTATTTAAATTAATAATTACGCATATATGATGATCAGAGTTCATGGTTTGCAAAATTTTAAAACACTATTTTTACACTTCCGCTACTATGTATGTAATTGTTGCATGCTACTTTGATCTTACAAACCTAATAGTGGCATTAAAGCCAAACCTTTATGCGAGTTATTAATTGTTTTGATTCCATATATGTATGGGTATGTGTTTGGAAGAATTTATTGGGCATAATTTGTTGTATAGAATCAAAATTTTGGAAAAAAAGGTAAAAAAATTGCGAATTAGAAATTCCAGATTTTATCGCGGCGCGGGACGCGCCAAGGCGTTGGATATGCAGAAATCCAGAATTTATTTGTAAGGTAGGCGCAAGGCGCGCCGGACCATCAGAAAATTCTGATTTTGAATTTTTGTGCAATTTTTCCTAAATGAAATAAAGGAGTTTATTTTATTTGATTACATACAATTTTAATTGCCCATTAAATGATATTGATGCATATATGGAATGGATTTATTATTCATTAGATGAATGTTATTTATTGATGTATATGGTGATATGTATGATAATAAATGGGGTTTATTATGGACTGTTGACCAATGAGATTAGATTTTATTTTAGTTGAATGCTTGAATGTATGTGTTTTATTAAATTGGGTCTGCGTACCTCGTCTTCTCTAAAAATTTTGGTGTAAATTTTATCTCCCTCCTATGTACTTTCCCTTGACTGTTGATCATAGTTTCTATTTAATGTAAATAATTTATGTAATAGGATTAGTTAGAATTATCTTGAAAAATTGGAGACCAAGGAGAAGCGCATGAAGACCCATTTGTAATGGAGCCCGGGTTTAAATATAATAGTTATGTTTAAATTTAATTCCTGAACTCCTAGGTTTGACCTTTTGGTTCACATGGTGGCTCTAGTGAACCAAACTAGATTAAAAGTCCATAATCAATTCGGATAGAATATTGTATTTTATATGCATGCTTATACTATATATATTATATATTATGCAACATACTTCGCATGTCAATTAATATGACGTGTATTATATATATATATATATATATATATATATATATATATCTGTGTGTGTGTGTGTGTGTGTGTGTGTGTGTGTGTGTGTGTGTGTGCATGAGCGCTAAATAAGATGAGATAAATTAATAACAAACCCCTCAAAAAAATTAATATGAAGTCCTAAGCGTTCAAAGTTATTTTGAATATTGAACGTCTCTTTCTAGCATGATAAATTTAATAGAAATTGAACAATACTATTTTGTTGTGTCACCACAAGGACATTATTTTTCTATTTGAATATATAAAAGTGATAGGTTGGACTTAACTTCGATAATTTTGGTTTGGACGTGTCACCACTTGATCAAAATAATCTAAGAGGCAAAATAAGGAGTTACATAGTGATGTAATTGATAATAGTTGTCTACCTATTTATTTATATATCGTTTGTTGTGTCACCACAAGGCTATATACATTTGAAATGGGATTCTTATTCTCACTAGCAAATTTTTAATTAGATTTGCCGAACTATATATTATGAGGGTAATATAGTTTGAAGAAAATAGTGGGAGATACCAATTAATTTAAAACAAGACCTAATTTATTTTGGTAATTAATAAAAGAATGTATGCTAAAATGTTATGAATTAAAAATTTATTTATAGAATTTTACAATATCTAAATCACTATCATTGCGAATCATATTAGATGTTATTTAATCGAACCGAATTAAATAGATTGGTTAAGGAATTTGAGAATAGTTCTCAAAGGTTGAAAAGCTATCTTATTTTCTTAATACGCTTATCCCTACAATGGTTGCAAGTAATGCCTCTGAGGAAGAGATTGCTACTTTTAGAAAATGGCAAGATGATGTACAGTTGGCTCAATGCATCATGCTCTTATCCATGAGTAACAGCTTCAGTGTCAGCATGAAACTATGGATTCTCCTACTATATTCCTGCATTTCAAGTAGTTGAATGGTGAGGAAAGTAGGACTGCTAGATATCAGATATCTAAAGAGCTCTTTCAATCTATAATGACCAATAACACTACAGTATAGACACGTGCCCTAAAGATGATCAATTGGATTAAATAATTAGGACAACAGGATTTTATCATGGATGGAGAATTGAGCCAAGATTTGATCTTGCACTCACTCCCGAACTAATTATCACAATTGTTGTGAATTTTCACATGAGCAAGCTAGATGTCAACTTGGCTGATTTGCTTAATAAGTTGAAAACTATTAAGAGTCACTTTCCAACAAGAAAGACCAAGTCTTACTGGTAGGGTCAAAGGATCTTCTGAAAAGAAGAACAATTCAAAGAAGGTATATAGAAAGGCAAAAACAAAGGATACTAAGAACAAAACTGATACAGATAGCAAAGGAGTTTCCTTCCACTGCAATAAGCCTGGACACTGGAAAAGAAACTGCGATAAGCATCTTGCCGAAGCTAACCAAAAGAAGCTTAGTAAAGCTTTGGTTACAGATACATGTTTGTTTATGATTTAAATAAATCTTTCTGTAAGTTAAGGTTATACTTGGGTATTGGATACCGGTTGTGGTTCTCATAAATATTAATTTATGAAGGGACTAAGCAGAAGTAGAAAACTAAACAATGGATAAGTGATCATATGAGCGAAAAATGAAGCAAAGGTTGCTGCATTAGCCATAGGAACTTATAGTTTAGCATTGCCTACAGGCAAGTATATTAAGTTAATAAGTTGTTATTGTACTCCAGTTCTCGTTAGAAGCATTAATTCCATTTTATTGTTGGACAATGAAATTTTGGTATTATATTCAAGAACAATTATTGTTCTATTTATAATAATAATGTTTTTACATAGAAATGGAAGATTACTTAATGGACGTTGTAAACTTGACTTACATGAAATTTTTTTTTGCATATTGAAAAACTAGTATAAGACAAGGAAATGATCATTCAAAGCGTTGAATATTTGTATTTACTGAAATACAAGTCTAAATCATTTGAAAAGTTCAAAGAATTAAGAAGTGAAACAGATTGGGAAAGTATTAGGATTCTTCGATAGGATCAAGGAAGAAATACTTGTGCAACAAGTTTCTAGATCATCTTAAATGGTTTTATCACAATGGACGTTGTGTTTGAATCTTTGTGTTTTTCATTTCAGGTTATCGCTTCGACTTTACTGATTGATATCAAGAGGCCTTTGGATTCCATTGAATTAGATTTAAGAGCTCGGCTTGGTTTCTGATGTGACAGTTTCTACCAGGCTTGGTTCGATCTGTAAGGCTTTATTTGTGGCTTTTATCTTGGGGAATAAGTCATCAGCTATGAGATAGACTTCGCCACGATGACTTCCTACACATTTCTATAGGTCAAAATGAGATCAAGTCTTCTCGCACTTCAGGGGTTGATGAGTTGTTGAATAGTTGTATCTTGTGATCGCTAAATTTTTAAAGGGGTATTGTGACTTTTGTAGGGGTTAGACCGCGAGAGGATAAAAGTGTAATTTCTCCCTGACAACTACATTGTTCAAGAACGGATCGCCGAGCTGAGGATGAGGTCATAAGAAGCCACCACAGCGATCCCTGAGCCGCACACAAACTAGTCAACTATTCTGCTGACTCCAGAAGATACTTGTATGCTTTTTGGTTCATCTTCTCAGATAAGGAAATGGTCAAACTTGATGACATTGTGTACCCCTTGGAAAGAGCTTTCTAGAATGGTATGACACGTCTCCTAACTATTCCTGGATTGGAAGGAACGAACAACCGACTACAAAGCAAGGCGGATAGCTAGCCGACATCTACCTAGGCGTGGTTTTCCCCTTTTTTACCTATCTTCCCAAACTTAGAATTTGACAAATAATATATCATTGTGAAGCTATCAGAAAGATCTTTCTGGATTGGTATGGCGCGTCTCCTAACTTCTTTAGGATTGAGAGTTATAGAGGTTTAAGCAAATAGCAAAAAAAACTAACTTTACGGCATGAACTTTGAGATAGCTGGGGCCCACCCCAGGCATCTGCAAGTATACCTGCTGTAGATGTCGGGAAAAAATCCAGTTCGAGTTGGACCCGAATCTTTCTCTATTCCTAAGTGTTTGTCTACCCTTATTTTTTTATTAAAAAAAAGGTTTTGAAGGGATTTTTTAGGAATAGGCGAACATGTATTATGTTAACTATTTGAACGTTTGACAGAGTCGCCAGTTGGTAGTTTTGAAATAATTGTACCAGATCAACCGAGTTTTGTTTGAAAAGAGGCCCAATTGATGGACACTGTCGAAACTTGATCTTTAAAACCGAAGTTCTAAGTTCGTGGGCTTGGTTAAGTGTGGGGAAGGAGTTAGGCACCCCACAACTCCCGTGTAAGCACAGTACCGCATCTTTTAAATGTTTACCTTTTAAATCTGCAATGTGTATGTGAATACTGGAATAAATTGGGCCTATATTTGATTGTTTGAAAGCATGGACATGCTTCGTTGAACCTATATACGAAAGGTTTGATTTGATTTGCAAAAGTCTCTTTTTTAGACAAAATTATTAAAATGATGTTTTGAAAACATGTTTTCAAACCCTTACGCTAACATAGGAATTGAAACATATCGATACTTTAGTTTTATCTTTCCAGCCTTTTGGCTCAACTTGAATGGTGATTGTCGGGCTGCAAAGCATCCTCGACCATATAATATATACAAGTGTCGGTGCTCTCATGGGCATGACAGCCATCAGAGTTACTCTGACATGACAAACCATTATTCTAATTATGTTGAGACCTTAAACCCGGATAACCGTTTTAAGGTCTCTCTGATATATATTTTACAGAAAAACTGTCAGGGTACATTTATAAAGTGGAGGTTTTCCATCATGGGAATCAGATCCTGATCAGTTTGATCATGAATCCCACGATTCCTAGGCTCACAGAGGGAAGCCAATAAAACCTGCACAACTCAAATATGCACAGAAAATGTATATTTATCCACATGTCACAATAACCAAGGATTCATTTGTAGATCCTGGTATGCACGTAGCCCCAAAGCATCTCGTTCCCACTAGATAACGATCTAAGGGCCGCGAGATTACTTCCTGAATGAATAAAACTAGAAAAACTGCTAGATTTAAATAAATTTCAGCCATTCTAGCTTTCCAGTTCGGTCTGGACCTATTTTGAACCGTTTGAAAGTTAGAGTTGAAAAGATTTAAAGACATCTAGTTCACCCAAAGAGATTTTAGTGTCGATTCATATCAAATAAATATTTAGAGCAACAAGTCAATCATAATAAATAAAAGATATATATATATATATATATATAATTATATATAGACGAAAACTGTAAAGGGTGATGAGTTTTCACTCTGATGCCCGGACTGGAATGTAAATATATATATATATATATATATATATAAGCTGTAAAGGGCGACAGACATTGTATCCTTTGCCCAGACTGGAATGTAAATATATATTTATAAAAGCTGTAAAAAACCACGGAGTAATCCAGGCTGGACAGAATGTAAATATATATATATAAAAACTGTAAAGGGCGAAGATATTCTATCCTTTGCCCGTACTGGAATGTAAATATATATATATATATATATATATATTTATAAAAGCAATAAAAAGGCCACAGAATAATCCAGGCCAAACTGGAATGTAAATCTTAATATATATATATAGCTAATATATATATATATATATATATATATATTAATGCAATAAATAAGCTACGAAGTATAAATCCAGGCCCAAATAAGTAAAAAAAAAAATATATATATATATATATATATATAGTTATATACATAAAAGCGGTAAACTACCACAGATTTGACATCCGGGCTTGACAGAATAGAAAAGTTAGTATATATATATCCAGTTAAGTATAGATAAAAAGTAGTCAAACCGGGACTAGAAGATAACCCAATCTGGTGAAGGATGTATATATGTATATATATATATATATATATATGTGTATATATATATACACATATATATATATATATATATACATATAACAAGCTGTTAAAAGTGGTGGATCGTCGATCTGAGTTGTAGAAATGCCAGAAAATAAGTTTATGTACTAAAATGTACAAAAAGTAAGCAAAAACAGCCACGAAACTGAGTTTCGGGCATAATCAGAAAGTAAAACTTAACGTTCAAGTGTATAAAAATGCAATGAAGTAATATAAACTTTCTGATCGTAAAAATACCCACAATGGACTGCTACACGGGCTTTTTTCCACTTGGTAGGCTTCAAACGTCAGTTTTTACCTGTTAATTTCTAATATGTGGTAGTATAGGAATATATCTACGTGTTAGAGTGATAAAATCTGGGTTTGGAGTACAAGAGTGGGGCTGAGAAACCAAACGGGCAGAAGTTCAGAGCATTTTTAAATTATTAAATGAGCTGGGGGTGCACGTTTATTTATAGACCCGGTGGAAGCGGTCCTACCCGCGATAGCCGCAGGTAGAGGTGCAGCTCCACGTGGCAGGGCCCATATGGCGGGTCCTATTACATTGAAGTACGTGCACTCCAAGCAATGCAAGGTCAGATTCGAAACTTTTTAACTGTTGATCGGAGCGTCCGTTGGAGGCGTGCTGTACCTTTCCAAAAAGCCCTCGCCGAGAGAGTCGCAATGACATGTGAGTAAACCTTTTCCAAGTCCAAAAAGACGGGTTCATAACCAGGTCTTCGATTCCTTGCAGTTTGTCCGTTGAGCTGTCTTGCGCTGTTTCCACTTGGGATCATTGTTATGGTTCTTTCTGACCTTGGTGGCATTAATTCGGGTTAAGGTTGGCCGAATCGGCTTTAAGTTGGTAAAAAAACCATTTTGCCCCTCCCGGGGTTTCCCTTAGTGCTGGCATGGCCTTCGACTGATTTTTCTGGGTTGTCTCCGAGGTTTGGATCCCAGCCGATTCTGTTTGTCCTCAAGGTTTTCTCTAAAGCTGACTTGGTTCTTCCAGGTTTATCTCTATAGATGATGTGAGGCTTCGGGGTTATGTCCGAAGTTGAGTTGGCTCCCAGGTGGTGACTGGAGGTTGACCTTATTTCCCGGGCTGAGACCGGGGCTGACCTATACCTCCCGGGTAGAGACCGAGGCTGACCTGTACCTCCCGGGTTGAGACCGGGGCTAACCTATACCTCCCGGGTTAAGATCGGGGCTGACCTGTACCTCCCAAGTTGATATCGGGGTTGACCTGTACTTTTTGGGTTGAGATCGGGGCTTACCTGTACTTCCCGGGTTGAGACTGGGGCTGACCTGTATCTCCCGGGTTAAGACCAGGGCTGACGTGTACTTCCTGGGTTGAGATCGGGTTTGACCTGTACTTCATAGGTTGAGACTGGGGCTGACCTGTACCTCCCGGGTTAAGATCGTGCTAACCTAACTTCTCGGGTTATGACCAGGGCTGACCTGTACTTCCCGGGTTGAGACTGAGGTTGACATATACTTCCCAGGTTGAGACCGGGGCTGACATGTACCTCTCGGGTTGAGACCGTGGCTAACCTGTACTTCCCGAGTTGAGACCGAGGTTGACCTATACCTCCCAGGTTGAGACCGATGTTGACCAGTACTTCCTGGGTTGAGACCGGGGCTGACCTGTACTTCCCGAGTTGAGACCGAGGATGACCTGTACCTGTCGGGTTAAGACCGGGACTGACCTGTACTTCCCGGGTTGAGATCGGGTCTGACCTGTACTTTTCAGGTGGAGACCGGTGTAGACATGTACCTCCCGGGTTGAGATCGGGGCTGACCTATACTTCCCAAGTTGAGACCAGGGCTAACCTATACTTCTCGGGTTGAGACCAGGGCTGACCTATACCTCCCGAGTTAAGATCGGGGTTTACTTGCACTTCCCGGGTTGGGACCATGGCAGACCTGTACCTCCCGGATTAAGACCGGGGTTGATATGTACTTCCCGGGTTGAGACCGGACTGGCCTATACTTCCCAGGTTGAGATCGAGGCTGACCTGTAACTCCCGGGTTGAGACCGGGGCTGACCTATACTTCCCGAGTTGAGATCGGGGATGACATGTACTTCCCGGGTTGAGACCGGGGCTGACATGTACTTCCCGGGTTGAGACCGGGGTTGACCTGGACTTTATCGGGTTGAGACCGGGGCTGACCTGTACTTCTCGAGTTGAGACCGGAGCTGACCTGTACTTCCCGGGTTAAGATCGGGGCTGACCTATACTTCCCGTGATGAGATCGGGGTTGACCTGACTTCCCGAGTTGAGACCGGGGCTGACCTATACTTCCCGGGTTGAGACCGGGGCTGACCTGTACTTCCCAGGTTGAGAACGGGGATGACTTGACTGTTTTACCCTCCTGCAGAGTTAGTAACACGAACACAAAATCTCGATTGTCTATAACAGAATTGAAGAAAATTCCGAGTGTCGACAGATGCCCCTCTTTATCATGTTTATGCAATGTAATGAAATGAACAGGATAAAGATTGTTTGACACGGGGAATATGATAAATGCAAATATAATGCAATGCATGGCATGATATGTGATAAATGTTGGATGCCTTTGAGGGGTTAGGGTTATCATTTAATGGTTACGTCATTTCTTGCCGGGGATAACGTTATTCATGATAACCCTTGGGGCAGTACTGTCAGGTGGTTATCGATAGGATATTATTGATAGGCTATCTCAAATTGTCCTCGTCACTTTCTGCTGGGAATTACGTCAATCATGATATCCTTTGTGGATTCTCTAGATGCCTACCTCGAATGGCATCTTCCCAAGTCAAGATGACTATCGAATCCTTCTCAGTGCCTCCACTGAGTATTTGTATAACAGATTCCATCATCTGTCCTCTAAGGAGATAGATTACTATAGTGTCTTCGCCACCGGATCATTCTCGATATTTCGCTGAAATTGTTGCCAACGACTGATGTCACCATACTGTTTCCAATGCTTCTTTGGGGTTGAGCTAACGGCTGAACTATCACTGGTCTGTACCCGACGCTTCGCTGGGGTTGTGCCAACAATTGAACTGTCACCTGTCTATACCCAATACGTCGCTAGGGTTGAGCCACCGGTTGAACTATCACCGGTCTGTACCCGATTCTTTGCTGGGGTTGTGCCAACGGCTGAACTGTCACCAGTCTATACCCGACGCTTCGCTGGGGTTCAGCCAATGGCTGATCTGTCATCGGTCTGTACCCGACGCTTCGCTGGGGTTGAGCCAACTGACTGAATTGTCATCGGTCTGTACCCGACGCTTAGCTGGGGTTGAGCCAACGACTGAACTGTCACCGGTCTAGACCCGACGCTTTGCTGGGGTTGAGCCAATGACTGAATTGCCACCGGTCTGTACCGGACGCTTCGCTGGGGTTGAGCCAACGGCTGAACTGTCACCGATCTATACCCGACACTTCGCTAGGGTTGAGCCAACGACTGAACTGTCATCAATCTATACCCGACGCTTCGTTGTGGTTGAGCCAACGGCTGAATTGTCACCGGTTTGTACCCGACGCTTCGCTGGGGTTGAGCCAACTGCTGAACTGTCACCGGTGTGTACCCGAAGCTTCGCTGGGGTTAACCGTACGGCTGAACTATCATCGGTCTGTACTCGACGCTTTGTTGGGTTGAGCCAGATGCTGAACTGTCACCGGTCTGTACTCGATGCTTCGCTACGGTTGAGCAAACGGCTGAACTGTCATCGGTCTATACCCGACGCTTCGACAGTTGCAATTTTCGGCAGTTTTTAGCAGTTTTTTAATAGTTTTCATCATTGATCCCCGGATATTGATTTGGGATGAATACCAATGGCTTTCATGAAGTTCCCCCCTCTGTCAATAATCCGCTGCTTAAACGCAGGATTTCAGGACAAACAGCTCAATCGCGTAGCGATGTTTTCTCAAAGTTGTCTTTTTAGCTCATGTAAACTCCGTTTCAACTCGAATTGGACCGAGCCAGAGGGGCGGGGCCCACCCTGAAGGGCCGCAAGTTGGGGTGTGGAAGCCGCAGGTGGGCCCGCTCCTTCCTGCGATTTATATTGGGCAGCAGCAAGCTCATAAACACATTTTTAGTTTTGAGTTTCTATAGAAATTCGATTTTCTTTTTTAGATCTACGAAGTTCGGGAAGCTTTTTTTAGATTACGTCAGTGGCCACGCGTTCTGCACGTTTTAGGTGACGTTTTCATCCCTTCTTTTCCAGTTTTAACCAATAGAATTGTGTAAACCATGTAGGGTGCTTTTGAACGCAATGTATCAAAAATGTATGCTTATATGACTTGATAAAAATTTTCTAACTTCATAAGTATGCATATTTTACTGCGATGCACGTTTTGATGTAAGAAAATTTAAATTCTGAGACAGTCAATTTTTGCTCTTTTGATTAGTTTAGTCATCCTTTTTGAGGCCTAGTGAGCCTGGATTTTCAACTAAAAATGTCCATGGTAATTTTGCTACCATGTGAAGTTTGTTTTTGATTTTTTTTTCAAAAATATGAACTGTTTCTATTTTTGGGAAGGTGTGTTACGGAATGGCCACCTAGACATGCCTGTGTGCATGCAGATAGTCCATTTTACAAAGGAGACTCTGACAAAAAAAATTCAAAAGCCTGAGCATTTAATAAACCAGCAATTTTGACTCTACTTGGGATTTTGACAGACCTATGCATGTTTTTGGATTTAAAAATGCATAAAATACTGATTTAAATCAATAAGCCACATGTTTTAGGCTTACCTCACCCTTTTTAAGGTGATTTGGAGACTTTATCCAGGTTATGGACCGAGATAGACCTGGGAGTGCTAGCAAGGTCATTTTAGGAGTTAGACGAAGGAGAGCCTCCGATGTTCCTCAGCTATAGCCAGCCCAGCCGCCTCGTCGATTGGCTGAGTCAGTGATTCGTCCGGTCGCAGCTGAGCTGCCGATTGACATAGATGATGAGGAGGCTCTGTTTGTTGCTCCCGCTCTAGCTCAGGCTCCACATGCGGAGCTCCCAGGCATTGTAGTGCCAATTCTGGATTTGCTGGGAGATTTGAGTCGCCATCCCTTGAGATTCCTTTACGTTAACGAGGTGACCGAAGTTTTCTTCTTTCTATATTTTCTTTCTTTCTTTTGCCATTCTCGGGGCACAGGTTTGATTTGGGTTAGCTTTTGATACAGCTTCCTGGCTTCACGCAGTCGCGAGGGAACTAGTTTAATGTGCATTCTCTTTACCACACTCTTCACTAGGATTATAGGGACATTGTTGACACCTGGGGGTTTCAGGCATTCTTTTCTATTCTTCCCCACCGTTGCCCCTGGGGTTCTATGAGGGCTTTGTATGAGCTTTGGTTCCACTGAACTCAGTCTCTCCACTTGCAGGATTGCGAGGTGATGATGACGCCGATGGATTGGAGGTTCATCACCGGGATAGAGTTTGAGGGTGAGCTAGTGATTGTTGTGGCTGATATTACACCCACTGCCGTCCAGTCCCATTTAGGAGTTCCTACGACGGCCGTCAAGGGTCGGACGGTGAGATCTGGTCCTTTGAGCATAGATGCCCAGAGTGGGGCTTTGCTTGAGCCTCTGCCTAATGATTAGAGGGTTAGAGCTCGCATCTTGCGGTGACTAATCTTAGTGATCATCAGGGGTTATTTCCTGGCGGACAACTCCTCGACGATGTCCTTTGCCTTGGTCAGTGCCACTCGATATGTGGAGCACCTCAGTAACTTTGATTGGGGTACCTATACCTTTGCCTATTTTCTCTGAGGTATGTGCATGCGCTCGGAGGGTGTGACTAAGGCTTGGTTAGGGTTCTACCCATTCCAGCTGGTGAGTACATCTTTCTTGTACCTTTTTGATTTCTACATTTACATTTGTTGGTCTTGGTCACTGAGGACTTTTGATATTTACATGGCCAGTTCTGGGCATATGAGAGGCTTCCTTGCCTACGTACCGCCACTACTTTAGGCCTGGAGACTTATCCTCGGGGACAACGTTGGCACCATTCCACACTAATGGAGGTCCCTGTGGATGAGGGATTCACCCATTCCCGCCTTCAGTTGGAGCTTTTGACAGTCGAATCGATCTCATAGGTACCGTATACCTCAGACTTTTTGACAGTTGGGTTTGAGGGTGATTTCACCACTAGCCGGGAGTTTGCATTGTCCACCCGCAGAGTCCCATTTTTGACAGAGGGAGGTTTGGAGCTCTATTTAGGAAAGCGTACTATCAGGAGCATCACGGGGCAGATTTGTATTCCCTTTGTTCCTACATTATTGGCCACTAGTTTAGCAGCTTACAGATTTCCCAATGGAAGGTGTAGATGGCTTTGCCCTGTTAGAGGGCCCTTATAGCTAGGAGGCATTTAGCAGCTGGTGGAGTCCTTGCACTATCAAGGCTCAGACTCGTGCTACCCAGTTCATGGCAGATATGGTGTCGGGGTCTGTGATGATGATAGACTGGATAACATGCCTTCGAGAGCCTACCCACTTGGGCCAGATTACCAAACTGACCCAGCAGTTGGAGAGAGCTCATTTGTTTATCAGGCATCTTGGCCGAGATCCATCAGAGGCATCTTCTTTTGATCCTTTCGGCTCTGGAGCAGGCCCTTCCAAAGGTCCATTTTCCAGCAGTTATACAGGGGTTGATCCTCCCTTGTACCGCCCTGACATTCCTGATGGTCGAGACTTTGTGTCCACGGAGGAGATGGAGCAGGTTAACAGCCTGAGTGTAGATATTCTTGACCTCTTTGGATAGTTTTTCTCGCTATATCTTTTGATAGGCCACTGTTTTGGCTATTGGGCGGTTGTGCCCCATTTTGATAGGCCACTGTTAGTAGTTGGGGGGTTGTATCCCATATCCCTGTACTTTTTATTTTGTATTTTATTTGTAGACATAGATGATTCTTGCAGTAGATAATTTATATAGATATACATGATATTTCTTATCTATTGCATCATGTTTATCATTGTCATTATGCATGTATTATGTCATGGATATGCACTTAGACAGATGAATTCAGATTTAACCCCTGGATGGTCTTTTGATACGGTGATACAGATGTCGTCCTCGATAGTAAACCGCATCGAGCATTTACCACCTTCCGTGGTGGGGTTGTCCTTGAGGTCGTGATATTTTAGCCTGCCCTTCCCAGCCAGAGGGACAGTGGATTGGATGTTGGGGCATTCATTGACCCTTGTCGACTTCCAGGTTCCCTATGGATTCATCAAAGACATTTTATCCTGCTCGATACCTGAGAGGAAGGTTTTTCGCTTCGGGTGGCATGAGCTGACTCTGACTTTGGAGGAGTATGAGCGGCTTACCGGTTTGGCTTTGGACTTACCTTGCGCTCGCACCGCTATTAATGATATGAGGAGACCGTTCTTGCGGATGTCGGGTCTACGTTAGAGTGTAGTCACGGATGAGATCATTTACGGGCGTGTGATCTCTATTTACTTTTTGATCGATCATTTTGGTAGACTGGATAGCTACGATCGACACGCTGGTGACTTTATTATCTCGGCAGAGGAGTGGCATTCGGCCCGGAGAGACGTCTTGCTGATGTGTGTCACGACTTACTTATATATGCCACTATACTTGGACCACCTAGATGTTGGGTTGATGGTGGCGGTTCGTTCCCTTAGACAGGGTAGCACCATCCTGTCGATGATACTGGCCGAGACATTGAGGTATGCCACCTATTGTCGTACCCATCCAGAGGGGTTTTTCAGAGGTAGCTATGTCTTGTTGTACGTATGGCTTATAACCCATTTACGCCCGATTGGTTTCTTCAGACATCAGGGGTACTGTTTTTCCCACGAGATAGCTATGTCTTACTCCTTTCATCCTGCAGAGTGCTCAGGTGCAAAGATATGGTCCGCTTTTCTGTCAAATATTGAGCATCCTTTTTCGATTCTGTCATGCTCAGGGCTAGTCTCCCCTTATAGCTTCATCACTCATCCATCTGGCATGGACTACTTGCCTCTGGCGGGATTGAGAGGGGTGACCACATACCATCCCTTGGCAGTTATGGGTCAGTTTGATCAGTACCAGAGCCTGCATCAATTTGAGGGGGCTATGGATCAGCGGAAGTCAGCTTCTTCTATGTCATCAGCCAACCTAATCGGGATGTCTGAGTGTTGGACTCATAGGGAGAGGGCTGATATCTCTACTAGCCACCAGCTTGCTCTCTAAAGTATGAGACATGGTTAGAGACTGATATAACAGCAGTAGTTATATTCATCTAGTTAGCTCCGATCGTGGATTCAGATGAGGAGGAGCCTATGGAGGATCCTGATTCTCCTACGGAGGATGAGTTATTTATGGGTCTAACAGCAGCGCTAGTTAGTGACCCGCCGAGCATTCCTGCAGGGACTGATCCAGCTATGGCAGATTCATTAGCTAGGATGAGTTTTGAGAGAGATCAGGCAAGGGTGCTGATGTTGACTACCTTGTCTGGAAGAGATATAGCTTTTGCTGATAGAGATAAGGCTCGAGCCAGTCGGGATGCGGCATTGGTTGAGAGAGATGAGGCTCGATCTTCTCGAGATGCTGCTTTTATCAAGATTGAGGAGACTTTGATTACCAGGGATGCTACTTTTGTAGAGAGGGATGAGGCCATTGCTTCCCGAGAGCTCCACATTACTGACAGTATTACTCTCTGATCATATACCTACGGCCTGGTTACCGATGTGAGTGCTTATATTGATGATCATAGTGATACTATGCAGATGGTTGTTGATGTTCTGTCCCGTATGGAGGCTGAGGGTATTGCACTTGCAGCGGCTCCTCCATCTTTCGAGAGAGATGCCATGCTAGCATTGTTGTCCCGCTTGTCCATGGGTCCATAGACTAGCTTTATTTTCCCTGCACATACTAGATCAGCCATTTTTGTCATGTACATGACACATTGTATATATTAAACAATATTATATATCAAAGAAATATATTTTGATTCACTTCCATGTTGGATATATTTTGTCATTGCTGAGTGATTACCACTTCTTTCCTAACTTGATACCGTTGATGTATCATGAGCTTCTCCTTGATGGACTGACATTGAGATGTCGGAGAATATCTTGGATGGGCCTGTTGACCAGGAAGGCTTGATAGGACTTATATTTTGGTGTCTTGGGACTAGTTTTTATTGGTTTTTGTATTTTATTTGAAGGTCATACCACACCGTAAATGGCTGCCTACGTACTCCTAGGTTGATGGAGATCAGGTCATTCGTAGTTCAAGTCTTTTGTGCGAGGGAGGTTTGAGAAGTGTTTCTTTTGAGTTTGATTTGATGAGTTTTTAAATTTTTTGTTTGGTTAGACCGCACCAGGAATGGCTGCCTACATACTCCCGGGTTGATGGAGATCAGGTCATTCGTAGTTCAAGTCATTTGTATGAAAACCGAAACTGATTTGATTCGCAGGACCAAGATGATTGGTATGCACACATTTTAGACATAATACCTTTTTATGGTATCTGAGTTGATGAGTTGGAGAAATTCTCACCCGTCCATCTCTTTCAATCTGATAGCTCCTCCTGTCAACACTTCCTTGACAATGAAAGGGCTTTCCCAATTAGGGGCGAACTTTTCTTTGGCTTCATCTTGATTGGCCAAAATTTTCTTTAGCACCAAGTTATTTTCTTTGAATTGCCTTATTCAGACTTTCTTATTGTATGATCAAGCAATCCTTTGCTGATATAATTGCCCGTGGAAAATGGTTGTAGCCCTCTTTTCATCTATCAGGGACAGTTGGTGGTACCGATCTAGCAACCACTGGTTTTCCTCCATTTGAGCGTCAATCAAAACACTTAAAGACTCCATTTCTACTTTTATGCGAAGTACTGCTTCCATGCCATAGACCAATGAGTAGGGGGTAGCCCCAGTAGAAGTACGCATTGATGTCCTGTATGCTAACAGGGTTAGAGGCAACAGGTCAGGCCATTCTTTGTGATTGGCGGACATTTTCTGCATGATTTTCTTGATGTTCTTGTTGGCCGCTTCGACAGAACCATTCATCTTGGGCCGATAGATGACGAAATTGAGATGTTTGATGTGGAACTTGGTGCATAATTCTCTCATCATCTGATTGTTTAGGTTCTTGGCGTTGTCTAATACGATCACCTCCGGTTGTCTATATCGACAGACGACATTGTTTCTGATGAAACCAATGATGACCTCTTTGGTGACTTTGCGAAAAGAGGCAGCTTTAACCCACTTGGTAAAGTAATCGATCATGGTGAAAATGAATCGATGTCTATTGATGGCTTTGGGTTCTATTGGACCTATCACACCACATGGAGAAAGGCTATGTCGAACTCATATTGTGTAGTTCATTTGGAGGAGCGTGTATGACATTTCCATGGACTTGACATTGTTAGCATCTCCTAACATGATCATCACAGTCTGCTTTGAAAGAGATCCAATAATGCCCTGTTCTTAATATCTTTTAGGCCAGCAGATGACCGCTCATGTCTGGACCACAGATTCCGCCGTGGACTTAATCCATCAATCTATGGGCTTGCTCTTTATCAAGGAACCTTAAGAGCCCTATTCCAGCATCCCTTTTGTATAGTGCATCTCCGCTCATATAGAACTTCATGTCCATCTTGTGAATTCGCTTTCGTTCAGCTTGGCTTGCCCCAGTGGGTGTAGATTTATCTCAGAGATATTCCTTGATGTCTTGATACTAAGGCTGATTGATAGGAGGTATTTCATCTGATACTTCTCCGATGTAATTCCCGTATGCCAGGGTCTTTTGGCTTGTGAATTTGATGTCAGGAATCCCACTCCTATTGGATATGCGGATCAAGGAAGCTAACGTCGCCAATGCATCAGCAAAGTCATTCTTACCCCAAGGTATATGGATGAAGGTTATGTCTTCAAACTCCATGGATATTTTGACGACCTGTCGATGATAGGGCAGCAAATGCAGTTCTTTAGTGTGATATGCCCCAGTGGTTTGTCTGATGACCAATTCAAAATCTCTAAAGACCAATAGATGTTTGATACCCATGTATTAGGCTAACTTCAACCCCATTATGCAGCCTTCATACTCAGCTGTGTTGTTGGTGTTGATAAACTGCAGCTTGGCAACCACAAGATATTGTTCTCTTATACCAGAGATAAGGACTGCCCCAGCTCCGGCACCTTCCCTGTTTATTGCTCCATCAAAATACATTTTCCATGGTTGGACTGCATTTTCTTGAAGACCTTGCTGAATTATCATGATCCCATCATCCGGGAAATAAGTCTCCAGAGGTTCGAACCCTCCTGATGGTGCTTCGGCTAGTTGATCTGCAATGCCTTGACCTTTGATGGACTTCTGAGTCACGTAGACAATGTCGAACTATTGTAGGAATAACTGCCACTTGGACAATCGATAATTCAATATTGGCTTGTTGAATACGTATTTCAACGGATCCATACGAGATATGAGGTTGGTCGTGTGCCCATGGAGGTAGTGTTGTAACCACTTGGCTGCCCATGCTAATGCATAACATGTTTTCTCGATCAGGGTGTACTTATGTTTGACACTACTGAACCTGTTGCTGATGTAATAAATAGCTCTCTCCTTGCTACTATCATCTTTCTGTCCCAGCATATAGCCCATGGCGTTGGCATTGACTGACAAGTATATAAACATGGGAACTCTGGCCTTTGGGTGTACTATTACTGGTGCTTCGATTAGCTACTTCTTAATGGCGAGGAAAGCTTTTTGGCAATCCTTATTCCAATTTATGGAAGAATTCTTCCTTAGTAGCTTGAAGATAGGTTCACAAGTTGCTGTGAGCTGGGAAATGAATCAGCTTATGAAATTGATCCTCCCCAGGAACCCGTGTATCTTCTTTTCTATTCAGGGTACGGGCATCTCAGTGATGGCTTTAATCTTGGCAGGATCCAACTCAATGCCTCTGTTGTTCACTAGGAATACCAACAACTTGCCTGATTTGATGCCAAAAGCACATTTGGCTGGATTCAACTTGAGATTGTACTTGTGCAACCTGTTAACAGCTTCTTGAGATGATCGATGTGATTGTCCTTCTTTCAGGGTTTGATGATGATGTCATCCACATAGACCTCTATCTCCTTATGCATCATGTCATGAAATAGGGCCATCATGGATCGCTGGTATGTGGCACCAGAATTGATAAGGCCGTAAGACAATCGTCTATAACAGAAGGTTCCCCAGGGAGTGATGAAAGTTATTTTCTCCCGGTCTTCTTCAGCAACTATGATTTGATGGCAACCAGCAAAGCAATCCACGAAGGAATACATGTCGTACTGCGCCGTATTTTCTATCAAGATGTGGATGAAAGTTACCCCAAAATTATTCTTGAGCAGGCTTTGTTCAAATCCCTATAATCTACACATACTCGTACTTTTCCCCCAGGCTTAGGCATGAGAACTATGTTTGACAGCCACTCCGGGTATGTTGATACCATGAATGATACCGGCTTGGAATTGTTTACCAACTTCTTCTTTAACTTTCAGACTCCATGCAGGTTTCAATCGCCTGAGTTTTTATTTGACTGGCTTGAATCCATCTTTGATGGGCATTGGATGGATGACAATGTCAGTGGATAAGCCAACCATGTCTTCATGTGACCACATAAACACATCCTGGAACTATGTTAGGAGTTTAATCAGATCAATTTTTTGGTCTTGTGTGAGGTCTATGCCTATCTGGATTTCTTTGAGGTTTTTTGAGGTTCTGATATTGATAGTGGTGGTTTGGTCAAGGTTCGATTTGGTTGTCTTCGACCCATTGTTTGATCTCCTCCGGCACCTCATAGTCATCTTGATCAATTTCCATCAAGTTAAAGTTCATTTCTATATCAAAGTTGTAGTCACTATGACAGGTTGGCATCTCATCAGCAGGGACAAATAAATCCAATGTTAGAGTCCTGAAAATAAAATGCTTTCACTTTAATATATGCAACTGTTTAAACATATAAAGTATTTGGCAAAGAATGACAAAAATTACTGCTATAGTTATGCAATCAAATAAGCAGTAAATAAATCCATGTTACAAGGCAGACATGTTCTCTGCACTTTTACCCCTTTTGAATGAGGCAAGAGATGCTGCTCCAACTGTCCAGGGTCAGCTCCTCATGAATAGGAAGGATCAAGGAATTGTGATCTTCTGCCTCGTCTTAGATAATGACTGAGACATCCTTCAAAATAGGGCGGGGTTTTTCTTTGAACCGCCTCCCTTGTCTTTCTTGATGCAAGGAATTTGGATCTGTTCCTCCTCGTCACTATCGGGGATATCATCATTCATGCCCTCATAGTGTATGAGAACACGCATGTTAGCAAATAGGTCTCGTCCTTCGTACATGAACTTTTCTTTTCCTTCTTTGCTCTCCCCTTAAGGCTTTGGGGTCTTTCTCTCACCTACCGGTATGATTGGAGGAAAAAACATGGATGACACAATATCATGTATCTTCTTCACTGGCTTCACAAATCCAACATCAGTAAGGTTCGACAGTAGTATAGTAGAAGCATAAGCCTTAGGATGCTTATGTGGATTCCGGTGGTTTGACCAGGATGAATAACCCAATCCGGCTCTTCCAGACTGACTCGGGATCTGCACTGGACTCTTGATACCTTGCTGATTCTTTCTTAACCCTCCTCCAGGGTGGAAAACCAAAGATACCATCTTCTGGCCGACTGTCATCACCTCGGGGGAGACTTTAGGCTTCAATGCTGGTGGCCCAACTGGTAGGTACTGAATATCGCTCACCTCCAAGGCTTGAAAACTAGCAGGTTCAATCCTTGCATCCAGACTAATCACTGGCATGTCTCCGTTGATAGTAGTGTGCATACAAGCCAATCATGTATGATGACAAAGCACATACTTTGTAAACAATCTTATTTATTTATTAATAAAATATTCATTTAAGGCATATAATTATCTACATGGTGCTGTTTTTATAATATGTAAATAACCCATAGTTTTAAGCAATGCTTTTAGAATCATGATGAGATCATGATAATGAGATCTAAATTCTTAGAAAGCTTAAAAACTAAAATAGTTCCCAATTGTGGGATTAATGAAATGAGGATTAGTAAATCCGGATAGATTGGTACATATGTTGCTTGCTCATTGGATGAGGATGACTGATCTCATGGTCATTTGTGTGGAGACACTAAAGCAAGTATGTTGGTGCTTATTGGAGAATAAGTTCACTGAACGTGACTCGCTATGGAATGCCTAATGGAGTTTTACTCGCCTGTCAATAGGAATTCCTAATGTGATAGTAGTACATGTGATCCTTGGACTTGAGATCATCATAGTATCTTGTATGTAACAAATTATACATTGACTAATTCCTTAAGGCCTTTTAAGGCATATATAGGGTATGCTTGGGTGTAATGAGTTACATATGGAGATAATGAATGATCAATAAAGAATCTACCACCTTTAGTAAAAGAGGAGATATGTCCTATGTGATTCGTTAAATGACAACCCAGGAATCCTTGGCCAAGGTAGAATGAAATTAGAAAGAGGTTTCTAATTTGCATTATTTGGAGTTGTGCATTTTCTAATCGAAATACATATGATTAAATAAATTAAGACTTGACAGTAAATCCATGTCTTATATTTAATTGAGACATTGTATGGTGGAAGGATTGAATTGTACGGTAACTATTAACTCACAGGTTCTTTTATGATTAATGTTGAAATCTATATTATCTGGAAAGTCGTTGATCGCTAGGGAGGCTTATCCCTATTGTAGAATAAATGTTATTTATTTAAATAGATTATTAGTTTAATTTGTTTATTTAAATAAGATTAGAATTGTTCTAATTGATTTATTCTCAACCGGTTTAATATGGAGAACCTAAAGGGTCAAACCATAAAAGGAAGAAGAATTATTTAAGAAGAAAATGGCATGATAGTAATAATGCATTAAGTATAATTAATTTAATCTATGATGATAGAATAAATTAAATAGCTTAATGTTTATTATTTAATATTTTAGAAATATTAAATATAAATTAATAAGAGGAGTCTTATTAATATTATTATTATTATTATTATTATTTTAATTCTAAAGGAGTTTAGGAATTAATATAATATCTGTACTCTCTCTCAATCCTAATAAAGATTAGGATATAAATTAATTAAAAGTATTTAATTAATTAATTAAATAAAACCCTATTCTAATTGGATTAGGAGGGTTAACCTAATATCTATATAAGAGAGTCTTATATCAGAAATAAGGTATGTGAATTTTTCAAGAGTTGGGAGTACACATATTCTATAGAGATAGAAATAAGGGTTAAGCCAATCACCCATCTTACTGAGTTCTTCATCTTCCTTGGTGGATCACCGTTAGAGGCCAAACATTTGGGTGGCTGACATTGATCAAGGGAAGGAGCCACTGCAGAGGAATCAAAGAAATCAAAGGAGTAGAACTTGTACTTGAGGAAGCTTGGATCTTCAAAGCTATAATTCTATTTTTCTCCTTCTTCATTCACTGATAATTGATGCACAAGAATGATCATGGTAATGGGTTTGTATAAATTTTTGAAAACCTAGTTTTTTACGCTTCCGCCCTATTTATGTGATTTGATTGCATGATTGCGTTACATACAAACCCAACAGTGGTATCAGAGCCAATCTTGTGCTAATTATCAGTCTATGTGATTCCATACATGTATGATATGCGATTGGATCGAGTTTTGGGCAACAAAAATTTTTCAGATTCTGCGAAGCTGCGCAGCTGCGCCGGTACAAGGCAATATTGCTGCGCAGCTGCGCCGGGTGCTGTTCCTGGTTTTCATGCTGCGCCGGTTCCCTTTACATTCTTGGCGCAGCTGCGCCACTGGACAGGAACTGAATTTTTTTTTGTTTTATTTAATTAAATGAATGGTTTATTTAATTAATAAAGGTTTAAAATAAAGATGTTTATTTTATATGAAATGAGATTTCAGAATTGCTAAAATTAAAGAGTTTAATTTGGAATTATTTTTGAATGAAATAAAGGAGTTTATTTTTCCAAAAATAAAGTTTAGCAAACTTTTGCCCATTAATTGATAATAATACATATATGGAATGAATTTATTTTCATGAGATGAATAAGTTTTATTGATACGTATGATGATATGTATGGTAATAAAAGGGATTGATTATGGACTATGACCAATGTGATTGGATTTTATTTTGGTTGAATGCTTGAATGAATGGGTTTTATAAAATGGGGTCCGCGTACCTCGTCTTCTCTAGTTTTATTCTCGATGTAAATTCTATCTCCTTTCTATGTACTTCCCCTTGACTGCTGATCAAGGTTTCTATTTAATTTTAAATAGTTAATGTAATAGAGATAGTTAGAATTATTTTGAAGAAATTGGAGACCAAGGAGCAAGGAACGCGTGAAGACTCATTTGTATGGAGCCAGGGTTTAAATGTAATAGTTATATTTAAATTTAAATTCTTGCACTCCTAGGTTTGACCTTTTGGTTCACTTGGTGGCTCTAGTGAACCAAACTAGAATAAAAGTCCATAATCAATCCGGGTAGAATATAGTATTCTATATTGCATGCTAAATATTATATATATTATATTTTATACAAACATGCTTCGCATGTTTAATAAAATGACGCGTATTTTATATATATATATATGTGCATGCGCGCTTAAAAAGATGAGACAAATAATAACAAACCCCTCAAAGAAATATTATTAAGTCTGAAGCGTTCAAATGATATTTGGAATATCGAACGTCGCCTTCTAGCATGATTAGTTAATAGAGTATTAAATATTTAATATGAGTTTGTTGTGATATCCACAAGGCGAGTATTGAATATTTAAGATGTTAATTAATCACATTTGATGCTTATCAAGAAAATTGAACGATCTAGTCTTGTTGTGCTATCCACAAGGATGAAAATTTTTCTTTTTTGAATATATGGAAGTGCTAGGCTGGACTCAACTTAAATCATTTTAGTTCGGATGTGCACACACATGACCATTATGATTTAAGAGGCAAAATAAAAGGAGTTACATGGTGATGTAATTGACAAGAGTTGTTTACCTATTTATTTGTATATCGCTTGTTGTGCTATCCACAAGGTTAGATATATTTGAAATGGGATCCTTAATCTCACTAGCAAATCTTTAATTAGATGTTGCCGAACTATATGAGTAAGGGTAATATAGTTTGATGAAAATAGTGGGAGATACCAATTTAAAATAAAGACCTAAATTTATTTTGGTATGCAAAGTTAATAAAAAGAATGTTTGCTAAAATGTTGTCTTTTCACATGCAGAATTTTAAAAATGTCAAAATCACTAATCTCACTACGAAGCATACTTGATGCAAATAAGCTTACCGACCCGAATTATGAGGACTGGCTAAGAAATCTGAGAATTGTTCTCACTGCTGAAAAGATTTCTTATGTCCTAAATTCCACTATCCCTGAATCTATTTCAGAAACAGCCTCTGAGGAAAAGATTGCCACTTTCAATAAGTGGCAAGATGATGCATCTGTGGCTCAATGCATCATGCTCGCATCCATGAATAACGAGCTTCAGCGTCAGCACGAAAAAATGGATGCTCCTGCTATGCTGCTTCACCTCAAGGAGTTGTATGGTGAACAGACTAGGACTGCTAGATATGAGATATCTAAGGAGCTATTCTGATCTCGAATGACCGAGGGCACTGCCGTCGAGACTCATGTTCTGAAGGTAATCAATTTGATTGAACGCCTTGGACAGCTTGGGTTCGTCATGGATGCGGAGTTGAGTCAAGACTTGGTCTTGCAGTCACTCCCTGAGACCTTCTCACAGTTTGTGGTTAATTTTCACATGAATAAGCTAGATGTCAGCTTACCTGAGCTGCTTAACATGCTGAAAACTGCAGAAGGTCACTTCTCATCCAAGAAGAACCATGTCTTGATGGTGGATTCTTCCAATAAAAGGAAGAGGCCCAAGGTGTCTTCTGAAAAGAAGAAATCTAAGAAGGCTAAGGGAAAAGGGAAAGAAAAGGAGCAAAAGAAACCTGAACCAGCTAAAGGAATGTGCTTTCATTGCAATGAGCCGGGACATTGGAAGAGGAACTGCAAGAAGTTTCTAGCAGAGAATAAGCTTGGAGAAGCTTCGACTTCCAATCAAGGTTTGTTTATGATTGAAATTAATTTTTCTGAAAGTCATAATTCTACTTGGGTATTGGATACCGGCTGTAGTTCTCACATATGTAACACTGTGCAGTGACTGGTCAGAAGTAGAAAGCTGAACAAAGATGAGGTGATCTTACGAGTGGGAAATGGAGCAAAAGTTGCTGCATTAGCTGTAGGAACTTATTGTTTAGCAATGCCTTCGGGCAAATCCATTTATCTTAATAATTGTTATTATATTCCGAATATTATTAAAAACATTATTTCAATTTCTGTATTGGATATGGAAGGTTTTGACGTTATTATAAAGAACAATGGTTGTTCTATTTATAAAGACGATGTTTTATATGGTATTGGAAATTTGCGAAATGGACTTTATACACTTGACTTACAAGAAAATATATTTCAAATTGAACAAATTAAGAAAAGGAAAAGAGATGATATTAATTATACCTATACGTGGCACTGTAGACTCGGTCATATCAATGAAACAAGATTATCCAAGTTGCATAAAGATGGGCTCCTCGAGCTATCTGATTATAAATCATATCCAACTTGTGAATCTTGTCTCATGGGTAAAATGACTAAATCTCCTTTTAGTGGAAAAGGAGAGAGAGTTACAGAGTTGTTGGCATTGATTCACACAGACGTTTGTGGACCCATGACAACAATTGCACGGGGTGGGTATTCTTATTTTATTACTTTCACTGATGATCACTCAAGATTTGGATATGTGTATTTAATGAAATACAAATCAGAATCATTTGAAAAGTTCAAAGAGTTCAGAAGTGAAGTAGAGAAACAAACGGGCAAGAGTATTAAGATACTTCGATCAGATCGAGGTGGAGAATACTTAAGCAGTGAGTTTCTCAATTGTCTCAGAGAAAATGGTATAATCTCACAATGGACTCCTCCAGGTACACTACAGTTAAATGGAATATCTGAAAGGAGAAATCGAACACTGTTGGACATGGTTTGATCCATGATGAGTTTTACCGACCTTCCAAATTCCTTCTGGGAATATGCCCTAGAAACGGCTGCATACCTACTTAACAAGGTACCTACTAAATCCACCCCAAAGACTCCATATGAGATGTGGAAAGGGAGGAAACCAAATCTTAAGCATGTTAAGACTTGGGGTTGTCCAGCTTATGTCAAAAAGTTTGAAAATGATAAGCTACAGACTAAATCCGATAAGTGTAGATTTGTGGGATACCCTAAAGAAACCGTAGGGTATTATTTCTATCATCCAACTGATCAAAAGGTGTTTGTTGCGAAACATGCTACCTTCTTGGAGAAAGAGTTTATCCATGAAGGGGTCAGTGGGAGCAAGATATATCTTGAAGAAGTTCAAGAACCACAAGTTACCACAGACCAAAGTCAGGTACCTAACCAAGTAGAAGAACCTACTGTACCACACCCTGTTCGTAAATCTGGAAGAGTATCGAAGATACTTGAGAGGTATGGATTCGTTATAGAGGATAACGATGAGGTACACATCATGAATGATGATGATCCATTGAATTACGAACAGGCTATGAGTAATAAAGACTCAGGGAAATGGCTTGAAGCCATGAAATCCGAAATGGACTCCATGTATGAAAACAAAGTATGGTCTTTGGTTTCACCACCTGAAGGTATTAAACCTATTGGGTGTAAATGGGTTTTTAAGAAAAAGACTGGAGCAGACGGAAAGGTAGAGACCTATAAGGCCCGACTGGTTGCAAAAGGTTTCAAACAAAGACAAGGAGTTGACTATGATGAAACCTTCTCTCCAGTAGCCATGCTCAAGTCCATTCGGATTTTGCTTGCGATTGCAGCTTACAACGACTATGAGATCAGGCAGATGGACGTGAAAACGGCCTTCCTCAATGGGAAACTTGAGGAGGATGTCTATATGACACAGCTAGAGGGATTTATTTCAAAAGTTGGAACAAATCAAGTCTGTAAGCTACAACGATCCATTTATGGGTTGAAGCAAGCTTCTCGTAGATGGAACATTCGTTTTGATGAGACAATCAAAGAGTTTAATTTTATCAAAAACGAGGATGAACCATGTGTATACAAGAAGGTTAGTGGGAGTGCAGTATCATTCCTTGTATTATATGTTGATGATATATTACTGATAGGGAATGACATTCCTGTGTTACAATCCATTTAAATCTGGTTATCTAAAAACTTCTCCATGAAGGACTTGGGTGAAACATCCTATATTTTGGGGATAAAGATCTATAGAGATAGATCTAAAAGGATGCTCGGCTTATCCCAAGGAACGTACATTGATACGATGCTAAAGAGGTTTAGCATGGAAGATTCCAAAAGAGGTCTTATGCCGATGAGCCATGGAATAAATCTCTCCAAGAAACAGGCCCCAAAGACACCTGAGGAGAGAGACCGTATGAGTAAGATCCCTTATGCTTCTACAATAGGATCTATCATGTACGGTATGATATGTACTAGACCGGATGTTGCTCACGCACTTAGTGTAACAAGCAGATACCAGTCGAATCCAGGAGAAGAGCACTGGAAGGCAGTGAAAAATATCCTAAAGTACTTGAGAAGGACTAAAGATATTTTTCTTGTCTACGGTGGGTCTAAATTAAAACTCGAGGGATTCACGGACTCAAGTTTTCAAACAGACCAAGATGACAGTAAATCTGTTTCAG
The DNA here is from genome assembly GCA_020205555.1 of Panax stipuleanatus. Classification (NCBI taxonomy): domain Eukaryota; kingdom Viridiplantae; phylum Streptophyta; class Magnoliopsida; order Apiales; family Araliaceae; genus Panax; species Panax stipuleanatus. Next base: position 53,201,754 of record CM035121.1, on the reverse strand, counting down.
GGTATGTGTTTACCTTGAACGGAGGTGCAGTGAGTTGGAAGAGTTCCAAGCAGCAAACGGTTGCTGATTCAGTGACAGAGACAGAGTATATAGCTGGAAGTGAAGCTGCAAAGGAAGCTGTTTGGATGAAGAAGTTCATAACTGAACTTGGTGTGGTTCCTAGCATTGGAGAAGCAGTTCCCATATACTGTGACAACACCGGAGCGGTGGCACATGCTAAGGAACCCAGGTATCATCAGAAATCTAAACACGTGTTGCGGCGATTTCACTTGATCAGGGAGATCATTGAAAAAGGAGACGTCACCTTGGAGCGTGTAGACTCTCAAGACAACATTCCAGATCCATTTACTAAAGCCCTAACACAACAGCAGTTTGATCGTCACTTAGAGAAGATGGGTATGAGATACCATGGCGATTGGCTTTAGTGCAAGTGAAAGATTGATAGTAGTGTGCATACAAGTCAATCATGTATGATGACAAAGCACATACTTTGTAAACAATCTTATTTATTTATTAATAAAATATTCATTTAAGGCATATAATTATCTACATGGTGCTGTTTTTATAATATGTAAATAACCCATAGTTTTAAGCAATGCTTTTAGAATCATGATGAGATCATGATAATGAGATCTAAATTCTTAGAAAGCTTAAAAACTAAAATAGTTCCCAATTGTGGGATTACTAAAATGGGGATTAGTAAATCCGGATAGATTGGTACATATGTTGCTTTCTCATTGGATGAGGATGATTGATCTCATGGTCATTTGTGTGGAGACACTAGAGCAAGTATGTAGGTGCTTATTGGAGAATAAGTTCACTGAACGTGACTCGCTATGGAATACCTAATGGAGTTTTACTCGCCTGTCAATAGGAATTCCTAATGTGATAGTAGTACATGTGATCCTTGGACTTGAGATCATCATAGTATCTTGTATGTAACAAATTATACTTTGACTAATTCCTTAAGGCCTTTTAAGGCATATATAGGGTATGCTTGGGTGTAATGAGTTACATATGGAGATAATGAATGATCAATAAAGAATCTACCACCTTTAGTAAAAGAGGAGATATGTCCTATGTGATTCGTTAAATGACAACCCAGGAATCCTTGGCCAAGGTAGAATGAAATTAGAAAGAGGTTTCTAATTTGCATTATTTGGAGTTGTGCATTTTCTAATCGAAATACATATGATTAAATAAGTTAAGACTTGACAGTAAATCCATGTCTTATATTTAATTGGGACATTGTATGGTGGAAGGATTGAATTGTACGGTAACTATTAACTCACAGGTTCTTTTATGATTAATGTTGAAATCTATATTATCTGGAAAGTCGTTGATCGCTAGGGAGGCTTATCCCTATTGTAGAATAAATGTTATTTATTTAAATAGATTATTAGTTTAATTTGTTTATTTAAATAAGATTAGAATTGTTCTAATTGATTTATTCACAACCGCTTTAATATAGAGAACCTAAAGGGTCACACCATAAAAGGAAGAAGAATTATTTAAGAAGAAAATGGCATGATAGTAATAATGCATTAAGTATAATTAATTTAATCTATGATGATAGAATAAATTAAATAGCTTAATGTTTATTATTTAATATTTTAGAAATATTAACTATAAATTAATAAGAGGAGTCTTATTAATATTAATATTATTATTATTATTTTAATTCTAAAGGAGTTTAGGAATTAATATAATATCAGTACTCTCTCTCAATCCTAATAAAGATTAGGATATAAATTAATTAAAAGTATTTAATTAATTAATTAAATAAAACCCTATTCTAATTGGATTAGGAGGGTTAACCTAATATCTATATAAGAGAGTCTTATATCAGAAATAAGGTATGTGAATTTTTCAAGAGTTGGGAGTACACATATTCTATAGAGATAGAAACAAGGGTTAAGCCAATTACCCATCTTACTGAGTTCTTCATCTTCCTTGGTAGATCACCGTTAGAGGCCAAACATTTGGGTGGCTGACATTGATCAAGGGAAGGAGCCACTACAGAGGAATCAAAGGAATCAAAGGAGTAGAACTTGTACCTGAGGAAGCTTGGATCTTCAAAGGAATAATTCTATTTTTCTCCTTCTTCATTCACTGATAATTGATGCACAAGAATGATCATGGTAATGGGTTTGTATAAATTTTTGAAAACCTAGTTTTTTACGCTTCCGCCCTATTTATGTGATTTGATTGCATGATTGCGTTACGTACAAACCCAACATCCCTATATGCTAACAGGGTATTTTGGTTTGGAATTCATCGAGATTAGGTTGCCATTGATAATGTATTTTAGTTGCTGATGGAGGGTGGATGGAAGATCTCCTGCCATGTAGATCCACGGCCTGCCCAGTAATAAGTTATATCCGGTGGTGATGCTGTGCACCTAGAAAGATACATAGAACGTGTGTGGACCAATCTTTAGAGGAAGCTCAATTTCTCCCATAGCCTCTCGGCGATATCCATCGAAAGCCCAGATGACCACATAACTGGTTCTGATCCGGTTTGGGTTGATCTTCATTCTCTCCAAGGTGTCGTAAGGACAGATGTTTAAGGACGACTCTCCGTCTATTAGCACACCTCCGATCACATACCCTGATGACATCACTGCTATATATAGGGACTTGCGATGGCCTGTCCCTTCTGCAGGTATATCATCGTCAGTGAAAGATAACACATTTCTGTTGAATATGTGTTCTATCACGCGACAAAATTTCTCGGTATCCACTGTCTTTGGCAGATGGGCTTCTTCCTGTACTTTCACCAGAAGGTTGCGTTGATCCACTGATGATAAGACCAGATCTAGGATGGACATCTACTTGGATGCATCTTTTAGGCTTTGTACCACTTTGATTTCATTGTATCCCATTTTTATGAGGAACTCTTCTATTTCTCTTCAGCCACCTTTTCTTTGGCTTTGATGACTGATTTGATCACCCCCTGAGGCAGGTATAATGGATTCTCCTTTGGTACAATGGCAATGTTGTTTGAGGTGGAACTTTCATCACTCCCGTAGCTCCATGGGACTCTCTTCAGACTGATCACTGGATACTGGGGTCTGAAAGATAAGATTAAAGGTTCGGGCGCCGCCAACTTCATAGGATTTTGTTTTTCTTGGACCCCTTTACCCGGTAGCATTAGCGGTGTGAAGGCTGGCTCCTTATCACATGAAATAATAACCACTATATCCCGACTCCATGCAGTGGGAATGAAGATAGTTTTTTCATCAGGAAGGCCATAATCTTGATTCCCTCTTATCAGTTCATCGCTTTCAATCATATTTTGAATCAGGTTACGAAGTTCCCAACAATATTCAGTGTCATGACCATGCACATTGGAGTGATAATGACAGATCCTGTCAGGCTTGAATTTCCTGGATCGAGGATTTACTGGGGGGTAATAAATCTGCAACCATTCCCTCATTGATTAACATTTTGAGGATCTCTTTCATAGGTTGATTCAAATTTGTGAAATTCCTTTGAAAGGCGAATTCCCGACCAGCCTGGAACTTCTCCTCCTTAGCCATCTTGTCGGCCCAGGGTTCATGTTCATGAAATCGGTAGTGATCCCTCATAGCAATAGGGCTAATCTCCGGGGTAGGCAGACTTATCTCTTGTTGGTTGGATTGGTCTATCAGCTGCCTGCTTATTTAATGTTGATATACGACCAGCTTTGCTAACTGTCCAATTTGTTCTTTGATAGACTTAATCTCCTATTCTATCAGGAATCGCCTTTCTGATAACTCCCAAGTGTCTGGGCTGGATTGAGTTATTTCTCTGACGTATCGGAGGTATATGGATCCTTCTCTATTTTGGGTGCTAATCATGTTGACACCTTCCTCTTTGTGTTGAGGGAGGGGATTATCTTGTACGTGCGGTTGCTCTGGTTTGGTCACCATAATCTCTCCATTGTTTATCAAGTCCTGAATCTTGTGTTTGAGAGACCAACAGTCTTGTGTATTATAGCCTAGGGCTCCGGAATGGTAGGCACACTTTTTGCTTGGGTCAAAATTTCGTCCACCGGTATTGGTTGGTGGAAGGAGTTGCACAATCATTTTCTATGCCATCAACAGTTTTAGCACATTTTCGAGTGAATCCCCTAAGGGGGTGAACGTTCTTCAACGCCTGGCCTCCAAATTTTTCTGTAATGGCGGGTTTGAAGGCTGCGCTGAAGCTTGAAAAGGGGAATAGTTTCTTTTTTGAATGAGCATGCTGCTTGAATCACCCCTCTGATTCTGTCCTTATAACACTAAGGAAACTTCTTTGTCTTTCTTCTTGTGTGTTCTTCGGGGATTACTCCAGTAATTCCCGAACTGGATATGTTCGGCGACGGCCTCCAAGGCAGTCAAATCCTTTATCTTCCCAGATTTGATCCCCATTTCACCCATTTCGTCGTGTATGATCATTTTTGAGAATGGATTTCCTATTTCTACTAGGACCCTTTCATAATACGGGGCTTGTTGCATGTCGATGAAGGTCATGACTATCTCAGACTCAGTCATAGGTGGGGTGACATGTGCCGCCATTCGCCTCCATCGTTGAGCATACTCTCTGAATGCAGTATTTTGTTTCTTGATTTTGGTTATTTGATATCTGCCTAGAGCCAGTTGAGACTGGAAACTGTATTGATTAAGGAAAGCATGTGCTAGCTCTTCCCAACTATAAATTTTAGAGTTTTCCAGATGGGCATACTAGGCTCTAGCCTCTCCGGTCAGACTTTTCTAGAATAACTGCATTCAGAGTTTCTCGTCCTCTGCATAGGATCCGAGCTCTCCAATGAACACCTTTAAGTGAGTGTAAGGGTCTCCCAATCCATCGTATTTCTCAAAATCAGGGACTTAAAATTTTTCGGGATAACAGGCCCCAGGAAAAATACATGAGTGCGAATAATTAACACTGCCAATTGGCCCAGTCCCTTTGATAGGCCGGATGGTTTCTTCCATCTGTTGGACATTCTTTAGAATGTCACCAGCTTCCTGCTCTTTGTTAAGAATGGTGATTTCAGGGGTTTTGTTGGTAGTATCCTGGTTCTTTGGTCCAGAAATCTGAGTGTCTGTCTTTCTGGTCTCTTGACTGCCATTGGGCGTAACTGGTTTTGTATGACCCTGTGTTTATTTCCTTTGCAGGCTCTTTCTTTGTTCCCTTAAGAGGACAGCCAACTCTACTATCTGACTTTTCAATCCTTCAAATTCTTCCCTTGAGACAGGGGTAGATTCAGGCTGAGCACTGGAAGTCATGTCCAGAGATGGACTTAGTTCTTTCTTAGACTTAGATCTAGTGACAGGACCAATTTTTCACCTACAACAAAACGTAGGCATGTCAATTTCCTGAGGCAGGTTTGGATAGGATGCATGCCCTGATGTGTTTTTAAGGTTTTTTAATCTTACCCTGCAAAACAGATGTCAGTTATTTTGATGATAGGATAACATGACAGGCTTTACGTGACATGGAAGGTACATTTACATTGAACTTTGGAATTTACATCGGAAATGGGAAATTTACATTGAATTGAAAAAGGAAGGTATGAAGAGGCTTCCCTTCGGATTTGGTTAATCAGAGGCTGACCTATCTTAGGCTACTCTAGCGGCTTTTCGGAATGAAGGTCCCCAGATCATCGCAATCTACTAGAGGGGAAATTAATCTGATCTTTCAACTGGAGCGAATCTGAGTGGTTCTTTTTAATGAACCACGAAGACTTAGCCGTCCTCGAAGACATTACTTTGTAACCTACGGGTTTGCCTCCTGGTGGAGCAATCACACAACATACATTCACATACACCGCGTCTCACCATATGTATATGATGACATTGGTGCGAAGCACTAATATTTGTGTGAAGCACTAATATAAAGCAGGAAAGCATTCATTTACATTCATTCAATGTAAAGACGCAGCATTCACCCATTCATTCAATGTAGAGATGTAGCATTCACACATACGCAGATATGAAAGGGAAATTTTGAAAAGATTTGAGCGCGGCCTAAGCCCTCTACTGTCCCCACCAGAGTCGCCACCTGTCTACGTCGGGAAAAAATCCGGTTCGAGTTGGACCCGAATCTTTCTCTCTTCCTAAGTGTTTGTCTACCCTTATTCTTTTTATTGAAAAAAAAGGTTTAGAAGGATTTTTTTTAGGAAAAGGCCAACATGTATTATGTCGACGATTTAAACGTTTTATAGAGTCGCTAGTTGGTAGTTTTGAAATGGTTGTACCAGCTCAACCGAGTTTTATTTGAAAAGAGGCCCAATTACTGGACACTATTGAAACTTGATCTTTGAAACTGAAGTTCTAAGTTCGGGGGCTTGGTTAAGTGTGGGGAAGGTGTTAGGCACCCCACAACTCCCGTGTAAACACGGTACCGCATCTTTTCAATATTTCCCTTTTAAATCTACAATGTGTATGTGAATGCTGGAATAAATTGAGCCTATATTTGATTGTTTGAAAGCATGGACGTTCTTTGTTGAACCTATATACGAAAAGTTTGAATTGATTTGCAAAAGTCTCTTTTTTAGACAAAATTATTAAAATGATGTTTTGAAAGCAGGTTTTCAAACCCTAACGCTAACATAGGAATTGAAGCATATCGATACTTTAGTTTTATCTTTTCAGCCTTTTGAGTCAACTTGAATGGATGATTGTCGGGCTGCGAAGCATCCTCTACCATATAATATATATAAGTGCCGGTCTTCTCGTGGGCATGACAGCCATCAGAGTGACTCTGACATGACAAACCATAATTCTCATTATGTTGAGACCTTAAACCCGGATAACCGTTTTAAGGTCTCTCAGATATACATTTTACAAAAAAACTGGCATGGTAAATTTGTAAAGTGGAGTTTGTCCATCGTGGGAATCAGATTCTGATCAGTTTGATCATGAATCCCACGATTCCTAGGCTCACAGAGGGAAGCCAATAAAACCTGCACAGCTCAAATATGCACAAAAAATGTATATTTATCCAGATGTCACAAGGACCAAGGATTCATCAGTAAATCCTGGTATGCGCGTAGCCCCAAAGCATCTCGTTCTCACTAGATAGGGATCTAAGGTCCGCGAGATTGCTTCCTGAGTGAATAAAACTAGAAAAACTGCTAGATTTACATAAATCTCAGCCATTCTAGCTTTCTGGTTCCGTCTGGACCTATTTTGAACCGTTTGAAAGCTAGAGTTGATGAGATTTAAAGAAATATAGTTCGCCCAAAGAGATGTCAGTGCCGATTTATATCAAATGAATATTTAGAGCAGCAATTCAATCGTAATAAATAAAAGATATATATATATATATATATATATATATATATATAATTATATATATACGAAAGCTGTAAAGGGCGATGAGTTTTCACTTCGATGCCCGGACTGGAATATAAATATATATATATATATATATATATATATATATATATATATATATATAATCTGTAAAGGGCGACGAACATTCTATCCTTTGCCCAGACTAAATTTGTAAATATATATATATATATATATATATTTTTTAACCATAGAATGATCAAATTTTTCTTCAATTTTATCGAACTGTTTACCAATCGTAGCCAAATACTGATTAGTAAAATTATTTTGTTCAATAATTTTCTTTTCATCAGTTTTTCTATCAGCAATTTTAAATGGACTAGCAACAATTGAAGTATTTTTAACATGTAAAAGAACAGTTTCTAAAGGAGGATGACATGCTAAAATTTTAGACTTATCCTCTTTTGTCCACTAACTTTTAGTAAGAACTTTACATTGTGAATGATATTTTTCATACCAATCATAAAATGTAAGGTTCTCTTGATTAATCTTAATAAATTTTTTCCATTTATTAACTATTATATATATATATACATAAAAGCTGTAAAAAGCAACGGATTAATCCAGGCTGGACAAAATATAAATATATATATATATATATATAAAACTATAAAGGGCGACGAACATTCTATCCTTTGCCCGGACTAGAATGTAAATATATATATATTTATAAAAGTAGTAAAAAGGTCACAGAATAATCCAGGCCAAACTGGAATGTAAATGTTAATATATATTGTTAATATATATATATATATATATATATATATATTAAAGCAATAAATAGGCCACGAATTATAAATCCAGGCCCAAATAAGTTAGAAAAATTTATTTATATATATATATATAGTTATATAAATAAAAGCGGTAAACTACCACAGATTTGACATCCGGGCTTGACATAATTGAAAAGTTAGTATATATACAATTAAATATAGACAAAATGTAGTCAAATCGGGACTGGGAAGATAACTCAGTCCGGTGAAGGATGCATATATGTATATATATAAGCTGTTAAAAGTGGCGGATCGTCGATCCGAGTTGTAGAAATGCCAGAAAATGAGTTTATGTACTAAATTGTACAAAAAGTAAGCAAAAACAGTCACAGAATTGAGTTCCGGCCATAATCAGAAAGTGTTACTTAACGTGCAAGTGTATAAAAGTGCAATGAAGTAATAAAAACTTTCAGGTCGTAAAAATACTCACAATGGACTGCTACACGGGCTTTTTGCCACTTGGTAGGCTTCAAACGTCAGTTTCTACCGGTTAATTTCTGATATGTGGTAGTATAGGAGTATATCTACGTGTTAGAGTGATACAATATGGGTTTGGAGTATAAGAGTGGGGCGGAGAAACCAAACGGGCAGAGGTTCAGAGCGTTTTCGAATTATTAAATGAGCTAGGGGTGCACGTTTATTTATAGACCCGGTGGAAACGGTCCTACCCGCTGCAGCAGGAGGTAGGGGTGCAGCTCCACGTGGAAGGGTCCACGTGATGGGTCCCGTTACATCAAATTACGTGCACTCTGAGCAATACGAAGTCAGATTCAAAACATTCTAACTTTTGATCGGAGCGTCCGTTGGAGGCTTGCTGTACCTTTTCGAAAAGCCCTCGCCTAGAGTGTCGCAATGACATAGGAGTAAACCTTTTCTGAGTCTAAAAAGACGTGTTCATTACCAGGTCTTCGATTCTTCACAGTTTGTACGTTGAGCTATCTTGCGCAGTTTCCACTCGGGATCATTGTTATGGTTCTTTCTAACCTTGGTGGCATCACTTCATCTTGAGGTTGATCGAATTGGCTTTAAATTGGTAAAATAACCATTTTGCCCCTCCCGGGGTTGCCCTCAATGCTGGCATGGCCTTCGGCTAATTTCCCGGGGTTGTCTCCGAGGTTTGGATCCTAGCCGATTCTGTTTGTCCTAAGGGTTGTCGCTGAAGCAGACTTGGTTCTTCCAGGTTTGTCTCTATAGATGATGTGAGGCTTTGGGGTTGTCTCTGAAGTTAAGTTGGCTCCCAGGTGGTGACCAGAGCTTGACCTAACCTCCCTAGCTGAGACCGGGACTAACCTGTACCTCCCGGGTTGAGACTGAGGCTGACCTGTACCTCCCGGGTTGAGACCAGGACTGACCTGTACCTCCCAGGTTAAAACCGGGGCTAACCTGTACCTCTTGGGTTGAGACCGGGGCTGAACTGTACCTCCTGGGTTGAGATCGGTGCTGACCTGTACTTCCTAGGTTGAGACCGGGGCCGACCTGTACTTCCCGGGTTGAGACCGGGGCTAACCTGTACCTCCCGGGTTGAGATTGGGGCTGACCTGTACTTCCCGGGTTAAGACCGGTGCTGACCTGTACCTCCCGGGTTGAGATCGGGGCTAACCTGTACTTCTCGGGTTGAGACCGGGGCTAACATGTACTTCCCGGGTCCAGATCGGGGCTGACCTGTACCTCTCAAGTTGAGTCGAGGTTGACCTGAACTTTCCATGTTGAGACCGGGGCTAACCTATACTTCCCGGGTTGAGATCGGGGCTGACCTGTACCTTCCAATTAAGATCGGGGCTGACCTGTACTTCCCGGGTTGAGTCCGGGGCTGACCTGTACCTCCTAAGTTGAGACTGGGTTGATCTGTACTTCTCAGGTTAAGGCCGGGGCTAACTTGTACTTCCCGGGTTGGACCGGGGTTGACCTGTACCTCTCGATTAAGACCGGGGCTGACCTGTACTTCCCGGGTTGAGACTGGGGATGACCTGTACTTCCTGGGTTAAGACCAGGGCTGACCTGTACCTCTTGGGTTGAGACCGGGGCAGACCTGTACTTCCCGGGTTGAGACCGGAGCTGACCTGTACTTCCCAGATTGAGACTGGGGCTGACCTATACATCCCGAGTTGAGACCGGGGCTGACCTATACTTCCCGGGTTGAGACCGGGGCTGACCTGTACATCCCGGGTTTAGACCAGGGCTGACCTGTACTTCCTGGGTTGAGACCAGGGCTGACTTGACTATTTTGCCCTCTTGCAGGGTTAGCCACAGGAACACAAAATCTCGATTATCTATAACAGAATTGAAGAAAATTTAAAGTGTCTACACCTGCTGCTAGAGTAGATACACCTACGGCTGCCCCGAGGAACTGTATCCCAGCAGTAGCAGCTTATTTATAGAAAAACGTTGGAGCAATTCTAAAGAGAATAGGATTTCTAGAGAGAGAAACCCTCGGGTTTGAGAATTTTTTACCAACTTTGAATTGTTTGATCTAAGTTGATCTCGAGCCATAAAAAGCTTATTCACGCATCCCCCAAGGTAAAAAAATGCCCTTTTTGGGTCACTTTCTTTGTAAATGTTGCTTTAAATACTAGACTTATGTGATATCTTGTGTAAACATAGTTTAACTTGTTGTTTTACATATATATTGTGTAGTTGGTGGTGGATATTAAGTTCCCACCGGTTATTATGTGATTTTATTAGTGTAGATCTAGTCTATAAGCTAGATCTACCCAAATCTAAGCCGGATCTAGCCTTTTGAGTGGTTATTAAGCATGAAGCTTTAACCCGTATGCTAGATCGGTTTAGATCCATGATAGATCTACATGTTTACCGACTTTTGGTCGGTCGTTGAGCCCTAGATCTATATCTAGAGGTGAGGAGGGTCTTAAGCTCTCGAGATGAGGGTTTCAACCGATGAAACCATCGGATCTTGAGCTTAGGACAGTTGTAAGTATGTTTATTTCAATAAATATGAGCCTAGGAATCCCGGGGTCAAGATCTATTGATTAGATCTTGGCTAGATTCCCATAATGGACATTTTATTTACTATGTAATGTTTAAATAACATCGAATCGTTGTACTTGTAATTTTGGATCTTAAAATGAGTTTGAGGGGTTAGTCCTGAGAAGTCGGATTTAAGATCTCGTGATAGTAAAACTTGTGGTAGTGGATACTCGGTTCATTGAGATGGCTTTCATGCCCGATGATGATCCGAATTTTTTTTGACGCTTTCTTGCATGCATAATCACCAAAATGACTTTCCAATAAAAACCACAAAGAGCTTTCATAAAGTAAAAGGTGATTCAGGGTAGATCACCTGATAAACATAAAGATAAATAAAAGAAAGTATTGAAGTCCTCAATTCCAAGTCGGGCGAAGGATTTGAAATCTTGTTTTTCAAAACATCATTTTAATTCATATATCTTGTTTAAAATGAACTTTTTGTTAAATCAAATCATTCATACTGATAAGTTTTTTTTTAACCTACTTAATAGGTATTTCTTAGCTTGTTATATTGCATTTACTTAAGTATACATTGTACTTTTCATGTGTTTTAGGTAATGTGCAGGAATGGAGAGTGTTTGGACAAAATAGGATAAAAAGGGCAATTTTGGCATTGTTGACTGACTAGCGCGGGGCGCGCTACAATTACAAAGAAACCGACGTGGGCCGCGCAGCATAAAGATCTTGAGTCCCTGCTGGACCAGCGCGGGGCGTGCCGGACGGACGGGCTGGACCAGTTTTTAAATGTTTTAATTGCAAAGTTGATTAGGATGAGGATTGTAGTCTTGCCTTATTAAACTAGGGTTTTGTTAGTCTATAAATATCAGTTGTTCTGCTGAGTTTATATTTCTGGGATCATATAATTTTATTCTTTCATCTTGGAGGCTATCATCAAGGTATGTCAGCCTAATTCACTTATTCAATTCTGAAAGGATGTTGAACCTGATTAGCAGTTTATGGTTTGATTAAAGTTTATAATACTTATTCTTTCATCTAAGATTTATTCTGATTATCTACATGAACTTTCATATATGTTATCCAATTAATTTATTAGGTTTCTGCAGGATTAAATTAATGAATTGATTACATCTGTTAGATTAAGGCAGATTTTAAGCAAACGAAGTGTGTCTAATCCACGTAGTGATTAACAGTATTTTATTGTTGACAAGCTTTGAAATATTGTTAAGATATTCAGAAGACAAGTTAAATAATTCCTGATTGTGTAATTATTGCTTGGAATAATATAATTCTCATGCTTAATGCTTCTATCATATTAAATCTAGGCTGATAGTTCTAGGTTGTATGTTAGTTAGAATCTCTTGTTGGTCATCGTCGCATTAGATCTACACATAAGGAGGATTTCAGGTAATTTGCGATCGCGGTTATCTAGGGTTATTAATCTCAATGGAAGATAAATAGTATATTGACTTGATTAAATCATAATTGTGAAAAGGGGAAACTGAACTGAAGAATTGAACTCTTTTACTTATTGATATTTTCTTCTTAAATTCACTTTTGTTTATTAAATTGTTTTCAAACAAAAACCCCTCAATTCATTGGATTCATTTGATAATACAATTCACTCTCTGTGGGATCGATCCTTGCTTATCGCTATACTGATTCTTGAATTAGTAGAACCTTAGTAAGGTAAATTTAGTAGTGCTAGACGACAGCTACCAAATTTTGGCGTTGCTGCCAGGAAGTGTTATTTGATTTTATTTATTTGATTGTTTTCAATATTTTTTTATTTTATTTTATGCCTCGATCCACTCACTCTCTTGATTTGAAATTTGATCCCAAAATAGAGAGAATCGCACGAAGGCTTAGGACGGAAGCTCGGAAAAACCAAGGTTCACTTGTAGATTCCGATGACGCTCCATCACCGGGCCTTAACATCGCACACTACTTTCGGACCAATCTTCTTCAAGAGAATCAGAAGAGGAAATAGCAGTGCCAAATAACAGGACTTTAAAGGAGTTGTCAACTCCTAATCTTACTCAACAACCTCTTTGTATTGAATATCCTACTTTAAATGTTTCGTTTGAACTAAAATCTTGACTAATTCACCTTTTGCCTACTTTTCGTGGTCTTACATGTGATGATCTATACAAACATTTGCAAGAATTTCATATTGTGTGCTCCACCATGAAGCCACACAATATCACAGAGGATGAGATTAAGCTGAGAGCTTTCCTATTCTCACTAGGAGACTTAGCAAACGAATGGTTGTTTTATCTCCCCGCGGGATCAATTTAATCATGGAACGTTATGAAAAGGCTATTTTTGGAGAAGTATTTTCCTGCTTCAAGAGTAGCCATCATCAGGAAGGATATTTGCGGAGTCCGACAGTTCAGTGGTGAAACACTATATGAGTACTGGGAGAGATTCAAGAAACTTTGCTCCAGCTGTCCATCTCACCAGATCGACGATCAACACCTCATCATCTACTTTTATGAAGGACTCTTACCAATGGATAGGAGTATGATCGACGCTGCGAATGGAGGTGCATTAGTGGCAAAACACCGGAGGTGGCTAAGAACTTGATTGCCTACATGGCCGCCAATGTACAACAGTATGGAACAAGGAATACTAATCCAGCCCAAAGAGTAAGTGAGGTGAGCACAACTAATATAGAGCAACAAATTTCTGACTTAACTTCTTTGGTAAAACAATTAGCTACAGGTAACGCACCGGTTGCACAAGCTTGCCAAATCTGTTTAATGGTGGGGCACCCTACAGATGCATGCCCGACATTGCAAAAGGAGGATACTACACAACAAGCTAATGCAGTGGGGAATTACCAAGCACAGCCGCAGAGGAAATATGATCCTTTCTCCAACACATACAATCCAAGTTGGAAGGATCATTCTAACTTCAGTTATAGGGGTGCTAGGCCGCATGCGCAAGGGTTCTACCTAGTTAAACCACATTTTCAGCCAAATCAGCCACAGTACCAACCCAGACAAGTAGCACCGGCCAATCCTGGAACATCCTTAGAAGATATATTTAAGGCATTCATGCAACAGGCACAATAATTTTAAAACAAGACGAAGTCTTCCATCCATAGCTTGGAGAGTCAGATGAGCCAATTAGCCACTACTGTAGGACGGTTGGATCTCAAGGTTCCGGGAAGCTTCCATCGCAGACAGTTGTCAATCGAAAGGAGAATGTCAGTGCTATAACACTGCAAAGTGGAAAACAGATGGATACACCAAAGGCTATAGTTGAGTATGAAAAAGAGTAAGAAACGGAGGCACCGATAATACCTAAGGTACACCCTAAACACCCTTGTCAAATAGATATTCCTCTACCTTTTCCTCATAGAAATTCTAGAAATTCAAAGAAAAATGAACAAGAAAAAGGAAATTCTAGAGACTTTTAGGAAAGTAGAAGTGAATATCCCATTAATAGATGCTATTAAACAAGTGGCACGGTATGCTAAATTTTTTAAAGAATTGTGCACTAATAAATGGAAATTGGAAATCGATGAGAAAGTCACTGTAGGGGAAAATGTATCAGCTGTTTTACAAAGAAAAATGCCACCTAAATGTAAAGATCCAGGCATGTTTACGATCCCGTGTAACATAGGAAACACTAGGTTTGAAAAGGCCATGCTAGACTTAGGAGCTTCAATAAATGTGATGCCATTATCTGTTTATAAGTCTCTGAATCTTGGACCTTTGAAACATACTGGTGTTATTATCCAATTAGCTGATCGTACTAACATCTACCCTCGAGGGGTAGTCGAAGATGTCTTGGTGCAGGTGAACGAACTAATCTTTCCTATAGATTTTTATATCGTGGATATGGAAGATGATACTTCCCCGAACCCATCACACATCCTACTAGGAAGACCATTCCTAAAGACAGTAAGGACTATGATCGATGTTCACAACGGGACCTTGACAATGGAATTTGATGGCGAGAAGATCCAATTCAACATATATGATGCCATGAGGTACCCCTAGTGATATCTGTCAAGTTTATACTATTGATGTGTGTGATTCGTTAGTGTAGGAAACTTTTGAACAGATCCAAAGAGATAGTTTGGAGGTTGCTATTTCTAGCAATTTGAACATAGATGGGACATATGAATTTGAGCATAGTCAGGAATTGAAGGAAACTGTGGCTGCATTACATTTATTACCTAAACTCACAGAGAAGCATGCAGTTCAATTAATTCAACTACCTGTAACTCACCAAAAGCTATTACCATATGTCGAGCAAGCTCCAACACTTGAATTAAAACAATTACCAGCACATTTAATATGCATATTTAGGGGCTAATGAAACTTTACCTGTGATATTTGCTAGTAATCTAACCAAAGTGGAGGAGGAAAAGTTATTGAGAGTCAAAACGGACCACATCACAGTATTTGGTTGGACGATAGCAGACATCAAGAGTCTTAGTCCCGCTATGTGCATGCACCGAATTTTGTTAGAGGAAGGAGCTAAACCAACGAGAGATGCACAGAGACGACTGAATCCACCAATGATGGAGGTAGTTAAGAAAGAGGTAATAAAATTACTTGATGCAGGGGTCATCTACCCCATCTCCGATAGTCAATGTGTAAGTCTAGTGTTGGTAGTTCTAAAGAAATCAGGTATCACAGTTATCAAGAATGACAATAATGAATTAGTACCTACAAGGATGCAGATAGGTTGGAGAGTGTGTATAGATTATACAAGATTGAATGATGTAACTCGAAAAGATCACTTTCCTTTGCCTTTTATTGATTAAATGTTAGAATATTTAGCTGGGCATTCTCATTATTGCTTCTTAGATGGTTTTTTAGGTTACAACCAGATTGTGATCGCCCCAGAAGACCAAGAAAAGACCACATTGCTTATCGCCGGATGTCCTTTGGACTATGTAATGCCCGAGGTACTTTTCAAAGATGCATGGTGAGTATCTTTTCAGATCTTTTAGAAGAATACATTGAAGTCTTTATGAATGATTTCACAGTTCATGGTGACTCATTAGATGCCTGTTCAGATAATTTGACATGTGTATTGGACAGATGCTTAGAAACAAATCTTGTGTTAAATTGGGAAAATGTCATTTTATGGTAGAACAAGGGATAGTACTTGGACATGTAGTGTCAGCCAATGGTTTAGAATTTGATAAAGCTAAGATTGATATTATATCTGCATTGCATTACCCCGTCAGTGTGTGGGAGATACGATCTTTTCTTGGACATGCAGGCTTTTATCACAGGTTTATCAAGGATTTCACCAAGATAACATTGCCCTTATGCAAGTTGCTATAGAAAGATGAGGAGTTCCAGTTTAATAATGAATGCAAGGTGGCCTTTGATACATTAAAGAAATTATTGACGTCGGCCCCCATCATTCAACCACCAAATTGTAACATACCTTGTGAGATAATATGTGAAGCAAGCAACTATGTTGTCGGCGCCGTCTTGGGTCAAAGGATTGACAAAACAGTCCATGCAGTCTACTACACTTCAAGAACTTTGAACACGGTTCAGATAAACTATTCCATAATAGAAAAAGAACTCTTATCTATTGTATTTGCTTTAGATAAATTCAGAGCTTATTTACCCGGTACTAAAATAATAGTTTATTCTGACCATGCTGCTCTCAGGTACATACTGACCAAGAAGGAATCCAAACCTCAAATCATAAGGTGGATCTTGCTGTTGCAAGAATTCAACTTAGAGATCAAAGACAAAAAGGGTGCGGATAACTTGGTGGCAGATCATTTGAGCAGGATCATTAAGGAATAGGAAGCACTACCATTACACGACATATTTTCTAGACGAGCATCTTTTGTCCATGGAAAATATAACTCCCTGGTATGTTAACATCGTGAATTTCTTGGTAAGTGCTTATGTACCCTGTGAGCTTTCTAGAGCGCAGAAAGAAAAACTTAGGAGTGATGCCAAACATTATGTATGGGACGATCCATACTTATGGAAATTTTGTGTTGATCAGATAGTTAGACGATGTGTACCTAAAAATGAAATATAGTCTATTCTAACTTTTTGTCATTCCTATGCATATGGAGGTCATTTTGGACCTAAGAGAACTTCACGTAAGGTTTTAGAGAGTGGTTTTTTCTAGCCTTCTATTTTCAAAGACTCTTAATTATTTTATAAATTATGTGAAAAATGTCAAAAGACTGGTAATTTATCTCAAAGGAATCAAATGCCACAAAACTTATCTTAATCGTAGAAATCTTTGATGTTTGGGGTACTGATTTCATGGGACCATTTCCTGTTTCTTTTGGGAATATTTACATCTTATTGGCAGTTGATTATGTATCCAAATGGGTGGAAGCTAAAGCCACTAGGACTGACGATTCTAAAGTTGTTGTAGATTTTGTCAGGACTAACATTTTTGTCAGGTTTTAAGCACCACGGGCCATCATCAGTGATCGCAGAACACATTTCTGCAATAGGGTGTTAGTCGCTTTATTGAAGAAATATAACGTGCTTCACTGAGTATCTACATCCTACCATCCGCAAAGCAATGGCAAGGTAGAGGTCTCAAACAGAGAAATCAAATCCATTCTGGAAAAAGTAGTCAACCCCAACAGAAAAGATTGGAGTTTGAGATTGGCAGACGCGTTATGGGCCTATAAGACGGCATACAAAACCCCGATAGGTATGTCACTATACAGGCTCGTATACGGGAAATTGCAGCTACAAGAACTGGAGGAGTTACGCACCGAAGCATACTAGAGTTCTAAGCTGTACAAAACTAGGACAAAAGTTTTTCATGATAAGCAACTTTCACGGAAAATTTTCACTATGGGACAGAAAGTCCTTCTGTTTAATTTAAGATTGAAGCTCTTTCCAGGAAAGTTACGCTCTCGCTGGGAGGGACCATTTATCATCTCTAATATATTTCCTCATGGTGCAGTTGATATCCATAATCTTAAAACAGGAAATGTATTCAAAGTAAATGGACATAGGCTGAAGCCGTTCCTGGATACCAATCAAATAGAAGAAATTGAGGTCGTGACGCTGATGGATCCGACTTTCGGATAATTAAAAGGGCATCAACTCGAGCCAACGACGTTAAACAAGGGCAGCTAATTGGGAGGCAACCCAAATTTCTTAAACCTTTAGTAGCTTTTAACTTTAGTTTTCTTTATATAGATTTTAATATCTATGCCTATTACAATTGACTTCTAAAAAATATCATGATTCACTGCAGCAGGTGGTAGGGAAACTGATCAGGCAGAAAAAAATCAGCAATGTCACAAGGGGCTGGCGTGGGCCGCGCCCAAAGAATGAGTGACACGGCACGGGGCGCGCTACACCACCAGCAAAAATAAGACCAAATTGGCCCGAGGCGCGTAGTAGGCGCGGAGCGCGCGACAAGGGGCACGGGGTGCGCTACATATGCAAGGAATTTGCCTTGGCTAAACCAGTCAGTGCGGGTCGCGTTGCAAGAGGAGAAGACCAGGCACGGGGCACGCCGGTCGGTGATTTTAGATTTTAAAAAGATTTTTAACACATATTTTATCTTTTCAAAACCTAATCTAATTCTAATTCTTCTAATCCTAAGCCATCTCTTCTACTCCTACCCTATACCACTCTCCTAAACCAAACCCAAGTACAAAATACTCCTTCCCAAATCCAATCTTCCTTCTACTTTCTTTCTCTACATATAAACTCAATTTACCATACACAATCATCATCACATACATCCATCACCACCAACTCCCAAATTTTTTCTGCAACTAAAAGACTTCATCAGTACAGATTGAAAGCAAAAGGGAGTGCAAAGGAAGTGCTTACACAAACATCCAATTGACAATACATTCAAGACGTAAACATAGTTTTCATTGGGATTAAGTTATTCTTGCCAAGGAATCATATTTTTTCTCATTGAATTACTTTAGATATTGCATTAGACCCTTAGGTTACTGAAGACCCAAGGTTGATTTCTATTGATTATTTTTGGGATAATTGATATTATAAACTGTACTAAGTTTGGGGGAGAGACCTTGTCACCCACCAAGTTTCGACAATTTGCTTCAATAGATTTTTTAGGCTATTTTCACCATTTAACATCCAACTCAACGAGCACCCGTTCCCATGGCATCCAAAAGACCAAGAACTTCATCTTCGAGAGCTCCTCCCCCATATGACACCACTCGATTTGTGAGCAAGGGCACGGCAACACGTTACGCCAAACTCATCCACAAAAAGACTTTGGTACTAGAAAGAGGCTTGACGCCAGATGCAAACCGAAACGGCGACATGTCTTTGATGATAACGGAGCGTAAATGGGGACAACTGATCAAACAACCCAAACCGACAGTAATCAACATCGTGAAGGAATTCTATGCCAATGCTATTGAGCATGTGGAGCACATGGTTTTGGTTCCGGGCACCCCGGTGTCTTTCGATGTGGAGGCAATCAATGAATATTTTGGGGTGGAGACACCACACATAAACCGCTACGAGGATAATCTTGCAGATCTCGATGAGATAATTGAGCGACTTTGCAAGACCGACACTCAGTGGGTCACCAGAGTAGGCACTGACGAGAAGATTACTTTTTCACACTCTGCACTGAGTAGATACGAGAAAGCTTGGCATACCTTCATATGTGCCCGACTCATGCCAACAAGTCATCAAAATGATATCACTAAGGAATGAGCTCGACTACTATTTGGTATTGTAACTCATGAGGAAGGGTCCAATAATGAGGTAGAAATTCTGAATGTGGACATCGGACGGTGCATCCAGGAGTCCATTGATCGCTCGTTGAGGGGAGGAACCACAGGTGGATTGCTACATGGTTTCCACATTATAGATCTATGCAGAAAGGCGGGAGTTCACTGGCACGCCTCTGAGCCGATCATCCAGCTGATGGCCATCATAGACCATCACACGATAGAGTCCTACAAACCATGGACAGGGGCTCGATCACATACACGAGGTAAAGGGTTTATCATGATACCGCCATCCACACCATCCTCACCACCACTTCAATTGGATGAGCCAATGTCTACTGCGGATGAAGATGAGTCACCCCCAGAGTCACCATCCACTTTTCAGAGACGCAGTCGACAACAGAGTATGCGACTAGCCCAACGTCAAGCTTCTATTCATATGTACAACGAAGCATATGTACAACGTTAGGGCATTCACTACATTAGCCAACTCCTTCTTGCGTTTCTCTCCTAATGATCCAGTCCAGATGCCCATTCCTCCAGTTCTGCCTACTTACCCTCCACAAGAGGATGACGATTTCGACGAGTTTTAACTCTTCACTCAGGGAAGTCCTCGTTTTTCAATTTTTTTATGCCAAGTAATAAGAACATTCCTTGATTTAAGTATGGGGGGGGAAGTGAATTAAAATTTTATGTGTTTTAGCATATAGTTTAGGTTGCATTTAGAGTAGATTCTTTTCATATGCATCTTATAAAAAAAATAAAAAATATAGCATTCATGTAGGATGTGTCAGTAGATACATGCATTTAGTGATTGAGCAGTATTTCAAGGTAATTAACTACATGGTTGAGGATTACGAATTTGCACTAGATCTTATATGAAATTGACCTCCATGATCTAATTAGTTTTGAATATAGTAACGTCATTGCATGATTGTAGTTTTCTCTCAAATTTCAAGCACACCAATAAATTGTCAGTAGTGATTAGGAATTCATTTGTTTTAGCAACACTTACATATACTTGATCACAGATGAAAAGATAATGAATTAGCTGAAACATAAGTTTGGGGGAATTAAGGCATAGAAAAGAAAAAAAAGAAAAAAAATGATATAAAGCAATAAAAAATGAAAAAAAAAATAGATGTGTGAAATAAAAACTGATTTAGTTTGACCTCGTGGCCTTTGTTACTTGGACAAGTAAGCATTTGGGGATGTCTTAACACCTAGCGTCCTAAAGCCTTTGGGTTTGGGAGTCGTTGGCTGAAAGTCCGTTACATGGGTAACATTGAATAGCCTAATGGGTTTGAACATTGCACGAATCAGAAATATGAAATAATTGGTGGGATGGAGCGTCAAAACGCACCCACGAAGTATGAGCTTAGATGTTTATTCTATTATTGCTTATTAAATCCTGATCTTCTTGTAATGACCGTGAAATTTTAAACTTCATTATTAATTTAATATGTGATTTAAATTTTTATGAGTTAGTTTTGTGAGCATACTTAAACCTTATGTGGTTATGTGGTTATGTGAGTTGAGCCTATGCGATTAAATGCTAGGATTATATAAAAGGGAGTCACTAACGGTCTAATTAAATTAGTGGACTAGCCCTAAGTTTTATATCAAAAGAATTGATAAGGTGATTAGTAATTAAATATTCAATTTGCTTGAATATAGTAAAGGGATTTAAACGTGTTGATTAATTATTATTAGGAGAAATAATATATTAATGAATAAAGAATTAATAAATATAATAAGATTATATTTACTCGATTAATTATTTTATACAAGCATGCGATAATTAAACCTATAATATATGGTGGTTACCTATATATTGTATAAGGTGCAAGGTGACATATTAATGTGGCTTATATTGTATGTATGGATTATATAGTAAGAATAATTACATTATGAGAGTTACGTATTATTGCTTATATGGCATGATGTGCGTGAGTAAAACCTAGTGTATACCCTATTAACTTATATTAATATCAATAAATAATTGTTAATTGATTATGTTTTCAATAAGTTATTATAATAATAACCGTTATAATAATAAGTAATAATAATACCCAATTTCATTATATTTGGTGTTAATAAATTATATGTTGATGTGTACCTATTTGATACATTGCATTATAGATTCCTTATTAAAAATGACATTGTGACTTAAGTTTATATATTATGTATAGATGTTTAACCCAAGTGTTGCATTACATTTTGCAAGTGCTGAGATTATTTCCCATTATGAGAGTCCCTCTCATTTCTTCCCACTTGAACTCTAAGGAGCAAGCTACACTATACATCCTTCTCAATTTCATTAATACTCTGGCTAATGAGTGGATGGGGAGTGGGATTCATGATTGAGTTTAACAACTCTCAACCACTCACTCTTACCCATGATACAATCTTGAAATCCTTTGATTTAATTTGGAAGATAATTGCATTGTATGGTTATTGAAATGTCTATAAGAATAAGCTCTTCTCTTTTCGTTTTCTTTTGCTGAGATATTGATAAATAGAGTTAGTATACTGAGTTTCCATTTGAGTTAAGGAAGAATTAGTATAGCAGCAATATAGGAATTGTTTAGCAGCAAGTCAATTTCTAAACAGAGGTATATTCCTATTCTTGTTCTTCAGTGTCAATTACTTGATTTCACATTTTAGATGGTAATTGAATTGTGAAGTATGATTATTAAGTATTATATGAAGTTATAAGCATGATTGAATTGCATTATGGTTGGTACAGAATCGATTGGTTAAGAAAGTTATGCGTTTAGGTTGTTAAACTGTCGAAGCAGCCTGTGTCTGTTTCTGGCCGGAGCCCTACGCAGCTGGGCCAGTTTTGTACTGGCCAGCGGCGCACCTGCGCCAGGCCTAGTTTTTGATTTTTGATTTCTTTTAAGCTGCTGTTATGTACTAACATATGGTACCTTATTTGGCAAGTATGTGGTCATTGTTAATATGTATATATATGTACGTAGACGTAGTATAAGTATGTATAACAATGTTAGTACACACGATTGATGAAAAACTAGTGGTTTTAAAATAAAACTTATAGTTTTGGATTTGAACTTTGACGTATACGTAGCATGTATATAGTCTAATTTTCGTGAGCATGACCGTCTGGTCTATATTGACATGAAATGCATGATTAAAGTGTTGAACACACTAGCATACATGGTTGAAAGATTCAAAGGTTTTCAAAGGAAAATTTTAAAGACTTTTGAAGCAAACTTGACCAATACTTATGTCTTTTAGATTCTAACCATTTGAGTATGTTTATGTGGCTTTAATATATGTTTCAAATGCATATGAATTATATGTCGAGATGCCTTGCATGTACTAAAAGGACTTAGTGCAATTTTAAAGAAAGCTTAGAATGTGAAAGCTAATATCATCAAGTACTAAGTGAATTACGTTATGATCATGCAAGCATAAGTATTAAGATTTCATAATGCATATAGACATACTGACATGAACCTCATTTGTTTAAACATAGATTTCACCTATGCACAAATATTCAAGAAAATAAATTTCTAAGGCATGAACTAAGTGATTAAAGTATACATGTGTTGTTTATGCACAAGCATGACTACTTAACATTGTTTAGACTCGTTATGTGGTAATATGACTTTAATAGTTGACCTTGAGGCATGAAATTGATTAACTTAAGGTTTACCGGCATTAAATCATATAACCTTGAGCTATGGATAGAACCTTGTAATAATTGTATCATAAACTGTATTGCATATTTCAATTGAAGTGCTATGTGTTCAAGCCTATGTTGATGCCTAGAGACTGGATATTCTAAAGTTTTTAATCTAGGACATGATTAAATATTTATAAACTCAAGCATAGTAAATTGACTTACGTGAATTATGGGATAGACCTATATGAGGATTAAATTCTTGTATGTGTAGACTCATATTAGTTTACACATGCTAATTGAAAGACCAAATTGTGAATGTTAGGTCGTTTCAACGAAGTTTAATTAAAGCTAGAATATTTGTAGCTGAGTAAACAGGCAAGTATCCTATCCTATGCATTTACTTTATGCAAGGAATCTATGATTTGAACGCAAGTTCTCTAACTTACACAAACTTGTATAATGTGCAAGTTTCCTAACTTCATTTGATTGTTATATTGAAAATAAGTTTCTGAACTTCACTATTTAGTTTGTGCAAGTTCCCTATCCTTCTTATATTGTATTGAGCAGGTTATTATTGTGTTGCAAGTTATTATTTAAGCTTGAACTTTATTTCCAAGCATACTTTAGGTGGTTTAATTACTTTACAATTATTCCACATCGATCTTATTAATATTCGCACTTGGTGCACTTGAGTTCGTACAGTCTTAGACTTGTACATTATTTAAAGCTCTATAATACTTGAACTGCATCAGATAGAGTCTGAACCGTTATTCGGTCAGACAATTGTATGAAATTTAATAAAAGCTATCCAGACCAATTGATGGTATGGATTCTTAGACTGAAAAGAACACCCCTTATATATAGGGGAGTACCCCAGGTATCTAATATAAGATACAAACAGCAGAGTTGAATGTTATGCATATACATGGCGTACGCGAGACTGATCCCCTCAAGTACTTATTCTGTAGCCAGTAACCAAAGGGTCAATCAGCTATTGATTCCATTGGAGTTTTATAGTTCAAAGTCTACTTAACTATCTGTTATTCTAAAAGCAATTATTATCCTTGCTTCCGATATTCATATTGTTGAATTCATTGTCAGATATATTCTGTTCATCATGATATATCCTTTATTGTTGTATTTAAACTTCCTGAGCAAACTTGTTGCTCATTCTTGCTATATCATGACTTCTATTGCAGTTAAGCCTGAGACTTCAGGAAAGGACAAGGGTAAAGGAAAGATGTAGGATTAGTTTACTTTATGATTAGTTTACTTTACTTTATGATTAGTTTAATTACTGTTATATAATATGAACCATAACGATTATTCTAGCATATGTTTATATGATTGTATTAAGGTTATCGAATCTTGGGACTAGTAACACCTTTTGAATGAACGACATACATTTATTATATTCCGCATTTAGTTAGTGTATGTTGTTTAGAGGTGAATGTTTGTACTGTATCATGACGACCGAATTGGGGTTAGAGAACCCGAATTTGGGGGTGTCACATTTTTGATATACTTATGTGGATGCCATGATTGTGAAGATATCTGTGTTTGAGTAGGTTATTTGTTGGGAATAATCTTATGAACAACTTTGAATTACTGATATATAATTGGACACACACACACGAGAGAGAGAATTGAAGTCATGTATGTGATGTGAGGATGTTAGAGTCTATAACTGATTATGAGTGAAAATGGATTGTGAGTTTAAAGTGTTTCTTCGTAAGAATTTTACAACCTTTGTTTATTTATTGAGAGTTCTGCTCAATTTTGTTAGGTTGCATTCATTCTGATAAGTAGTTTGCATTGTGTTTGTTTGCTTGAGGACAAGCAATTGTTCAAGTTTGGGGGTATTTGATAAGTAAGTTTTTAACCTACTTAATAGGTATTTCTTAGCTTGTTATATTGCATTTTCTTAAGTATACATTGTACTTTTCATGTAATTTGTGTAATGTGCAGGAATGGACAGTGTTTGGACAAAAAAGGATAAAAAGGGCAATTTTGGCATTGTTAACTGACTGGCGCGGGGCGCTCTACAATTACAAAGGAACCGGCATGGGCCGCGCCGCATAAAGGTCTTGAGTCCCTGCCGGACCAGTGCGGGGTGCCCCGGAAAGAGAAGAAGACCAGCGCGAGGCGCGCCGGACGGACGGGCTGACCAGTTTTTAAATGTTTTAATTGCAAAGTTGATTACGGATCAGGATTGTAGTCTTACTTTATTAGACTAGGGTTTTGTTAGTCTATAAATATCAGTTGTTCTGCTGAGTTTATATATCTGGGATCATATAATTTCATTCATTCATCTTGGAGGCTATCATCAAGGCATGTTAGGCTAATTCACTTATTCAATTCTGAAGAGATGTTGAACTTGATTAGCAGTTTATGGTTTGATTAAATTTTATAATATTTATTCTTTCGTCTGAGATTTATTCTGATTATCTACATGAACTTTTATATATGTTATCCAATTGATTGATTTGGTTTCTGCAGGATTAATTTAATGAATTGATTACAGCTGCTAGATTAAGACAGATTTTAAGCAAACAAAGTGTGTCTAATCCACGTAGTGATTAACAGTATTTAATTGTGGAAAAGCTTTAAAATATTGTTAAGATATTCAGAAGACAAGTTAAATAATTCTTGATTGTGTAATTATTGCTTGGAATAATCTAGTTCTCATGCTTAATGCTTCTATCATATTAAATCTAGGCTGATAGTTCTAGGTTGTATGTTAGTTAGAATCTCTTGTTGGCAATCGTTGCATTAGATCTACACTTAATGATAATTTCGGGTAATTTGCGATCGTGGTTATTTAAGGTTATTAATCTTAGTGGAAGATAAATAGTATATTGACTTGATTAAATCATAATTGTGAAAAGGGAATACTGAACTGAAGATTTGAACTCTTTTACTTATTGATATTTTCTTCTAAAATTCACTTTTGTTTATTAAATTATTTTTAAACAAAAACCCCCCAATTCATTGGATTCATTGGCTAATTAAAATACAATTCACTCTCTGTGGGATCGATCCTTGCTTATCGCTATATTGATTCTTAAATTAGTAAAACCTTAGTAAGGTAAATTTAGTAGTGCTAGACGACAGCTACCACATACCTAGGTGCAAAAGAGGTACATCAGTCGTAAGACCCCAATTTTTTATGAATAAGATTTAATTTCCTCTATAAATATTTTTTTAAATAGTAAGGTGTGGATTTGATAAATGTGATACTTATGGGTAATATGTGCAAATTTTACAAAGTAAGCAAGTTGTCATAAAATATTCGTTTTGTCCGGGAATATTCGTACGACGGCGAAATCATTGGTGAGCCTATAATAGAATAACTATCGGATGAAGAAAACGACAAAAATAAGTTTTCTAAAAATTGACTACGGAACTTTTACCGTTAACAGTTGAAATACCCGGTGAGTAGGATAATTTCTCTCATATTCTTTGAGTTGTCGTGTGGCATAGGCTATGACTTTCCCATGTTTTATGAGAACACATCCTAACCCTTTGCCTAACGCATCGCTGTAGATGACAAATCAATCCAAACTAGATGGTATTGTCAGAACATGTGCCGAAATGAGTCTCCTCTTGAGTTCCTGAAAATTCTTCTCACATTCCTCACTCCATCCGAATTTTGTATCTTTTCGAGTCAGCTGAGCTAATGGAGTAGCGATTCGAGAAAATCCTTCCACGAATCTCCGATAATAACCAGCTAAGTCCAGAACGTTACGTATTTGGGTTACTGACTTAGGTTGCTCCCAACTTTGTATTGCTTCAATCTTCGTCGGGTAAACTTATATTCCATATTTCGATACCACGTGCCCAAGGAATGCTACTTCCTCAAGCCAGAACTCGCATTTCTTCAACTTGGCATATAGCTTGTTTTCACGAAGTTTTTGGAGTATCAGCCTCAAGTGTTGCTCAATAAAGACTTTTGGAGTAAATGAGGATGTCATCAATAAAGACAACCATGAAATGATCCAAATATTCCTTGAATATCCGATTCATCATATCCATGAAGGCCACAGGAGCATTAGTCAATCCAAAAGACATGACTAAGAATTCATAATGCCCGTATCGAGTTCTGAAGGCAGTCTTTGGAATGTCATCAGTTTTAATCTTTATCTGATGATATCTAGAATGAAGATCGATCTTTGAGAAGAATTTAGCACCTTGTAACTGGTCAAACAAGTTATCAATGTGAGGTAACAGATACCTATTATTGGTGGTGACATGGTATAACTCCCGATAGTCAATACAAAGTCCCATACTCCCATCTTTCTTCTTTATAAATAAAACAGGAGCACCCCAAGGCGATGTACTAGGACGTATGAAACCAATGTCTAACAACTCTTGTAGTTGGACCTTTAACTCCTGAAGTTCAATTGGAGCCATTCGATATGGGGTTTTGGAAATGGATTTTGTACCGGGTTCAAGGTCAATAAAAAATTCAACTTCACGTTCTGGGGTAGTCCAGGAAGTTCTTCAGGAAATACATCAGGGAATTTATTAACAATAGAAATATCATTCAAATCTCACGTATTCTTATTTAAATCGGTGGCATTGGCTAAGAAAGCTTGACATCCATTTTTCAATAATCAAATAGCTTTATGACTTTAAACGACAGTGATTGATTTTAGTGGTTTAGTTGTTTGAATTCGCACAACAGGTTGGTTAGGAATATGAAAGCTAACAACCTTACAAAAACAATCAATTTTAGCATGATGAGTGGTTAACCAGTCGATTCCTAAAATCACATCAAATGAAAGTATTTTCAAAGAAATGAGATCAACAGGTAATGTGAGGGTGCCAATTTGAATCAAACAAGATTTGTAAACTGTGGATGTAACGAAGGTTTCTCCCAACGGAGTTTTAATAGACAAATCAAAGTCTAGTTTCTCAGGGGTCAAGTTCAAACGTTGAGCACAAGCAGGTGAATTAAAAGAATGGGTACAACCGGTATCTAATAAATTATAGACTTCGCAAGAGTTTATGATTAGCTTACCCGTGATAACTTTGTTCGGGTTCCTCACTTTTTGGGTAGTCGCGACAAAAGCTCTCCCTTGAACCACCGACTTTGACTTATCTGGGACAGCCTTTGGTGTCACCATCCCAATTGGACTTGACTTCGCTAGAGGGCATACTCGAGCTCTGTGACCTTCCTTTCTGCAATTGTAGCACACCTTGGATTATTGTGTGCAATTTGGATTGATGTGTCCCTCTTGTCCGCATTTGTAACATACGACCGGTGGTCGTTCCTTTCCCCTAGAAATGGTTAATGGTTGATGGTGCTGGTGCTGCTGTCGATGTCTTTCCGTTGTCATTGTTGTATCTCCTCTTTTTGAAATTTCCACCTGACTCATTTCTTCTATTATCCTGGCCATAATTACCACCGAAGTGGTTACCATTTCTGGCATGATAATTTCCTCCACGCTGGTTATCATTGTTTTGATGACTGTTTCCACCGGTACGACTATTGTCGTTTTGTCGGTTGTTGTCCTTTAGTTGAACGGTCTCATTATGTCGCTCCAATAATTGAGCCCTATTCACAACATCTGAATACAAATAAAGTTTGTGAAAAATGATGTACTGAATAATTTCAAGTTTTCAAACCTCTCAGGAACATTCGTGTCATTCGTTTTTCATTATCCACCAAATGGGATGCAAACCGGGATTACTCTGCAAACTTGGCCTCATATTGTGACACAGGCATATTTGGTCTGTTCCAGTTTGATGAATTATACCTCCTTCATATGACGAATACTTTCAGGAAGTACTTGTCGTTGAACAATTCTTGGAACTTCTCCCAAGACATCTTAATTGCGGAAAGATTAGTACGCTTCACAGATTCCCACCAGTAATATGCCTCTCCACGGAACATATAGGTGGCGAAGGGAACCTGTGACGCCCCCAAATTCCAGGACCGTCACGGGGTCGCTTGAATTCGGTTCGTCACGTGCTCATGGTAATACATCACAATAATAATACAACTAAATGTCGCATCACACAGCGGAATAATACACAACTAATACCGAATAAATTATATTTAAATAATATAATTATTCACGTCCCAAGGTCTCGTAACTTAAATAGTGATTACATAACTTAGACATATCTTAAGCATAAGTAACCTTAACTACTACGTAATATCATAAGTTCTTTATTACAATCATAAAGTCCTACATAAACAAAGCTACTCAGTAGCCTTTCCCTTGCCCTTGTCGGTACTCGAGGGTCCGCACTGCTCGGCCTTAACTGAAATATTTTTAGGGAAAATATGAATGAGCACAAATTTCCCAGCAAGTAATATACAATAAGGGTTTGTAATATAATTCTCAATTCTCGAAAAGGTATAGCAAGGTTTGATAGTTCAAGGATAACAAAAGTATCAACAGTTTTCAATAATAGTCGCTAAGGACATAATAATATCAATGTGATTGAATAATAAATCAATTCAAGATTTCAAGATAACCGAATATTGAGCAGTCACTAAGGACTATGAACTTCGACAGGATTTGACAGTAATAAACTGAAAATCCAACAAAAATAGGTACAACAGGTGTTCAGCTTAAAGTACCCACGTTATGCATAACAATCAATCATACTCAAGTGCGCGCGTCGGTTCTTCGACAGTTATATTTTGTTCTTCTCAGTCAAATACAAGATCCCACACCAATCAATCGGTTTGGGTCGCCTTTCAATAATATAAGTCTAGCCGAATCAAATGGCATAGATCATAACAACTATAAGTTAAATTTTAAGATTTAAAGTCCAAAGAATATAGTTCGACTTTTATCTTATTCATGAAGTGAATGATTCATAAAATCTAAATTTAAATCTCAAGAGTTTACTTGTACGACAATAATAGCATAAGCCAATTGAATGTTCAATAAAGAGTAGAGTTAGGAACTTGCTTACAACGTTCCTTGAATAAAGTAAAACACGAAGGTCTAAGGTACTTGCACTTATAAATGAGTGTAAGTAAGGAAACTTGCACTTTAAAAGAGTGTAAGTTAGAGAACTTGCCTTTAGCGTAGTTTATCCACGAAAAGCAAATCAACACTTTCGAATTCCTATCGTAATACAGTTACGTATATATATGATATTCATTAGCCATATAATTTAACTTCACATTTTGTCTTCAAATATACGATCAACACATAAGCTAAGTTTGGCGATATGTGCCCCTCTTGGCCGCAGTTATAACACGTGCCCTTTCCTTTCCAGCACTTCCCTTGGTGACTTTTCCCATACTTATTACAAGCTCCACTCCTTTTCTTAAAATTTCCCTGGTGACTCCCACCTTGATTATTGTTTCTGCTGTTATTGTTGTTGTTGTTGTTCCACTTTCTCTTCCCGGAGTTACTCCCTCCGCCACTGCTTCCTCCACGATTTTCACTACTAGTGTTCTTTCCTTTCTTCTCTTTGTTATACAAGCTCAAAGCTTCACTTCCTCCCTCAGTGATAATAGCCTTCTCCAGCAGTGTTGCAAAAGAATCGATCTGAAGAACTGACACCTTATTGAACAGCCAAGGCTTCAGTACTTGTTCGAATCGTATAGCCTTCCTCTCTTTATCTCCTACCTGGTGCTCCGTAAATAGGGCTAGTTCATTAAACCTAGCTGCGTATTGCGCTACCATCATCTCCCCTTGTTTTAACTCTAGGAATTTCACCTCCATCATATTCTTCATGCTTTTCGGGAAGTAATTCTCGAAAAATAGCATTTTAAACTTATCCCAAGCTATTATCCCTTCTCCAGCACTTTGTTGATTAGCCTCCCACCAGTAGTTCGCTTCTCCCCTCATCATGTACGTGGCGAACACCGTCTTCTTATCTTCGCCTGCGCGAGCTATAGTGAAAGCTTTTTCGATCTCCTTTATCCACGTTTGTGCGACGATTGGGTCGGTAGTTCCCTCGAACTCCAGGGGTCCTACACTCTTAAAGTCTTTAAAGTTTATGACTGGTACTCCTTGAGGATTTGGGCGAACGGGTTCGTTGTTCCTTCCCTTAAGGGCCTCTCCTAACAGATCTACTAACTTCTGGATGGGATCTACTTGTTCCCTCTTATTGTTCACTGACTCCTCAGGTGCAGTCAATCTACGTCTGGGCGGCATTATCTGCATCACAAATTTTCATTTTATTATTATTCAAGTATATTACTTAAGTATTTCTTTTAATACTAAAAGAAAAAATTTATAACACGTTTCCAAAATAAACTCATTTATATTCATATGTCATTTCATCTCATTACATGATTATCCTAGCATACTGCTATAAATGTCATCACATATATCCCCTAATATCACAAAAGACGGGGAATATACCAACCTACTACCACACTACCCCTCTAACAAAAGCTAATTCGGGGTTTACATCACTATCCCACATTTTACACAAAAGATTGAGATTACAGCAAAGTATAAACAACACATAAAGATAAATGCTACTACTAGACTGACTAAGGTCTCATCCCATCACACCATCCCACGCTCCACAGCACTCTTGTATTCCATCTACGCAACCAGCTCTAGACTCAAGGTATGTAGAGTCTGTCCCTGTTCTGTCGGGTAGTGGTACACACCATCAAGCACTCTCTCAAATGCCGAACGGAACACGCACCCCATCTTGTTCATCTTCCTCTTCTTGCATCTGACCTCATCCTCTAGGTCGTCAGCTCTCTCGTTAGCCACTTCCCACTTCTCCTCGAAGTATATCCTATCCATAACCTCCAACTCTAGCTGAGTACGGAGTGCTTCCTTCTCTGTCTTATCACTCAGCTCCGTCTGTTCTACCTCTTCTAGCTTTCCTGCCAGATCCAAGTTCCTAGCCACTGACCTGTGAAACAGAGTCCCCATCTGGATCCCTGCCTCCCTGCGGTAGGCAATCTCCACCTCTAACTCCTGCATGGCTAACTTCTTCTGATGGTCCTCGTCCTGTAGTTTCTGGAACTCTGACTCTCTCTCCTCGGCCTCCAGCTCCTGGACTCTACAGTCGAACTCCAGAATACGCTCCTTGTACTCACCCAGCATATGCTCCCCTAAGTTAGGCTCATAGGAGTCCTCCATGGGCTCCTCCTCCGAAGGCTCGTCATCCATCGGCTCCTCCTCTGGATCGAACTCTACCTCGATCTCATCCTCGTCGTCAGACTCAGATGGTGCAATTTCCTGCAGTGGCAGAGCCTCTATAGGTGCCTCGTATACTACATGTATGTCCCTAGGCTCCTCCTCGGCCACTCTACTAGGTACTCCTATGTCTGCCATCCTACAATCACAAACACAAGATAAGAAATAGCAACCCCATTAGAATGTTAAACAAAACATAAGTTCATTGTATAAAATGAAGTTACATTTTATAACAGACTAAGTCTCTCAAGGAAAACTCTACATGAGTTTTATTTCCTTCCTAACTTCTAAATTCGCCTAAGTTATAGTCTAAGGACACTAATTCTTAAGGTTTATAACTACAGCTTTGATACCAACCTGTGACGCCCCCAATATCCAGGACCGTCACGGGGTCGCTCGAATTTGGTTCGTCACGTGCTCATGGTAATACATCACAATAATAATACGACTAAATGTCGCATCACACAGCGGAATAATACACAACTAATACCGAATAAATTACATTTAAATAATATAATTATTCACGTCCCAAGGTCTCGTAACTTAAACAGTGATTACATAACTTAGACATATCTTAAGCATAAGTAACCTTAACTAGTACGTCATATCATAAGTTCTTTATTATAATCAGAAAGTCGTACATAAACAAAGCTACTTAGTAGCCTTTCCCTTGCCCTTGTCGGTACTCGAGGGTCCGCACTGCTCGGCCTTAACTGAAATGTTTTTAGGGAAAGCAATAATGAGCACAAATTGCCCAGCAAGTAATATACAATAAGGGTTTGTAATAAAATTCTCAATTCTCAAAAAGGTATAGCAAGGTTTGATAGTTCAAGGATAACAAGAATATCAACAGTTTTCAATAATAGTCGCTAAGGACAGAATAATATCAATGTGATTCAATAATAAATCAATTCAAGATTTCAAGATAACCGAATACTGAGCAGTCACTAAGGACTATGAACTTCCACAGGATTTGATAGTAATAAACTAAAAATCCAACAAAAACAGGTACAACAGGTGATCAGCCTAAAGTACCCTCGTTATGCATAACAATCAATCATACTCAAGTGCGCGCGTCGGTTCTCCGACAGTTATATTTTGTTCCTCTCAGTTAAGAACAAGATCATGCACCAATCAATCGGTTTGGGTCGCCTTTCAATAATATAAGTCTAGCCGAATCAAATGGCATAGATCACAACAACTATAAGTTAAATTTCAAGATTTAAAGTCCGAAGAATATAGTTCGACTTTTATCTTATTCATGAAGTATATGATTCATAATATCTAAATTTAAATCTCAAGAGTTTA
The DNA here is from genome assembly GCA_020205555.1 of Panax stipuleanatus. Taxonomy (NCBI): domain Eukaryota; kingdom Viridiplantae; phylum Streptophyta; class Magnoliopsida; order Apiales; family Araliaceae; genus Panax; species Panax stipuleanatus. Next base: position 53,167,919 of record CM035121.1, on the reverse strand, counting down.
CTTGTACGACAATAATAGCATAAGCTAATTGAATGTTCAATAAAGAGTAGAGTTAGGAACTTGTTTACAATGTTTCTTGAATAAAGTAAAACACGAAGGTCTAAGGTACTTGCACTTATAAATGAGTGTAAGTAAGGAAACTTGCACTTTAAAAGAGTGTAAGTTAGAGAACTTTCCTTTAGCGTAGTTTATCCACGAAAAGCAAATCAACACTTTCGAATTCCTATCGAAATACAGTTACGTATTTATATGATATTCATTAGCCATATAATTTAACTTCACATTTTGTCTTCAAATATACGATCAACACATAAGCTAAGTTTTAACCTAGCTACACAGTTATATAGAATATAATTTCTATCTTTAACTTCCTTTTTTCTCAAGTTGATCATATTCATACATCATTACTATCATGTGAGACTATAACAAATAGCAAACATACTCTATTTTAGTAAGTTATAGTATTACTATAAGTTAACCGTCAAAATCGGGTTCAAGTAACATCATATGATATCACATAGCATGTATTCATATTAAAGGATACTTTCATGCTTGCATAACTTTTCCAAATCCAATCATACATGGTATAGGTTCTTAAGTTAATACTTAAAGCCATTCAAGGACACGAACTCATACGGTCTAACATGCTCGCTTTTTAAACACATAAGATATTCATATAACTTGTATTAGGCATGCTCATGAGTATTCGTATCGCATATATGTATCTAGCATTGTTATTATCTTGAAAACCTACTTCGTTTACTCTAAACTTGGTTTCACGATATCTAGCATGGTATGTATACATGTAGATATCTATGACACATTAGTGAGATTTAAAAGAACTATCAAACATGTCCACGATTTTCAGAATCTAAACCTCGATATAATATGTCAAGATTTACGTTCAAAATTCGTATTTTCCTTCGTAAAGCTCACCAATAAGGTTCGCATATTCACATTACATTACGAAACCTATATATATAAGTTAATATGTCCGACATGCATTTCAAGGCTATATAAACATACCCGAAAATCAGAATACATATATGATCTTTACATGTCAAGGTTTGCCTTTAAAAACTTATATTTTTGCTTGAAATGTTTACTAATCGAGGTTTAGCATGCTCACGTCATACTATGAAACATGTATACACAAGTCAACATTCATTTTATGTGTTTCTAGACCATGCTAACAAGCATCAAAAGTCAGAACGTTAACATGGAAAGTATACATATCGAGTTCGTTTCCAAACATCGAAGTTTGTTTATAAAATGCTAAGCTTATCTCAAAACTATAAGTGTGCATGCAATTCTTAGTAAAACATGCTCACATTGTCTCAATATGTTTATATATATATGTTACCGAAGCTAGCATGCTGGGTTAAGCCATATCAATTATCTAACACACAACAGGATTTAAGCAGATTGCAGGAACTGGGTTCAGGGGCCGGCGCAGCTGCGCGGCATCCCAGGCTTAAACCGGCGCAGCTGCGCCACTACTGGTTTACACCAGACAGCAGGCAGCCACGGCAGTTTCTAGCCCAACTCACGAAATGACTTCACGAAATTAGTCCCAAGCAGTTACATAATGGTTTAAACATGTTTATACGTCTATAGCAACTAAACAACTTCCTTCAATCCAATTATAGTCCAATTTGGCATAGTCAGAAATTAAAATTCAAGAATAATTGCAGAAACAAAAAAAATGGAAAATGAAGAACATGGAATGCTTAATATACCTCTGTTAATGGTTTGAGCGTGCTAATGCTACTATAGAAATTTCTTCTCAACTAAATAGACAATCACAGTATACTATCTTCTCTTAGAAATTCTCAGCAATATGAAAGGTGAAGGAGATGGGTTTATATTTATAGAGGAAATGATATCCAGACATTACATTTGCCCAACAAATTGAACCACGAGATTTATGAATTGCATGGAGGTTAAGGAGTAGTAGGTAAATGGTTGGTGAATCAAATCATCAAACCACTCCTCTCATGATCATAATAGCTAGGAGCTATGGAAGTTCACTGAGTTTGGGGAATATAGGTAATAGGATAGTTTGATGGGTGTTCACGTGTACAAGGGTTGTGCCTAACAATATGGGACAAAGCACACTAAGCTCAGCATTTGCAAATGAACTACATGTTACTCTTGTATTACAATACACATATCATATACTTATATTAGGTGTACTTTAAGTCATCTGAAATGTACCAATATAATTCAATGAATAGGTAACATTGCAATGTAGTAAATATAATTTGTACATATATAATCCCTGTACATTCTTATCTTACAGATATAATTTAATCGGATGTTGTCACATTACACTGTTCCCTTTTATTATTGAATTTTACAATCAACAATTGTTTACAATATATTTATGATGTCTCACTTGAATGTATATTCACACATCATTGTCACATAAGCACAAATCATGTAGCTCACATAGTTTAATTAGTCTTTATACATGGTCCCTATATAGTATAGTCACATAAATGTTACACCACCCTATATAATATAGTTGCATTCCATATACTTTATATTATTAATTATTGCATGCTCGCACATATAAATTAATAATATTCATTATCTTATTAATTAACAATAATATTAATTAATCCATTTCTCATTAATCAATGCAATTATTAATATCCACAATAATTGATTAACACTTACATGATTAAATATCACATGAATAAATGTAAATCTTATTATATTTATAAGTACGTCGATTATATATTTCACACTGATAATAATCACATATTATTAATTAATCATCATTAATATATTATAACAATTAATTAATATTCTATAATAACAATTAACAATTAATATCGATTAATTGTTCACTTAATAATTCCTTCGTTAAGTAGTATCATCATTAATATTCCTTATCACCGTGCCACACAAGGCTCTCAACGAGTTTATCGCAAACTCCACATTTCCTCAATTATTATAATTATTCAATTTAATATAATTGAGTTAACTCACAAAATCATTTATATTCAAATAAATTCTCATTTTCATTAATATATTTATTTAATAATATTAGAAAATTCTCAGGTATTACAGAACCTTTTGTTCCTCTGTGCATCCTAGGACATCAAATATTTTGGTGATCTGCTTAACCTAAGCTTCTGCCTTTAGTGGATCTGGCTTTCCCAAAAACTCCGGCGGTCCCAACTCCTTGAATTGCTTGGCAGTGACAAGCCGCGAGTTACCATTGTTTCCACCTGCATTTTTAATAGGAGTTTCTCTTGTCTATTTTTGCATGAAATGTAGAAAGCTTCTAAACATCCCATCGATCATCGTTTGATCGGTGGTGTTGTTTACAGGAGGATTATTGCCTTCTTGATGCACATTATCATAGTTGGTGATTAGCGGTGACTCAATGGTCTCATATGCTCCATTGCTTAGATTTTCAGATGCCATTCTCCAATACTTCCACAAAACAAGGGTTAATTAAAGAAATTGATATGTCACATATTATCCCTATATTCCAACCGACCAATTAAATAACAAGTAAGCTTAGGTAGGACACACTAGCGAATGATTTGCTTGTCCCTCCCCTCCTAGTTCTATTCCCAGATCTCCACCAGAGATCATATTCCTAAGCTCTGATACCAACTGTAACGCCCCCAAAATAGGTCCATACAACCCTTTCTGAGTCGCTAAATACATGGTACAAAATCCAAATACAAATCTTCCTATTCCAACTATTAAACTGTCGTACAAAATACAACCATACAAACTATGAGAGTCAAAATAGATATTATGTAAAAAATATAAACGCTCAAATTAAGTCTTCATTACAATTATTATCACACTATTTTACAAAATAGTGAGGACTACTATAACAGTATGCCGGACCATCATTCCATTCCCCGACTAGTCCCAGCTATATTCTCATTTCTTGAAGAGAACAATGAAAGAAAATGGTGAGCTCATCTAGCCCAGTAAAGAATATTATGAACAAGATAATGAAGAATAAATTATCGTTAGGCTTCAATAAATCAGATAAAATATGATGGACAACAAGTTTTAGATCAACAACTGCATCAGAAATAACAATCCATTAGAAGAGTCAAGTAGATAATGATGTCTACTATCCTCTATGATTTAAAAGTCCATAATTAATATTTTATCCCTGTAACACCAATCAACAAATATTTCCAATCAATAATTTATCTTACTACGGGCCAAAGATATTCATTTGTATCACCAGTGGTCATGATAATGCCAAACATCTGTCCATCTTTTCACTACATGCCAAAAATATTCATAAATCAACAGCTCATTTTTGCACTACAGGCCAAAGATATTCATCAATCCATAGTTAATCTTTTCACTACGGGCCAAAGATAACCTTCACCTTAATTTAAGACTGAGGATGATGAAAAATAATATAAAGAACGAATCTAGTGAGATAAAGGATAAATATTAGAGATTTATAATTCAATTTATCCAGAGTTCAAAAATGAAGATCAAAACATGGATCCAATTTCAAGAATAAGATCCATAAATGATAACTTGGACAAAGAAAAGAAAATTTAATTTCGTTATGAATAGTACTCATGAATTGTACTGTATGTATGAATAGTACTGTATAAATAGTACCCCGACATGAAAAAATTAAAATTTCATAAGAAAGTTTAGACCAATATTCTAGCGAAATGTTATTTGATGAAGCGCAAACCTTAAGGAATTTATAGTCATTTCAGGAATTATAGAAGCAATACTTACCATAGTAAGTTTAAATTTAGGAATATGAAATGAAATATTATCACTTACATACTATAGAGTATGGAAGAAAATAATAGTACTTACGAATATTGAACGAAAACAACATCCTTTACAAGAAAAATAATATCATTTAACTTAATAGGAAAGTAGTTCTGACTGGAATAATGAAGATTATGTCAAATAAATGTTGCACTGTTATCAACACTAAAAATATCCTTATACTCACAAGAAATACGCTCAATATTATAGAGAAAGAATTTTCTGATTCTGGTGTGATTTTCATTTATTAACTAAGCAACCTATTTATAGGAAATGCTTAGCACACCACTTCTGACAAATTTTCACACGATTTGAAAAATGGACTTCAACATACCTCTTTTGAAAAATTGTGCAACACACCTAAAAGGACAATCCTCCACCCACATGTTTTTTTCTTTTAAAAAAACATTTATAATTATTAAAAGAATTCAAATTCAATTTGCTCTGTTCCACCTCATTTTATTTTTATACCATGAATTTATTATAATAATGTTAACATTTAAATTATAAAATTATACTATTATATTATCACATTATACTATTATAATATAATATTATAATAATATATTTGAATGAATTATTTTATTGGAGAAGATAAAATGCCAACTTTCAACAAATGTCTCATGCTAAAAAAATTCCTTCATTTATATCAACAATTTTTATTTTATTCATCAATTATTATTCATAATTAATATTATAGAATCACAATATTGACAACCAGATCATTCCCAAGAAAGAAGAGGCTTTCCGATAAGAATTTCTCCTCATTGACACGCAATTATATAACCTAACCCCTTTTCTCGACAGAACTTTCTAGACATTGTCAATAATGTTATCTAATAATATCATTTCAATAATATATGCTACAATTATTGATTTAATAATGTAAAATACTATGCAGTGGTTACTGTGACAATTATTAAATCAATAATATAAAATAATATGCAATTATCAATGTAGCTATTATTGAATCATTAATATAAAATACTGAACAATAATTACTATAACAATTATTGACTAAGTGACTTCTTATGTAAGAATCAATAATTAGAAATACTGTGCAATACCGTGTGCTACTGTGCAACAACGCGTATTACTGTACTTTTATCGCCGGTTATTTCAACAGTTTAACGATAAAAGTTTTGCCGTTATTTTTATGAAAAGGTTATTTCTGTCGCTTTCTATATCCGATAGTTATTCTTTTATGGGGTCAACCAATGATTGCGCCGTCGTACAAATATTTCCCGACAAAAACAATATTTCCCGACCAAACGAATATTTCCCGACACAAAGAATATTTTATTACAACTTGCTTACTTTATAAAATTTGCACATATCACCCATAACTTATCACATTTATCAAATCAACACCTTTCTATTTAAAATAGTATATAGAGGAAATTAAATCTTATTCATAAAAAGTTGGGGTCTTATAAATGTCGCTGAGCGGGAGGAAGATGGGGAATATGAATCTGCCATGTGATGCACCTGATCGCTCGCTCTCCCAAATAGAGCTCTCATCCTCCCTCGGTCAAGAAGGGAATCCGATGAGTGGATAAAGCATACTCCAACCCTGTCGGGAAACCATCCTCAAAGCCTACTGGAAGATAATCTGGGGTGTAAGGAACCTAAGTAATGGCCTCTGCAGTCAAAAACTCCAGCTGTAGACGACTGTGTGTAAAACCCTCCGCTATAAGGACCTCTGTAAAGGTAGAATGATGCCAATGTCGTCCCCGTGGATATGTCTCCAAGCCCAAAGTAGTAACTGGACGAAGGCAAGGAAGCCTCTCAAAATCCCAGAACTGAAATAGGCAGACATCAAAAATATCAAATCTATCTTTCAAAAATACCCGAAGGTAGGGAATGTATGATGATGGGTCAGAACTTACCAACAGAAAGGAATAGAAGCCCAACCAAGCCTCTATAACGCCTTCAGAACGGAGGCGCATCCCTCGGAGGAAATATACAAATGTTAAAGATCCCCAATTAAAATCTCTGATGCGATCTACATCACGGAGAGCACCAATAAGAGAAAAAGAAACAATCGAGGAGTTATCTGCAATAAAGTAGCCCCTCATGATCGTCAAAAATAGACGACGAAGAATGTGATCTCTCGTTGCCTGATCCTCAGGAGGAGGCTCTGATAAAGCCCCACTGGAAGCATTAATGCTCAACGGACCAGAACGGACGGCCCGACCCTTAAGGGTCGTAGCAGGGATCCCCAACAAAAATCTGACAGTCGCAGGGGAAATGTCTGTAGACAATGGCACCCTCTCACCTGTAACATCCAAGCCGGTAATGAATCGTCAATCCATCAGAGTCATCATCGCCTCACAATCTAGCATGTGAAGGGACTGAGTCTGATGGAGCCATCGCTCGGATAAGGCTCTCATATAACCCCATAGACAGCTTCGTGGTGTGATAGAGAAGAAAGCCTGAAAGCCCCATGAATCTACAATGGCTTGGTACTCGGGATGTAAGTTTCGATAAACGAAATGGACAGTAAACCAATTCCCCCTCGGCTGAGTAAACCTGGGAACCTGCATTGTAAATCAAGGACCGACCATTGTCAAAAATAGGAGAAGAAACAAAAGAAAAATTAAAAGTTTCCATTACCTCATTAGCATGGAGATGAACCGATGAATGACCCCTCAAGTCGCCCAAAAGATCGGAGATAGGCACCCTTATACCGGGAAGGTCCTGACGCGGGGTAGAAGAAGAAGGAGTTGTATCTGCAATAGGGTCCTCCTCCTCATCAATAGCATCCTCCCTCTCAATCCTAATGGGACGGATCACTGACTCAGCCAACCGATGTGTATGTCGGGTAGGTCGGGGAAAAGGAACAGTCAAAGCTGCTCTCCAAACACCAGAAGAAATGGTACGTGGAATAGAGATGCTGGGCTGGTCAGAATCCATATCTGGAAAAAAAAATATCCTAATCGCCTCAGAATGGGTGAGGTATGATTTACTTTAAAATTAAGTAAAGTGTGTGCATGACCTTAGGACATTAGAATCCTAGAAAGCTAAAAAACACAACATGCATAGCTTAATGATGTCAAATCATGCTATTTTAACATACATCCCCAGTAGAGTTAAACATACATACACTTCAGAATATTCAGACTCGTGGAATTTTTTTGCTAGTCTCCTCTGTAAAATGGACTATCCGCATGCACAAAGGCATGACTAGGTGGCCATTTAGTAGCACACCGACCCAAATCATGAGCATTTCATATATATATATATATATATATATATATATAGCATCAAAATTAAATTTATCATGGCAGCTAAATTACCATGTGTATGTTTATTTGAATATTCAGGCTCATTTATCCACAAATAGGATGAATAAACCATCAAAAAATGGCGCCAATTGACTGTCCCAAAAATGAAAAAAATTTCTACCGAAATGTTTAGCATGGTAAAACACAAGTATTTATCAAATTTGTTCATTTTATTAAGTCATCTATGCATACATATTTGATACATTACGTTTAAACCTATACTGCGTGAAATCTAACATTCTAACGGTCAAAACGTGAAAAGAATGGATGTAAACGTTACCTGAAGTGTGCAGAACGATTGTACGATGACGGATTTCAAAAATAGTAGGCCGAAATGAGTATATCTGAACTGGAGGGGCAAGATTTCTTTTGGAAGTTCAAACTACAAATGACTTGTGAAGGGCCCAGGGGGATAAAACCACTTGCGGCCTTCCGCGGGTATACCTACGAAATCCATAGGTTTACCTATGGAAGTTCAGGGTGGGTCCCACCACCTATAGTTTGGTCCAATATGAGGTCTGGAAGGTCTCCTGAAAGCTAAAAAGTTAAATCAGGAAATAAGGTTCTACGCGATTGAGCAGAAAAGGCCTAAAACCCTGAAGCAGAGCGTCAAACGTCGAAGTCTAAAATTTTTTGTAAACCGTTGGTAATAGCTCCAGCGTAGCATCGGGGGATGATCCGGTGATTCAAACCATTGGTAACAGCTCCAGCGTAGCATCGGGAAAGGGTCCATTGACGAAAATTATTGAAAACTACTTCGATAAAAAATCAAGTACATGATAGTATGCAGCGTTAGCAACAACCCCAGCGTAACATCGGGAATGGTCCAGTGGTGTAAGTCGTTGAGAGTCACTTCAATGAAGATCAGAACATCTGAGGTTACAAAGCGTTGGCTACAACCCCTATGCAGCATCAAGAAAGGACCGATATTGTAAACTATTGAAACCTATCTCCGCCAAGATCAGCGGGTCTGACATTATAAGCAACTGGCATCAACCCAGTATGGCATCCAAAAAACATTGCCAGGACGACCATGGAAACTATCTCCATCGAGAAGGACCGATGATGGAATCTGTTATACACAAGATCTCCAGCTAAATTAAATCAGTTAATCAGAACATTGTAAACTACCTTTCGAGTATGCATCGACGAGGTTCGATGATGGTCAAACCCTGCTAACTGCCATTTTAGTAGGTATCAAATCAAATCAGTTTAGTCGACCATTGTAAACTACCGTTCGAGTAGGCATCGAGGAGGTTTGGTGATGGTCAAACCCTGTAAACTACCGTTCGAGTAGGTATCAAATCAAATTAGTTTAGCCAATCGTTGTAAACTACCATTCGAGTAGGCATCGAGGAGGTTCGGTAATGGTCAAACCCTGCAAACTACCGTTCGAGTAGGTATCGAATCAAATCAGTTCATTCGACCGTTGTTAACTACCGTTTGAGTAGGCATCAAGGAGGTTCGATGATGGTCAAACATTGTAAACTACCATTCGAATAGGTATCAAATCAAATCAGTTCAACCGACCATTGTAAACTACCATTCAAGTAGGCATTGAGGAGGTTCGGTGATGGTCAAACCCTATAAACTACCATTCGAGTAGGTATCGAATCAAATCAGTTTAGCTGACCGTTGTAAAATAACGTTCGAGTAGGCATCAAAGAGGTTTGACGATGGTCAAACCCTGCAAACTACAGTTCGAGTAAAATCAAATCAGTTCTATCGACCGTTGTAAACAACCGTTCCAGTAGGCATCCAGGAGGTTCGATGATAGTCAAACCCTGAGAACTACTGTTCGAGTAGGCATCGAATCAAATCAGTTCAGATCGACCATTTTAAACTAGCATTTGAGTAGGCATCGAAGATATTCGGTGATAGTCAAACCATACAAACTACCGTTCGAGTAGGTATTAAATCAAATCAGCTCAGATCAACCGTTGTAAACTATTGTTTGAGTAGGCATTGAGAAGATGTTATCATTGCAAGCTCTATCCCTGACAACATCGGCATCAATTGGATTAAAATCCAAATCGTTGGTAACAGCCCCAACGTAGCATCGGGAAAGATTCGATAATGTAAATCGATGGAAACTATCACAGGATAGGCATCGAAAATCCCCAGTGAGGTCACTCGTGAGAAGAGGAATATCTTCAGCGGAGGTAAAGGTAAAAAGCCTATCTAAAGACAAAGAACGTTGGTGACAACCCCAACGTTTAATTCAGAAAGGTTCAATGGTATCAACCATACAAATCTTCCCCACAGAGATCTTGAAAACATCTCTACAACAATTCGTCTAATTAGTCTCCATATCACTGATGGATATCTTAAACCGTTGGCCTATACCCAGCACAGCATCGAGAAGGTTCGGTGATTATAGCTCTGTAAACTACCGTTCGACTAGGCATCGAGAAAGTTTAATGAGGAAAACCTAGTAAATTACCGTTCGAGTAGACATCAAGAAAGTTCAAGAAAAGGCCATCATTGATAACTTCATCCCCATCATAAATGGAGGGAGCAGTCAGTGATAGAATATCGTTTGAAATAACTCTAAATAAAAACATTCAGCATCCATAACATCATATCGTGCTGCATTGCATGTCATCATTTAATCTTGTCATATTTCAAGTGTCTAGTAATCTTTATCATGTTCATTCCATTGCATTGCATAAACATGATAAACAGGGGCATCTATAGATACTCAAAATTTTGCATTTCCTGTTACTAACCATGTAGGAGGGCAAAAGTGTCTTTTTAAGATCTAGAAATAGCCTTGGAGGATTAAATCATCAAACCAGACCCCCGACGACAACACTAGGAAATCATTAAACCAGACCTCGGCGACAGCATCGAGAAATCATTAAACTAGACCCCCGGTAACAGCACCGAGAAATCAAATCAACCTTCGGAGCCAACCCTAAAGCATCAAGTCAATCCCCGAAAACAACCCCGGGATATCAAATCAATCCTCGGAGACACCTCTGAGAAAAAACAGAATAGGTTGCAATCAAATCTCGGAAACAACCCCGAGAACCAATCGAAAGCACCACCAACCTTGAAGATAACCCCAGAGGGGAAAAATGGCCATTTTGACAAGTCAACTTTAACAACCATAAAATAGCTGCAAGAAGGGTTAGAAAGAGCTATTGCATTATTTTTTAGCGCAAACTATGCAAAACAGCTCAACGGACTACTTGCGAAGACCCGAAGATGTCATTTTAGTCATGGACCCATCTTCCTAGATTTGGAGAAGGGTAAGCCCTATGTCATTGTGTAGCTCTCAGAGAGAGCTTTCCTAAATGGTATGGCACATCTCCATCGGATTCCCGGATTGTAAGTTACGATCGTTTCCGCGGACTGCACGTCGATCAAGATTGCACGTACTTTGAGATAGAGGGACCCACTAGGGAGTTCCACATGTGTACTTGCTAAAGTCATGGCTTTATATACAAGCCTCCCACCAGCTTATAGAAGGAGGAAGAGAATGAAGAAAAAAAATAAAAAGAAAGAGAGAGAGAGAGAGAGAAGAAAGAAAAAAGAAGGATTTCGTGCTAGAAATTACTCTGATCTTGCTTTCAAACTTGTAAACTCCACTTGTAAGCTTTCATATACGCATTTATTACAATATATCAAGTTTTAACTGGTGGAAATGGAGTTTAAGGGCGTTCAAAGCCGTTCGATAGCTATTCTCATGGAAGGCCGTAAAGTTTCTTTAAATTTTCTTTTTTTTCTTACTAATACACATATATATGAGTAATATATATGTATATTAATTAGTTTTACAGTTTAAATATTGTTTCTAGCTTTTCTTTGCATTAAAAAATATATAAATATACATATATTTGAATTTATATATAATATTTGTGGCTGGATTGCAAATTCGTGGCTTCTTACTGCTTTATTATATATATAAGTGTATGTATATATATATATATATATATATATATATATATATATATATATACTGTTCAGTTTGTCTGGATTTCAAATCTGTGGCTTTTTTTGCTTTATTATATATATAAAATATATATACATATTTAATTTTTATATAATTATATATATATATATATATATAAGTTTTGTTGATTTATTATATATATATATATAGTTAATTATTGTGATTAAATATTAATTGTAAACGTTCATATCATGTAAATCTGCAAAATTTAACATGTGTTGACTAGATTTATATAAATCTAGCCATTTCTAGCTGTTAACCAGTTCAAAAGTTGCCAAATTAGAACCATTAAGCTAGAATGGCTAAGATTTATTTAAATCTAGTTTTCTTTCTAGTTTGTAAATATTTGGTAATTACAGGACCCTAGCTCCGTATCTAGAGGAAACGTAAAGCCACGGCTACGCGCGTACAAAGATTTAATTGATGAATCTTTTGTTTAGCGACATCTAGTATAGTTTTATTGTTTATTGCGATATAATCATTATGCAGGCTATGCATTTGATATTCTATGAGCCTAGGAGCTATAGGATCTACAATTCAATTCATGGATCTAGATCCGGTTCCAACGATAGACCTGGTTGAGTTGTACCGCCTGCTTACAAATTTTGTAATTGTAAAAATAGGACCTTAAAATGGTTATCTGGATTTAAGGTCCCCGTAATAATGGAAATCCTATGTGTGGTGTTCGGGTCACTTCGATGGCTTTTATGCACATAAGTGGCCCGGCACGCGCGCGCGCGCGCACACGCACACACACACACACACACAGACACACACACACACATATATATATATATATATATATATATTTATTTTCAAAGATGCGTCGCATCTCAAATAAAATCAAGATAAGCCAAATATGGAATAAAATGAAAGTATCAAAAGGCTTCAATTCCTATGCGAGCGAAAGTGTTTGAAAACCACCTTTCAAAACATCATTGTCATATCTTGTCTAAAAAAGAACTTTTCAAATAAATCAAATCATTCGTATATAGGTCCAACGAAGCACAAAACTACTTTCAAATAAAGCACTTGGGCCCAATTACTGTAATACACACACACACATACAAACAAATTAGGGATTGAAAAGCGCGGTAACCGTGTTGCACGAAAGTCGAGGGGTGCCTAACACCTTCCCCCAGCTTAATCAAGCCCCCGAACTCTATGAATCTCGATTTTCAATACCAATTACATAGAATCCATTAATTGGACTATGTCTAATTTGGACCAATAAAATCAATCTTTTTAAATTGTCAATATTATATGTCAGTATTTTCCTGAAAATTCATTCTTTAGATCAAACAAAGCCAAATAGAAAACATAAAGGGTAGAAACACTTAGGAAAAGGGAACCCAAAATTTTCCCGACGTCGACAGATATCTCATACGAGTATGAAAGAATATACGAAACTGCAAATGGATTTTCACCCATCATGCGGTAATCGGTGTAGACAGATCATTTCCATAACTTAATAAAGAATGAATACAAAGGGTTATTCACCCATGCAGTAGTCCGCGTAGACAGGTTATTCCCACAATTAATAAGGAATAGAATGACATCCCTTACAAGTATTAAAATAAAATAACATCCTTTACCCTAGTAGGAGACTAAATCTGACTGGTATAATGAAGATTATCTTGAGAAAATCTTGCACTATTAGCTACACTCACAGTATTTTTATACTAGAAAAAAATATACACAATATTATAGAAGAAGAATTCTTTGATTCTGGTGTGAATTTCATTTCTTAACTAAGCAACCTATTTATAGGAGAACGACAGGGCACAATTTAAAAGAAAAATCACGGACGAACAGAAAAATTTTCATGGGCAGAAATCTAATTTTTATTATGCAGCACTATGCAATAAAATATTCTAATAAAATAAAAACTTTATATATAATATAATATAATCTATTTATATTCTAATAAAATAAATAACTTTATATATATTATAAAAAGTATTCCGTTTTATATAAAAAAATTTATGTTTTATTACTATTATAATAATAATAATAAAACAAAACTGAGATAACTATCTACCGACAGTTTGACAAATTGGTACGTGGGGGTCCATGGAATAATAAGTTAAGCTTACCATAAACTCCTCTAGTTATATCACAAATTGAACAAATATTTTCCACTCATCACATATTATACTTATCATTAATCAACACAATCTTTCAGCAATTATTCATAATTAATATTATAACTCACAATATTGACAACCAGATCGCTCCCAGGAAAGAGAGGGCTTCCGATAAGGATTTCTCCTTATTGGCGCGAAATTTAATAACCTAAACTCTTTCCTTGACAGAACTTTCTAGACATTGTCAATAATGCTAACTAATAATATTAAAAAATATGAGTAATGTGTCGTGACAATTATTGATTTAATAATATAAAATATTGTGCAGATGTTACTGTAACAATTATTGAATCAATAATATGAAATACTATGCAGCAACTACTGTGACAATTATTGAATACTGAGTGACTTCTTACGTAAGAATCAATAATCAGATATATTGTGCAATACCATGTGCTACTGTGCAATAACAAGTATTACTGTACTTTTATCACTGGGTATTTTAACAGTTTAACGGTAAAAGTTTTGCCGTTATTTTTATAAAAAGGTTATTTTTGTCGCTTTCTATATCCGACATATATTCCGTTGTGGGGTCCACCAATGATTGCGTAGTCGTACGAATATTCCCCGACACAACGAATATTTTATGACAACTTGCTTACTTTGTAAAATTTGCACATATCACCCATAACTATAGCATTTATTAAATTATCACCTTACTATTTAGAATAATATTTTAGAAAATATTAAATCTTTATTCATAAAAAGTTGGGGTCTTTTAATTCTCATATTAGCTCCTCTTGGGCTGTCAATGCAAGCAACTTCTCCTTTCTTTTCCTACTCAACGCGTCAGTTACTACGTTTGCCTTCCCTGGGTAATAAAGAATCCGCAATTGTAATATTTAATTGATTCCAACCACCTCCTTTATCGCATGTTCAACTCCTTGAAACTCCTTTTGCACTTCTCCACCCAAACAAACTTCACCATTATCCTTATTAGATTGGTCAACATGATCATTATCTCAGAAAAATCTTTGATAGTACCCAGCTAACCCTAAGAAACTCCTCTCCTACATTGGCGTCTTTAGTTGTTCCCAATTACCTACCGCCTCCACCTTTGCAGGATCTACTGAAATTTTATCTTTGTCTATTACGCGTTCTAAAACTAAACCATCTCCATTCAAAATTTGCACTTCGAATTTTTGCACACATCTTCTCCCTTCTTAGCGCTTCTAATACCATCCTCAGATGTTCAGCGTGTTCTTCCTTGAATTGGGTTTGGAACACCGCCTTTGGTATTTCTTCTTTTCGCACCTTCAACTGGTGATAACTCGTTTGTTGATCTTTCTTTGAAAACACTTTGCTCCCTTCAGTTGATCGAAAAGGTAGTCTATTATTGGTAACAAATATCTATTATTAATCATCACTCTGTTCAACTCTCGATAGTCAATACAGAGCCTCATCGATCCATCCTTCTTCTTGACAAACAACACTAGTGCTGTAAGAACCTAAAAATTTCTTATAATTCTTATTATAGTAATATGTGAAAATAGTGAATAAATTTTATTTTTTTATTATTATTATTTATTTGCTATGTTTGAATGGAAATGTTAAGTATAACCTTTAGTTGTGTATTAATAAATATATATTATGTGTATATATTTATTTAGTGATGAGAAGATATTGATGTGACCAATCAGTAGAGTAGTAATAAATATATATTGTGAGTATATATTTATTATTTATATGTTAACGAAGGGAATTATGTGCTCATGTGATGATAAATATATATAAGGCTAAACATGTTGACATCGGAAAAAAATCTGCGAGTCGGGTCCCAACCCGGATCTTTCTCTCTTCCTAAGTTATCTCTACCCTTACTCTTTTTATTGCGAAACAGGTTTTGAAGGGTTTTTTAGGAAAATGCCAACATGTATCATATCGACGATTGAACGTTTTACAGAGTCGCCAGTTAGTAGATTTGAAATGGTTGTACCAACTCAAGTGAGTTTTGTTTAAAAGAGGCCCAATTGCTGGACACTGTCGAAACTTGATCTTCAAAAATAAAGTTTGAGTTCAGGGGCTTGGTTAAGTGTGGGGAAGGTGTTAGGCACCCCACGACTCCCGTGTAAACACGGTCCCGCATCTTTTTAATATTTCCCTTTTAAATCTACAATGTGTGTGTGAATGTTGTTAGAAAATTCGAACTATGTTCAATTCAAAGCATATCTATGTATCGTTGAACCTATATACAAAGGGTTTGATTTGATTTGCAAAATGTTTTTGATTTGATTTGTAAAAGTGTTAGATTTGATTTACAAAAGCTTCTTTTTTCGATAAGATTATTGAAATGATGTTTTGAAAGCAGGTTATCAAACCCTTACGCTAACATAGGAATTGAAGCATATTGATACTTTAATTTTATCTTTTCAGCCTTTTGGCTCAATTTAAATCGTGATTGTCGGGTTGCGAAGTATCCTCGACCACAAAATATATACAAGTGTCGGTGTTCTCATGGGCATGACAACTATCAGAGCGACTCTGACAGGACAAACCATATTTTCACTATGTTGAGACCTTAAATCCAAATAACCGTTTTAAGTTCTTTTGTATGTACATTTTTACAGAAAAACCAAAGGATACATTCGTAAAGTGGAGTTTGTCCATCGTGGGAATCAGATTCTGATCGATTAGATTATGAATCCCACGATTCCTAGGCTCACATAGGGAAGCCGATAAACCTGCACAGTTCACATTTATACATAAATATATCCCAAATGTCACCAGAACAGAGGATTCATTCAGTAAATCCTGGTTCGTACCTGGCCGAAGCATCTCGTTCCCACTAGATAGCGATCTAAGGGCCGCGAGGTTGCTTTGGTAACTGAAACTAGAAAAATGCTAGATGTAAATAAATCTCAGCCATTCTAGCTTCCAGGTTCTGTTTGGACCTATTTTGAACCGTTTGAAAGCTTGAATTGGCGAGATTTAAATAAATCTAGTTCGCCCGCAGAAATGTCGGTGCCGATTCATATCAAACAAATATTTAAAGCAACAATTTGATAAAAATGAGTAAAAATATATATATACAATTATATATACGAAACTTGTAAAGGGCGATGGGTTTTCACACCGATGCCCGGACTGGAATTGAAATATATATATATATATATATATATATATATATATATTTATAAAATCTGTATAAAAGCCACAGAATTATCCAGGCTGGACATAATTGAAATATATATAGAAAAATAATAAAAAGGGTGATGGGTTTTCACGCCTGTGCCTGGACTAAAATTGAAATATATATATTTAAATATAGACAGAAAAGTAGTCAACCAAGACTGGGAAGATAACCAAGTGTGGTGAATGTTGTAGATATATATAAAAATAGTAAAAAGTTCACAGAATAATCCAGGTCGAATTGGAATCTAAATGTATAGAAAAGTAGTCAACCAAGACTGGAAAAATAACCCAGTGTGGTGAATGTTGCTTATATATGCATAAATATATATAAAAGCAGTAAAAAGGCCACAGAATGATCCTGGCCGAAATGAAATATAAATATATATATATATGGACAGAAAAGTAGTCAACCAAGACTCGAAAGATAACCAAGTGTGGATAATTTTGCCTATATATGCATAAATATATATAAAATTAGTAAACCCCCGCGGATTTGACATCCGGGCTTAACAGAATTGAAACGTTAGTACATATACAGTTAATTATATACAAAAGAAAGCAAAAATCGAACTGGGAAGCTAACCCAGTCCGGCAAAGTTGCTAATAACGAAGGTGCAAGTATATAAAAGCTGTTGGAAGCAACGGGTTGTCAATCTGAGTTGTAAAAATGCCAGAAAATGCGTTTAGGCACTAAAATGTACCAAAAGTTAACAAAAACAGCTACAGAACTGAGTTTTGGGTATATTTAGAAAACTAAACTTGATATGCAAGTGTATAAAAGTACGAAGAAGTAATATAAACGTGCTGATCGTGAAAATACTCACAATGGACTGCTACACGGGCTTTTTTCCAAATCGTAGGCTTTAAACGTCCAAATATACCAGTTATTTTTTGATATGTGGTAGTATGTGGGTATATCTACATGTTAGAGTGAAAAAATTGGGTTTGGAAGATAAGAAAATAGCTGAAAAACCAAACAGGCAGAGGTTCGGAGCGTTTTTGAATTATAAAAATGGGGGGGGGGGGTCACCACTTATTTATAAACCAGGGAGCCTCCACTCTAACTGCGGTAGCCGCAGGTAGAGGTGCGGCTCCATGTGGCGTGGGCCCTGCGGCGGGTTTCGTCTTCTCGAAGTAGTGCACTCCGAGCAACGCGAGGTGAAAGTCGAAACGTTCTAACTTCTGATCGGAGCGTCCATTTGAGGCGTACGATACCTTTTTGAAAAGCCCTCACCGAGAGTGTCAAAATAACATGGGATAAAACATTTTACAGTTCCAAAAAGACAGGTTCAAAACCAGGTCTTCAATTCCTCGCAGTTTATCCGTTGAGCTGTCTAGCACTGCTTGCACTCGGGATCATTTTTATGGTCTTGAGTTTGACCGAATTAGCTTAGAGTTGGTAAAATAACCATTTTGCCCCTCTCGGGATTGCCCTTAGTGTCGGCATGGCCTTCGGTTGACTTCCTGGAGTTATTTCCAAGACCTGTATCCCATTCGAATCTGTTTGTCCTCAATGTTGTCTTTGAGGCTGACTTGGTCGCTCCAGGATTTCCTCTGGAGATGTTGTGAGGCTTCAAGTTTGTTCCCAAAGTTGACCTGACTTCCCGGGTTGAGACCGGGGATGACTTGCACTCCCGGGTTGAGATCGGGGCTAACCTGTACATCCCGGGTTAAGATCGGGGCTGACCTATACTTCCCCGGTTGAGACCGGGGCTGACCTGTACTGCCCGGGTTGAGTCCAAGGTTGACATGTACCTCCCGGGATGAGACCGGGGAAGACCTGTACCTCCCGGGTTGAGACCGGGGCTGAGTTGTTGTAATACCCGAGAATTTCCAAATATTTTGAAAGGAATATATTAATGAAGGTTGGATATTTATTTGAAAATAAATATTTATGTGATATGAGATGAGTTAACTTAATTACTTCAAATTAAATGATGATAATTGAGAAGAGAATGTGGAGTTTATTATAAGCTCGAGGAATGCCTTGTTTGGCACAGTGATGAAAAGTATGTAATTTAATTCATTAAAAAAAGAATTAATAAGTGGATGATTAATTAATAATATATTATTAATTAAGGATGATAGCATATTAATGGGTAATTAATGTTTGAGGTTAATATTTATTCTATTAATTGTTTAGTGTAAAGTTATGTAATCGTATATTGTATAGTAACTGCAACTATATAATATAATGTATAATGTGATATTCTGGCATAACTATGTAATATATATATATAAACTATATTATAAAAGAAAGTGAGCCACATGGGTGGACTTATAAGAATACATATTGCATGTACATTGTATAGTATGGAACCAAACTATATTATATAAAGTGCATAGTGACAATACAATAGGCTATGTAATATATAAACCATATTATAAAGTGTAGTGTGACACTTTAGTAAGAACATGCAATATGGAAACTATATCATATGAGTTGCATAAATAATGCATATGTGACCATGTGGCAGGTATAATACATTAATGTCTACTATATGGGATATTAAAGTATGTGAATAATTAATAGCAACAATTATTTCAATAAGTTACATAATTGTAATAATGTGGTTTGTGATAATATAGTATGTCACTATTCAATTAACTCATAATTTTATATTATTAAAATGTACATGGATTATATATCAATGTGTGTACATGTACCCCAATGTGCTATCATGTAATGTTGTTGTGACATTTTAGGTCCATGTCTACCCCTAAGTGAACATTAAGCCAATATATATCTATATGTATTAAGCATATAGTATGTGTTATCTCATTTCTTCCAAATGCTGAAAATAAGTTATCCCATAAAGGGAGTCACCCCTCCCATTTCTCATTCACATGTTATACAAAAGGCTAAGAGCCTATTCCTCATTCTTCTCCCAAACTCCATTCTAGCTCATGATCATGGGGGAGTGGGATTCATGATTTCATTTACCAACTATCTCACCAACTAATCCTTGTCCAAAGAACTCTCTTTCCATCTCTTGGTTTCAATCCTTAAGATAATGGCTTGGCATGGTTAACAATTCCTCTATAAATAGAGACCTCCTCTTCATTCTCTATGTTGCTTAAATTGCTAAGTTGTTGAAAATTAGTTGCTAAGTGTTGCAAGAGTGAGTTGAGAGCAAGTCTTTAGCAAATTCAAAGCTCAAGAGGTATAATACTTAAACCCACTTGAAATTCAATTCCTAGCAATTGGATGATATAGTTAAAATTGATGTGTGATAAGGTGCTAGCATAAGTTGTTAAGTATATGTATATGTTAGGAAGGCAAGGTAGTAGTATGCAAGCATGCTAGCTAAATGTATTGTAAGGTTTGGCTGAAGTTCTGCTGAAGCAGAACATTGTCTGGTTTGGAACCGGAGGGGCGTGGCCGCTCCACTCCCTAGTACAAATGACGCGCGGCCGCGCCGGCTGCGAGTCATGAGTACTGACTTTGTTGGACTGGAGTTATTCGAAGCATGTTATGTTAGCTTGATTTTGCATGAAAATGACCCTAACATATGTATTGAGGCTGTCTTGCTTATGGTAAATCATTTAACTTGGTTTAGTAGGGATATTCCAAGAAAACTTGACAAGTTGAAAACTCGAATTTAAGAACATAGAGAAATTATATTCTGACCTTAAACATCAACGTATTAAGTTCTGATATGTCTTGACATGTGACCAATATGTTAGAGATCGTATAGATTATTCAAGCATGATTTAAAAAGGGAAAAGTCTAGTAAATCACTAAACTAGCTATGTGTAAATGAACTATGTTTTGAACATATGAGCATGCTTATGTGTTCTAATTACGAGTATATGAAGACATGATAAAAGACTTATGAATCTATCTTGCATGCTTAAATGATTTTGATAGCATTCTAATGGGAACGTAGAGTTTCGAAGGTGAACTTGACGAACTATATGTCCTTTAAATTTCTGAAATAGTGAGCATACTTAAGTGGTATGATTATGTATGTACAAGCATGAAATATGATATGTGTAGTAGCTTTGCATGCTTGGTAGGTTAATATGAGATTTTCGAGAAAAACCTTAAAAGTTTGAAATCTAGTTGTTGATGACTATATTATGAGCATCTTGAAATTTATAACCATCATGATAGGATATTTTATGCCTCTAGACATGATCGACGTGAAAGCCTAGCTAGTCTTGTGTATTGTAAACTAGTTGAGCATGGTTAAGACGTGTCTAAATGAGATAGAACTATATAACTTGAAGTGCATGACCAAAATCGCTTGAGCATGTGAAAATGAAGCTTATTGCCCTCATTGCATGTGTATATTGAGTAGACGTGAGAAACCTTGTAATCAAACACGTTAAGCCTCGTTAATTGCAAAGTTTTAAGATTATGTTAAAAGCATGGTATAAGAATCAAACTCATTATAACATGTACATTTATGTATATTTCTGTACGTGTTACCATTAGAGTGTGAGGGTAGGAAAGCTAGGCCAAGCAATCTGATTGCTCAACCCTGGTTTAGACAGGGAGCCGCGCGGCCACGCCACTCCCTAGTTCAAATCAGGCACGGCCGCGCCACCTTCCAGAGGAGTCTGATTACTTTGTTTGTAATTTGAGATTGATGCATGCTTGTGTGGTTATCCTAATCAATAGTATATGTCCAGTGTGGTAATCATGTGTCAAGAAGCATATTAGTGAAAGAATCCTATGACAAATAAGTATTTATAACCTTAAAGTCAAAATGTGATGACAAACTTTGTTCCTTAATGTCATAGTGTATTAGAAACTGATTTCTGTGTTACATAATGATATACATACAAGATCATACGATTATGAGAAGACTAACATTATATGAATTACGATTGTGTATCATAGCAATTCAAGATAGTAGTAGTACATGTTGAACTTATATGACTAATGTGTATACTTGAATAGGATAAAATAAGTTCGTTGGGTGCTAGAAAGCTATAAGTTGATAATCGACGCTAAAGGCAAGTTTTCTTAAACCCGTTCTTGTATTATTTGCAAGTACCCTATCCTTGTGTTTACTTTATTCAAGGAACGTTGTAAGCAAGTTCCTAACCCTACTCTTTATTGAGCATTCATTTAACTTGTGCTATTATTGTCATACAAGTAAGCTTTCAAGATTGAAATTCAGATATTATGAATCATATACTTCATGAATAAGATAAAAGTTGAATTATATGCTTCGAGCTTTAAATCTTGAGATTAAACTTATAATTGTTGTGATCTATGCCATTTGATTCGGCTAGACTTATATTGTTAAAAGGCGACCCAAACTAATTGATTAGTGCGGGATCTTGTATTTGACTGAGATGAACAACCTTCGTTGAAGGGAAATTATATTGTCGAGATACCGACGTGCACACTTTAGTACGATTGAACGATATGCATACCGTAGGGTACTTTAGGCTGATCACTTGTTGTACTTGTTTTATTGGATTTTCAGTATATTACTGTTAATTATAGTAGAAGTTCATAGTCCTTAGTGACTGCTCAGTATTCAGTTATCTTAAAATCTTAAATTAATTTAATAGTGAATCATATTGATATTATTATGTCCTTAGCGACTGTTATTGAGAACTGTTGATATTCTTGTTATCCTTGAACGATACCTTGCTACACCCTTTTTGAGATTCGAGAACTATATTACTCACCATTGTTGTTATATTACTTGCTGAGCAAACTTGTTGCTCATTTTTGCTTTCCCTAAAATATTTCAGTTAAGGCAGAGAAGTGCGGACCCTCGAGCACCGACAAGGGCAAGGGAAAGGCTACTGAGTAACTTAATATTATGTAGAACTTATGATTGTATTAAGACTTATTCTATTATGTATTAGTTATGGTTATGTATGCTTAAGTTATGTCTAAGCTATGTAATCAATGTTTAAGTTTTGAGACCTTGGGACGTGAATAAATTATATTAATTAAATTTAATCTATTCGATAGTAGTTGTGTATTATTCCGCTGTGCGATGCAACATTTAGTCATAATATTTATTGTCGTGTTAGATTTTAGAACGTGACAAACCGATTTCGAGTGACCTTGTTGCGGTCCGAATTTGGGAGCGTCACAGGTTGGTATCAGAGCTGTAGTTATAAGCCTTAGGAGCGAGAGTCCTTAGATTATAACTTAGGAGAACTTAGAAGTTAGAAGGAGATAAAACTCATGTAGAGTTTTCCTTGAGAGACTTAGTTTGTTATGAAGTGTAACTTCATTTTATACAATGAACTTATGTTTTATTTAACATTCTAATGGAGTTGCTGTTTGTTTGTCTTGTGTTTGTGATTGTAGGATGGCAGACACAAGGGTACCTAGTAGAGTGGCAGAGGAGGAGCCCAGGGATATACATGTAGTGTACGAGGAACCTCTAGAGGCTGTGTCTGTGCAGGCTATTGCACCGTTCAAGTCTGACGACGAGGACGAGATTGAGATAGAGTCCGATCCAGAGGAGGAGCCGATGGAGGACGAGCCGATGGAGGATGAGCCAGTGGAGGACTCTGATGGGGCTACTGTAGAGGAGCAGATGTTAGGCGAGTATGAGGAGCGGATCCTAGAGTTGGACTGCAGAGTCCAGGAGCTAGAGGCCGAGGCCCAAGAGAGAGTCCGAGTTCCAGAAGCTGAGGGACGAGGACCACCAGAGGAAGCTGTCCATGCAAGAGCTAGAGGTAGAGATTGCTTACCTCATGGAGGCAGGAATCCAGATGGGAACCTTATTCCACAGGTCGGTGGCGAGGAACGTAGATCTGGCATGCAAGCTAGAAGAAGTAGAGCAAAGAGAATTGAGTGAGAAGATAGAGAAGGAAGCACTCCGTAATCGGCTAGAGTTGGAGGTTATGGATAGGATCCACTTCGAGGAGAAGTGGGAAGAGGCTAACGAGAGAGCTGACGACCTAGAGGATGAGGTCAAATGCAAGAAGAGTAAGATGAACAAGATGGGGTATGTGTTCCGTTCAGCTTTTGAGAGGGTGATTGATGGTGTGTACCACTACCCAGCAGAGCAGGGACAGACCCTATATACTATGAGTCGAGTGCTGGTAGCATATATAGCACAGATCGAGTATAAGAACGCTATAGAGCATGGGATGACGGGATGAGACCGTTAGTCAGTCTAGTAGTAGTATTTACTTTATGTGATGTATATACTATATTGTAATCCCAACCATTTGTGTAAAGTGTGGGATAGTGATGTAAACCCCGAGTAAACTTTTGTTAGAGGGGTAGTATGGTAGTATGTTAGTAGGTTCCCCGTCTTTTGTGATATTAGGGGATATGTGATAACATTTAAAGAAATATGCTAGGATAATCATGTAATGAAACGATTTGGCATATGAATATAAATGAAGCTTATTTCAGAAATGTGTTATAAAATTTTATGCCTTTAGTATTAAAAGAAATACTTAAGTAATATAATTGAGTAATAATAAAATGAAAATTGTGATGCAGATAATGTCCGCCCAGACGTAAATTGACTGCACCTGAGGAGTCAGTGAACAATGAGAGGGAACAAGTAGACTCGATCCAGAAGCTAGTAGATCTGTTAGGAGAGGCCCTTAGGGGAAGGAACAACGAACCCGTTCGCCCCAATCCTCAAGGAGTACCAGCCACAAACATTAAGGACTTTAGGAGTGTAGGACCCCCAGAGTTCGAGGGTACTACCAACCCGATCATTGCACAGACATGGGTTAAGGATATCGAGAAGGCCTTCACTATCGTTCGTGTGGGTGAAGACCAAAAAATTGTATTCGCTACATATATGATGAGAGGTGAAGCCAACTACTGGTGGAAGGCTATTCAACAAAGAGCTGGAGAAGGGATAATAGCTTGGGATAGATTCAAGACTCTGTTTTTTGAGAACTACTTCTCGAAAAGCATGAAGAATAGGATGGAGGTGAAGTTCTTAGAACTGAAGCAAGGTGATATGACGGTGGCGCAATACGCAGCTAAGTTTAACAAACTAGTGCCATTTGTAGAACACCATATTGGAGATGAGGAAAGAAAGGCGAGACATTTTGAGCAAGGGCTGAAGTCGTGGCTGTTCAATAAGGTATCAGTTCTTCAAATTGATTCCTTTGCGATATTGCTAGAGAAGGCGATCATTGCGGAAGGTGGCAATAATGCCTTAAGTTTGTACAACAAGGAGAAGAAAAGAAAGAATACTGGAGGAGAGAACCGTGCTGGAGGAAACAGTAGTGGAGGAAGCAACTTGGGTAAAAGAAAGTGGGAGAACAATAACAACAACAACAACAATAAAAACAACAACAATCAATCGGGAAATTTTCGTGGAGGTTTTAAGAAGAGGACTGAGGGATGCCCGAAATGTGGGAAGAACCATCAAGGTGAGTGCTGGAAGGGACGTGACACTTGCTACAACTACGGACAGGAAGGGCACATTTCACCCAACTGCCCGAAGCAGAAAAAGATGCAAGGATGTTTTGCATGTGGCTCGATGGAGCACCGAATTAAGGACTGCCTGAAGAAGGGAAGTAGCGGAGGTAGCTAACAAGGGGGAAACAAACTGATGATCGGCGGACCGACACAATCCAACCGCCCAACCGTTAGGACCTTTAACATGACCGTCCAGGACGCAGTAGCTGTAGAGGACGTGGTGTCAGGTATAATCCCAATCAATGATATAAATGTTTATGTGTTATTTGATTTGGGTGCCACCTGTTCTTTTATATCTAAAGAATTTGCTAGTAGACTTAATTCACCCCGAGGATGATTAGAAAATCCCTTGAACATAGAGGTTGCGAATAAGGAAGTAATCCTTGTAGAATTCATTTACCGAAATTATCGCGCAAATATTAAAGAATATGAACTAAGCATAGACTTGATTCCTATTATATTGGGAGAATTTGACGTAATACTAGGAATGGATTGGTTGTATAACCATGCTACAATAATTGACTGTCAGAACAAATGTGTGAACCTTCAGACTCTGAGTAAGTCTAAGGTAGTGTTTTATGGTAGCTCATCGCTTAAGCAATCGTGTTGCGTTACGATGATGCAGGCCAAGAAATTGTTAAGGAAAGGATGTGTAGGTTATTTAGCTTACATCGTAGATACTCAGAAAAAGGGAGCAGAAATTAAAGATATATCCGTAGTGAATGAATTTTGAGATGTATTTCCGGACGATCTGCCTGGTCTTCCACCAGACAGAGAAATTGAATTCGTAATAGACTTAGCACCGGGAACGGCACTAATTTCAAAAACACCATATCGTATGGCACCAGTAGAAATAAAGGAATTGATGATACCACTGCAAGAGTTATTAGATAAGGGTTACATACGGCCGAGTGTGTCTCCTTGGGGAGCACCAGTGTTATTCGTTAAGAAAAAGGACGGATCTATGAGGCTCTGTATCGATTATCGAGAATTAAACAGAGTAACGATCAAGAACAGATATCCGCTACCGAGGATAGACGACTTATTTGATCAAATGAAGGGAGCGAAGTGTTTTTCGAAGATTGACCTATGGACGGGTTATCACCAACTGAAGGTACGAGATGAGGACATACCAAAGACTGCATTTCAAACCCCTTATGGACATTACGAGTTTTTAGTAATGTCATTTGGATTGACTAATGATCCGGCAGCATTTATGGACTTGATGAACTGAGTTTTCAAGCCATTCTTGGATAAGTTCGTGGTAGTTTTTATCGACGACATCATTGATCTACTCAAAGACAGAAGAAGAGCACGCCGAACATCTGAAGATAGTTTTGGAAGCACTAAGGAAAGAGAAGATGTATGCGAAATTTTCTAAGTGTGAATTTTGGATGGAGAAGGTTCAATTATTAGGTCACGTGGTGGATAAGAATGGAATCTCAGTAGACCCTGCGAAGGTCGAGGTAGTAAGTAATTGGGAGCAACCGAGAACACCAACAGAGGTGAGAAGTTTCTTAGGGTTAGCTGGGTACTATCGAAGATTCATCCAAGATTTTTCTAAGATAGCAACCCCGTTGACCAATCTGATAAGAAAGACGGTGAAATTTGTATGGACAGACAAATGCAAAGAGAGTTTTTAAGAACAAAAAAAGAGATTGAGCGAGGCGCCTGTGTTATCACTACCAGATGATGCAGGAAATTTTGTGGTATATAGTGATGCATCGCACAAGGGACTTGGCTGTGTGCTTATGCAGCACGACAAGGTCATTGCGTATGCATCACGATAATTGAAGGATTACGAAAAACGATACCCTACTCATGACTTGGAGTTAACGGCAGTAGTTTTTACGTTAAAGATATGGAGGCATTACTTATACAGAGAGAAATGTGAGATATACACGGACCATAAAAATCTAAAATATATCTTCACATAGAATGAGTTGAATATGCGTCAGAGGAGGCGGTTAGAATTGATCAAAGACTATGACTGCGATATTCTTTATCACCCGGGTAAGGCAAACGTAGTTGCCGACGCTCTGAGCAGGAAAGGAAGGGAGAAATTATTTCACTTGACGACTCAAGAGGAGTTGATTAGAGAGATGGAGAAATTGGAAATAGAGGTAAAGGGACCAAAGAGGTCTGAAGAGAAGTTATTTGTAACGGAAGCTCGTCCAACCTTGTTGGATATAGTTAAAAAAGCATAAGAAAAAGATGAAGAGTGCGAGAAGATCAGAAAGAGGATCGCAGAAAATGGAGAAGAAAGATTCCGAATGGATAAAGACGGTATTTTGAAATTCGAAGGAAGAGTGTGGGTACTAGCGGTAATCGAGTTGAGAGAAGAAATTTTTTACGAGGCACACAATACGACGTATTCCGTTCATCAAGGAGGCACTAAGATGTACCGAGATTTGAGGCAACATTTTTGGTGGCCCAATCTGAAACGGGAAGTCGCAGAATGCGTTAGTAGATGTTTGACTTGCCAACGCGTCAAAGCAGAGCACCAGCGGCCGAGTGGTTTACTACAACCGTTGGAAATACCGGAGTGGAAATGGGAGCATATTACGATGGACTTCGTGGTAGGACTTTCAGTCATATAGAAGGGATTTGATGCCATTTGGGTTATCGTGGATCGACTAACGAAGACCGCACACTTTCTACCAATCAAGATCCTCTACAGTTTGAATCAGTTAGCGAACCTTTACGTAAAGGAGATTGTTTCACGATATAGAGTGCCGGTGTCAATTATCTCTGATCGAGATCCGCGCTTCACATCAAATTTTTGGAAAATCTTGCAAGAGAGAATGGGAACACAGTTGAGGTTGAGTACTGCTTATCATCCTCAGACAGACGGACAGAGTGAGCGAACTATACAAACGCTAGAGGACATGCTTAGAACTTGAGTGATGGACTTTAAGGGAAATTGGGACGACCACCTACCCTTAGTTGAATTTGCGTATAACAATAGTTACTATGCGAGTATCGGCATGCCACTGTACGAAGCTCTTTATGGAAGAAAGTGCATAACGCCATTATGTTGGGGCAAAGTCGGAGAACGACGAATACTCGGACCAAAGCTAGTACAATAAACGGCAGACGTGGTGACAGTGATAAGAGCCAGACTAGTAGAAGCTCAAGACTTCTAGAAGAAATACGCATATTTGCATCGGCAGGATCGAGACTTTAAAGTTGGCAGTTTCGTATTCTTGAAGGTATCTCCATGGAAGGGAATGATCCATTTCGGCAAGAAAGGAAAGTTGAGTCCAAGATTCATAGGACCGTTCGAAATACTAAAGCGAGTGGGCGAAGTGGCATACAAAGTTGCGTTACCACCCGAGTTGGAGCACATCCACAACGTGTTCCACATTTTCGTTTTGCAACCGTATAAGGCCGACTACAAGCACATGATTTCTTATGAGCCCATTCAAGTGGAGAAGAACCTAGCATCTGAAGAAATTCATGTCCAAATATTAGATAGGAAAGAGCAAACCTTAAGAAATAAAGTTATTTCATCTATAAAAGTACTTTGGCGTAACCACGAAGTCGAGGAGGCTACGTGGGAGTCAGAAAATAGGATGATGAGGGATCATCTCTATCTATTTGTGTAACCTTGTAGCAATTTCAGGACATAATTTTTATAAGGGGGGAGGATGTAATACCCGAAAATTTATAAATATTTTTAAAGGAATATATTAATGAAAGTTGGATATTTATTTGAAAATAAATATTTATGTGATATGAGATGAGTTAACTTAATTACTTCAAATTGAAATAATGATAATTGAGAAGAGAATGTGGAGTTTATTATAAGCTCAAGGAATGCCTTGTGTAGCACAGTGATGAAAAGTATGTAATTTAATTCATTAAAGAAAGAATTAATAAGTGGATGATTAATTAATAATATATTATTAATTAAGGGTGATAGCATATTAATGGGTAATTGATGTTTGAGGTTAATATTTATTCTATTAATTGTTTAGTGTAAAGTTATGTAATCGTATATTGTATAGTAACTGCAACTATATAATATAATGTATAATGTGACATTTTGGCATAACTATGTAATATATATATAAACTATATTACAAAAGAAAGTGAGCCACATGGGCGGACTTATAAGAATACATGTTGCATGTACATTGTATAGTATGGAACCAAACTATATTATATAAAGTGCATAGTGACAATACAAGAGGCTATGTAATATATAAACCATATTATAAAGTATAGTGTTTCACTTTAGTAAGAACATGCAATATGGAAACTATATCATATGAGTTACATAAATAATGCCTATGTGACCATGTGGTAGGTATATTACATTAATGTCTACTATATGGGATATTAAAGTATGTGAATAATTAATAGCAACAATTATTTCAATAAGTTACATAATTATAATAATGTGGTTTGTGATAATATAGTATGTCACTATTCAATTAACTCATAATTTGATATTATTAAAATGTACATGGATTATATATCAATGTGTGTACATGTACCCCAATGTGCTACCATGTAATGTTGTTGTGACATTTTAGGTCCATGTATACCCCTAAGTGAACATTAAGCCAATATATATCTATATGTATTAAGCATATAGTATGTGTTATCTCATTTCTTCCAAATGCTGAAAATAAGTTGTCCCACAAAGGGAGTCACCCCTCCCATTTCTCATTCACGTGTTATACAAAAGGCTAAGAGCCTATTTCTCATTCTTCTCCCAAGCTCCATTCTAGCTCATGATCATGGGGGAATGGGATTCATGATTTCATTTACCAACTATCTCACCAACTAATCCTTGTCCAAAGAACTCTCCTTCCATCTCTTGGTTTCAATTCTTAAGATAATGGCCTGTCATGGTTAACAATTCCTCTATAAATAGAGACCTCCTCTTCATTCTCTTTGTTGCTTAAATTGCTAAGTTACTGAAAATTAGTTGCTAAGTGTTACAAGAGTGAGTTGAGAGCAAGTCGTTAGCAAATTCAAAGCTCAAGAGGTATAATACTTAAACCCACTTCAAATTCAATTCCTAGCAATTGCATGATATAGTTGAAATTGATGTGTGATAAGGTGCTAGCATAAGTTGTTAAGTATATGTATATGTTAGGAATGCAAGGTAGTAGTATGCAAGCATGCTAGCTAAATGTATTGTAAGGTTTAGCTGAAGTTCTGTTGAAGCAGAACATTGTCTGGTCTGGAACCGGAGTTGCGCGGCCGCACCACTCCCTAGTATAAATGACGCGCGACCGAGCCGGCTGCTAGTCATGAGTACTGACTTTGTTGGACTGGAGTTATTCCAAGCATGTTATGTTAGCTTGATTTTGCATGAAAATTACCCTAACATATCTATTGAGGTTGTCTTGCTTATGGCTAAATCATTTAACTTGGTTTAGTAAGGATATTCCAAGAAAACTTGACAAGTTGAAAACTCGAATTTGAGAACATTGAGAAACGTATATTCTAAACTTAAACATCAACGTATTAAGTTCCGATATGTCTTGACATGTGACCAATATGTTAGAGATAGTATAGATTATTCAAGCATGATTTAAAAAGGGAAAAGTCTAGTAAATGACTAAACTAGCTATGTGTGAATTAACTATGTTTTGAACATATGAGCATGCTTATGTGGTCTAATTACGAGTATATGATGACATGACATAAGACTTATGAATCTATCTTGCATGCTTAAATGATTTTGATAGCATTCTAATGGGAACGTAGAGTTTCGAAGGTGAACTTAACGAACTATATGTCCTTTAAGTTCTGAAATAGTGAGCATGCTTAAGTGGTATGATTATGTATGTACAAGCATGAAATATGATAGTAGCTTTGCATGCTCGGTAGGTTAATATGAGATTTTCGAGAAAAACCTTAAAAGTTTGAATTCTAGTTGTTGATAACTATATTATGAGCATCTTGAAATTTATAACCATCATGATAGGATATTGTATTCCTCTAGACATGATCAACGTGAAAGCCTAGCTAGTCTTGTGTATTGTAAACTAGTTGAGCATGGTTAAGACGTGTCTAAATGAGATAGAACTACATAACTTGAAGTGCATGACCAAAATCGATTGAGCATGTGTAAATAAAGCTTTTTGCCCTCATTGCATGTGTATATCGAGTGGACGTGAGAAACCTTGTAATCAAACACGTTAAGCCTCGTTAATTGCAAAGTTTTAAGATTATGTTGAAAGCATGGTATAAGAATCAAACTCATTATAACATGTACGTTTATGTATGTTTCTGTACGTGTTACCATTAGAGTGTGAGGGTAGGCAAGCTAGGCCAAGCAATCTGATTTGGACTGGGAGGCGCGCGGCCGCGCCACTCCATAGTTCAAATCAGGCTCGGTCGCGCCACCTTCCAAAGGAGTCTGACTACTTTGTTTGTAATCTAAGATTGATGCATGCTTGTGTGGTTGTCCTAATCAATAGTACATGTCCAGTGTGGTAATCATGTGTCAACAAGCATGTTAGTGAAAGAATCCTATGACAAATAAGTATTTATAATCTTAAAGTCTAAATGTGATGACAAACTATGTTCCTTAATGTCATAGTGTATTAGAAACTGATT
Source organism: Panax stipuleanatus (assembly GCA_020205555.1). NCBI lineage: Eukaryota > Viridiplantae > Streptophyta > Magnoliopsida > Apiales > Araliaceae > Panax > Panax stipuleanatus. Next base: position 53,135,642 of record CM035121.1, on the reverse strand, counting down.
TCTGTGTTACATAATGATATACATACAAGATCATACAATTATGAGAAGACTAATATTATATGAATTACGATTGTGTATCATAGCAATTCAAGATAGTAGGAGTACATGTTGAACTTATATGACTAATGTGTATACTTGAATAGGATAAATAAGTTCGTTGGGTGCTAGTAAGCTATAAGTTGATAATCGATGCTAAGGAAAGTTTTCTTAAACCCGTTCTTGTATTATTTGCAAGTACCCTATCCTTGTGTTTACTTTATTCAAGGAACGTTGTAAGCAAGTTCCTAACCCTACTCTTTATTGAGCATTCATTTAACTTGTGCTATTATTGTCGTACAAGTAAGCTTTCGAGATTAAAATTCTGATATTATGAATCATATACTTCATGAATAAGATAAAAGTTGAATTATATGCTTCGAGCTTTAAATCTTGAGATTAAACTTATAATTGTTGTGATCTATGCCATTTGATTCGGCTAAACTTATATTGTTGAAAGGCGACCCAAACTAATTGATTAGTGCGGGATCTTGTATTTGACTGAGATGAACAACCTTCGTTGAAGGGAAATTATATTGTCGAGATACCGACGTGCACACTTTAGTACGATTGAACGATATGCATACCGTAGGGTACTTTAGGCTGATCACCTGTTGTACTTGTTTTATTGGATTTTCAGTATATTACTGTTAATTCTAGTAGAAGTTCATAGTCCTTAGTGACTGCTCAGTATTCAGTTATCTTGAAATTTTAAATTAATTTAATATTGAATCATATTGATATTATTCTGTCCTTGGTGACTGTTATTGAGAACTGTTGATATTCTTGCTATCCTTGAACTATCGTACCTTGCTATACCCTTTTTGAGATTCGAGAACTATATTACTCACCCTTGTTGTTATATTACTTGTTGAGAAAACTTGTTGCTCATTCTTGTTTTTCTAAAACATTTCAGTTAACGCAGAGCAGTGCAGACCCTCGAGCACCGACAAGAGCAAGGGAAAGGCTACTGAGTAGCTTAATAATATGTAGAACTTATGATTGTATTAAGACTTATTCTATTGTATATTAGTTATGGTTATGTATGCTTAAGTTATGTCTAAGCTATGTAATCAATGTTTAAGTTTCGAGACCTTGGTACGTGAATAAATTATATTAATTAAATATAATCTATTCGATAGTAGTTGTGTATTATTCCGCTGTGCGATGCGACAGTTAGTCGTAATATTTATTGTGGTGTTAGATTTTAGAATGTGACAAATCGAATTTGAGTGACCCTGTGGCGGTCCGAATTTGGGGGCGTCACAGTTGTACCTCCCAAGTTGAGACCGGGGCTGACCTATACCTCCCGAGTTGAGACCGGGGCTGACCTGTATTTTTTGGGCTGAGACCAAGGCTGAGTTGTACCTCCCGGGTTGAGACCGGGGCTAACCTGTTAGCCTAGTATTAAGACCGGGGTTGATTTGACGGCCCAGTATTGAGACCGGGTTTGATCTGATGGCCTGGTATTGAGACTTAGATGATTTGATAACCCGGTATTGAGACCGGGGTTGATTTAACTGCCCGGTATGGAGTTCGGGGTTGATCTGATAGCCTGGTATTGAGACCGGGGTTGATTTGATGACCCGGTATTGCGACCAGGGGTTGATTTGACTGGCCGGTATTGAGATCGGGGTTGATCTGGTGGCCCGATATTGAGAACGGGGTTGAACTGATGGCCCGGTATTGAGATCGGGGTTAATTTAACAGCCCGGTATTAAGATCGGGGTTGATCTGATGGCCCGATATTGAGACCGTGGTTAATTTGATGGCCCGGGGTTGAACTAATGGCCCGGTATTGAGAATGGGGTTGATCTGATAGCCCGGTATTGAGACCGGGGTTGATTTAACTGCCCGGTATTGAGATCGGGGTTGATTTGATGACCCGGTATTGAGACCGGGGTTGATTTGACGGCCTGGTATTGAGACATGGGTTGATTTGATGGCCCAGTATTGAGACCAGGGTTGAACTGATGACCCGGTATTGAGATCGGGGTTGATTTGATGACCCGGTATTGAGACCGGGGTTGAGTCGAAAAGATAGTTTTGCCCTCCTACAGTGTTATTAACAGGAAAATTAAATTTCGAGTGTCTACAATATATTTATTATATGGTAATAAAACCTAAGATAAATAAAATGTTTATGTAATAATGAATATAAAATATATTTATATACTTATTATGTGTGGATATGAAATTTATTTAATCAATTTGAGGAATATGAAAAGGGAGGTTTAAGTATATATGAATGTGTATATATACTTTACCCAAGAGCATTAAATAAATTTCTAATTAATTTAATTTAATAAGAATAAGGATATTATTTATATGTTATAATATCTTAAGAACTAAATAAATTCGTAATTGAATTTATGTGACATGAAAGGATATTATATTTTTCCTAATAACATGAGTTAGCAAATAAATTGCATTTGCATGATATATTGTGTAACACATATTTATTGGGCTTTTTTAAATAAATGTGTGAGTAACCCTAATATTTAATATTTTATTTTGGGAATATATAATTTATTTATCACAATGGGTAATAATTATATATGTTCCAAGATGGGAAATATTTAAATTGGGAAAAGTAGTAACTTGATACATTTAAATTGGAGTTACTAATTATGGGAGTAACTAATAAATGTAACACATTAGTTAAACTAATTATGAAGTACTTGGAAGTTAATTAAATTATGAGAGGCTAAATTACCATAGTGCCCATGCACTATTTCAAGCTTGGAGCCCAAGTTGGGCATTGTTCATCTTCTTCCTTGCTCTATCATTGTCGAAAATAGGAGGGAGTATTGGGAGAGAAAATAGCTTCATGTCATGTGCTTGTAACTCTCATAATTAAGCTAGTGAAAATCAATAAACTCCATATCCAATCCTTCATGAATTATTAAGAACATCTATCCTAGATTTCTTAATGAATTCCTAGATTTTTAAGTTATTAAAAATTAAGAAAAAAAAAACTAAAATTATCAAAACCTTAGTATATTAAAGAAGAAAAGAATCAAAACTTAGAATTCATCCTAAAGCATCTCTAAGGAAGGAATACTTAAGCAAATGTATAAAAATTCTTCTTTGATTTTCAATTTCTTTCTCAATATGGAAAAAGATGTAATTTTTGGGTTTAAATCCAATTTTGGGGGTTTATCATGTTAGGTAAGTTCATTGTGTAATCATAAGTGGGTTAGAATCAAAGATTTTAAATATGTAATTTGTTAGTAGCTTAAATTGGTGTAAAAGTTAATTGTATTTAATTTTTGGTTGTTGATTCATGGACAAATTATGGGCATAGGGACTTGGTGACTAGGATTGGGTGTGATGATATAAGGATGGTATTTTATGGGTGAAATCATTTCAATTGGTAAAAGAAATGAATAGCATAATTTTTGTACTTTAATTATTTGATTTAATGCCTTAAAAAACAAACCCAAGCAAGATTATGCTATTTTTATGAGTTGGGACCTTAAACATGCAAAAATATGGTTAACGAAGCTTTTTCGTTAAGAAAGTTGGGTTGGTTTGAGTCGAGGTGACTTTTGAATCAAAATTATGTTGTTGAAAATTAGTGCGAACAGTCAATTTGGGCACACTTTTGGACAACTTAACATACACGAAAATCAGTCCTGATATTTTTAAAAAATATTTTGTCATACCATGTACAACATATCCAAAAATCGGATTAATCGGAGTTATGAGCAGCGCGTGGAAAATTCGCGAAGTAGCTACTCGGCAACTAGCAATTGCAGAAGTAGCAGAGCACTGCAGCCGCAGCCGCGTGCGCTGCACGGGCGCTGCAGGTGCTGCTGCTGCTGTTGTAGTGTGTTGTAGTGGGGAAGGTGTTAGGCACCCCACGACTCACGTGTAAACACGGTACCGCATCTTTTCAATATTTTCTTTTTAAATCTGCAATGTGTGTGTGAATATTGTTAGAAATTTTGGCCTATGTTCAATTGAAAGCATGTCTATGCATCGTTGAACCTATATACGAAGGGTTTGATTTGATTTGCAAAATATTTTTGATTTGATTTGCAAAAGTGTTAGATTTGATTTACAAAAGCTTCTATTTTTTTATAAGATTATTGAAATGATGTTTTGAAAGCATGTTATCAAACCCTTACGCTAACATAGGAATTGAAGCATATTGATACTTTAATATTATCTTTTCAGCCTTTTGGCTCAATTTGAATGGTGATTGTCAGGTTGCAAAGCAGCCTCGACCACAAAATATATACAAGTGTCAGTCTTCTCATGGGCATGACAGCCATCAGAGCGACTCTGACACGACAAACCATATTTTCACTATGTCGAGACCTTAAATTCGAATAACCGTTTTAAGGTCTTTTGTATGTACATTTTTACAGAAAAATCGGAAGGATACATTCGTAAAGTGGAGTTTTTCCATCGTGGGAATCAGATTCTGATCGATTAGATTATGAATCCCACGATTCTTAGGCTCACATAGGGAAGCCAATAAACTTGCACAGTTCACATTTACATAGAAATATATCCCAAATGTCGCCTGAACCGAGGATTCATTCAGTAAATCCTGATTCGCACCTGGCCGAAGCGTCTCGTTCCCCCTAGATAGCGATCTAAGGACCGCGAGGTTGCTTTGATAACTGAAACTAGAAAAATGCTATATTTAAATAAATCTCAGCCATTCTAGCTTTCCGATTCTGTTTGGACCTGTTTTGAACAGTTTGAAAGCTAAAATTGGCAAGATTTAAATAAATCTAGTTCGCCCGCAGAAATGTCAGTGTCGATTCATATTAAATGAATATTTAAAGAAATAATTTAATAAAAATGAGTAAAGCAATATATATACAATTATATATACGAAAGTTGTAAAGGTCGATGGGTTTTCACACCGGTGCCCGGACTGGAATTGAAATATATATATATATATATATATATAAAAATATTTATAAAAGCTGTATAAAAGTCACGAAATGATCAAGGCTGGACACAATTGAAATATATATAGAAAAATAATAAAAAGGGCGATGGGTTTTCACGCCTGTGCCCGTACTGAAATTAAAATATATATATTTAAATATAGACAGAAAAGTAGTCAACCAAGACTGGGAAGATAACCCAGTGTGGTGAATGTTGCAGTTATTTATAAAAATAGTAAAAGTCCACATAATAATCCAGGCCAAACTAGAATGTAAATGTACATAAAAGTAGTCAACCAAGACTGGGAAGATAACCCAGTGCGGTGAATGTTGCTTATATATGCATAAATATTTATAAAAGAAGTAAAAAGGCCACCGAATGATCCAGGCAGAACTAAAATATAAATATATATATATATATGGACAGAAAAGTAGTCAACTAAGACTGGAAAGATAATCCAGTGTGGTGAATGTTGCTTATATATGCATAAATATATATAAAAGCAGTAAACTACCGCGGATTTGACATCCGGGCTTGACAGAATTGAAAAGTTAGTATATATACAGTTAAATATATATATAAAAAAAGCCAAACCCAGACTGGGAAGATAACCCAGTCCCCCAAAGTTGCTAATAACGAAGGTGCAAGTATATTAAAGCTGCTGGAAGCGACGGATCGTCAATCCGAGTAGTAGAAATGCCAGAATATGCGATTAGGCACTAAAATGTACCAAAAGTTGACAAAAACAGCCATGGAACTGAGTTTCGGGAATATTTAGAAAATAAAACTTGATATGCAAGTGTATAAAAGTGCGAAGAAGTAATATAAACTTGCTGATCGTAAAAATACTCACAATGGACTGCTACATAGGCTTTTTGCCAAATCATAGGCTTTAAACGTCCAAATCTATCGGTTATTTTCTGATATGTGGTAGTATGTGGGTATATCTACGTGTTAGAGTGAAAAAATTTGGGTTTGGAAGACAAGAAAATAGCTTAAAACCCAAACAGGCAGAGGTTTGGAGCGTTTTTGAATTATAAAAATGAGGGGGGGGTTACCACATATTTATAGACCAGGAGCCTCCACTCAACCTACGGCAGCCAAAGGTAGAGGTGTGGCTCCACGTGGTGCGGGCCCCCGTGGCAGGTTCTGTCATCTCGAAGTACGTGCACTTCGAGCAACACGAGGTCGAAGTTAAAACTTTCTAACTTTTAATCGAAGCGTCAGTTTGAGGCATGCGATACCTTTCCGAAAATCCCTCGCCGAGAGTGTCACAATGACATGGGATAAAATATTTTTCGGGTCCAAAAAAATGGATTCATAACCAAGTCTTAGATTCCCCACAGTTTGTCTGTTGAGCTGTCTTGCTCTATTTGTACTCGAGATCATTGTTATAGTTTGTTCTAACCTTGGTGGCATCAATTTAGCTAGAGTTTGAGCAAATTGGCTTAGAGTTGGTAAAATGACCATTTTTCCCCTCCCGGGGTTGCCCTTAGGGTCGGCATGGTCTTCGGTTGACTTCCTGGAGTTGTTTCCAAGGCCAGGATCCCATTCGAAATCTGTTTGTCCTCAGTGTTGTCTTTGAGGCTGACTTGGTCGATCCAAGTTTTTCTCTAGAGATGTTGTGAGGCTTCAGGTTTGTTCCCGAGGTTGACTTGACTTCCCAGGTTAAGATCGGGGATGACCTGTACTTCCCGGGTTGAGACTGGGGCTGACCTGTTCTTCCCGGGTTGAGACCGGGGCTGACCTGTACTTCTCGGGTTAAGATCGAGGCTGACCTGTACCTCCCGGGTTGAGATCGGGGCTGACTTTTACCTATTAGGTTAAGATCGGGGCTGACCTATACTTCATAGGTTGAGACCGGGGCTGACCTGTACCTCCCGAGTTGAGTCCGGGTTTGACCTATACCTCCCGAGTTGAGACCGGAGCTGACCTATACCTCCCGGGTTGAGATCGGGGCTGAGTTATACCTCCCGGGTTGAGACCGGGGCAGACTTGTACCTCCCGGGTAGAGACCGGGCCTGACCTGTACTCCCCGGGTGAGACCGGGGCTGACCTTATGGCCTAGTATTGAGACTGGGGTTGATTTAATGGCCTGGTATTGAAACCAGTGTAGATTTGATGGCCCGGTATTGAGACCGGGGTTAATTTAATGACCCGGTATTAAGACCAGGGTTAATTTGACGACCCAGTATTGAGACTTGGGTTGATCTGATTGCCCGGTATTGAGATCGGGGTTGATCTGATTGCCCGACGCTTCGCTATGGTTGTGCCAACGGCTGAACTGTCATCGGTCTGTACCCGACGCTTCGCTGGGGTTCTGCCAATGGCTGAACTATCACCGGTCTGTATCGGACGCTTCGCTAGGGTTGTGCCAACGACTGAATTATCACCGGTCTGTACCCGATGCTTCGATGGGGTTGTGCCAACGGTTAAATTGCCATCGGTCAGTACCCGACGCTTCGCTGGGGTTGTGCCAACGGCTGAACTATCACCGTTTTGTACCCAATGCTTCGCTAGGGTTGTGCCAACAGCTGAATTATAATCGGTCACTACCCGACACTTTGTTGGGGTTGTTCCAATGGCTGAACTGTCTCGAACTGTAGCCGACCCTTCGCTGGGGTTGGGCCAACGGCTGAACTGTCACCGCTCTGTACCCGACGCTTTGATGGGTTTATGCCAATGGCTGAACTGTCATCGATCAGTACCCGACGCTTCGCTAGGGTTGTGCCAGTGGTTAAACTATCACCGGTCTATACCTGACGCTTTGTTGGGGTTGTGTTAACTGTTGAACAGTCACCGGTTTATACCCGACTCTTCGGTGGGTTTGTGCCAATAGTTGAATTGTCAACGGTCTGTACTCGACGCTTCGCTGGGGTTGTGCCATCGGCTGAACAGTCATCGGTCAGTACCCGATGTTTCGCTGAAGTTGTGCCAACAGTTGAACTGTCACCGGTCTGTACCCAACGCTTCACTGGGGTTGTGCCAACGGTTGAACTGTCATCGGTCAGTACCCAATGCTTCGAAAGTGGCAGTTTTCAACAGTTTTGTGTAGTTTTTCTGCAATTTTTCAACAGTTTGCATCATTGATCCCCGGATATGTCTTTGGGATGATTACCAATGGTTTTCAGAGAGTTCCCCTTTCTGTCAGGATTACGCTGATTAAACGCAGGATTTCAAGACAAACCGGTCAATCGCGTTGCGATTTTTTCTCAGATTTAATTTTTTTGCTTATATAAACTCCGTTTCAACTCGAAGCGAACCGAGCCCGGGGGAGTTGGAACCATCCTGAGGAGCCGCATGTAGAGGTGCGGCTACCGCGGGTGGGCCCACTTCCACCTATGGCTTTATATTGGGCAGCGAGATTCATTATTTCCAAGTTTCATTTCGAGTATCAAACGGAATTCAATTTTCTTTTTCAGATCTACGGAGTTTGGGTAGCCTTTTTCTAATTTCGTCAGCTCCTACGCATTCAGCGCATCATAAGTAACGTTTTACATCCTTTTTTTGCATGTTTTGACCGTTGGATTTGAGGGAGGCTTCCCCACTAGTCGGGAGTTTGCATTGTCAACCCGCAAAGTCCCATTTTTTGACAGAGGGAGGTTGGGAGCTCTATTTGGGGGTGCGTGTGTTGGGTAAAATCTAGTTACGCACAACACACAAGTATACGTGGTCAACAAGTAATAAAGTGAAAGTAAAGTGTCGATCCCACGAGGAATTATTTAATAAGAATTACCAAGTACTAACCCGTAACCAACCCAATCTTATTTAAACGAATGAATTTTAAATTATATAATTAAACTAATTCTAATTACCACTAGTTAAATTAAGATTACGGAGATTTAAGATCACAACTTCACTTATTGCTTCATCTAAGTAACATACTTCTCATCAATTATTCTCTATATTCTGAATTGTTAATCAAGAACACGAAAGTAAATATAACCACCTCTCGATGCATCATATCATACTCGCTCAAATTCATAGATGATAGAATTAAACAAGACACCCTAATTAACTAATCCACTATATTTCTATGTGAATTACAATTAAAAAGGATTTAATCACAAGTTCTCTATTAGATTACATATGGCGTATAGGAATATCACTATCCTAAACACGAATCATAATTTTCATCTATGCAGAAATCACAAACACATGCTATTATGATCAGATCTAAATCTATACTCCTCAATCAATTTCATATAGATTATCACGGTAATTGATAATGAGTCAATTAAACAATTATTCCAAATCATAAAAGACAATTCACAATACTAGATCACAATAATTAATAGAGAAGCATATTAAAATAAATTACACAAGAAGATCCATTGTAATCTTAAACAAAGAATTAGTTTATTGAATTAAAACTAAGAATCCACAATTGAATACACATTAAAAGATAAGAATAAGATTAAGGAAAAGAATTGAATCTGTTGCCGGCAAATTCGTCCTCATTCTTGCTCTTGGTCTGGATCTCCAATGGCCTCCAAGTGCTTCAATCTCCAAGTCCCCTTTCAACTAGGGTTTAATTATTTTATTTAAAACTTAATTAAAACTAGACTAATTATAATATTAAAACTAAACTAATAATAATCCTAAGCTACTGCTACGAAAACTATCTAATAATCACTAGGCTAATAATCTATATATCCACCAGGCTCCTCCCCTTATATGTCATATAAACGTGGCCCACCAATTTTCATGACTTAGCCTTTTACTAATGGGAAAAAGACATTCGCACGCTGCCTTTTTTCTTATCTCCTATTCGTACAGCATCCGTGTCCCACTTGGCCAAGGAGTCCAGCTGCTTGCGTCACCTTTAACATGCTTTTAGTACCCTTATCATTTCTTGTTCCAGCAAGTCCAGATCTCCTTTATATAATATAATTTGTAGCCCACTTGGAAAGGAAATTAGCAGCTGCTTCCTTGCGTCCACATGACCCGCCGGTTCAAGTCAATCCCTGGTATCCTTATTCGAGCATCCCACGAATCATGCTCCATTTAATTTGATGCACCCGTGAGAGTCCTACATGAAGTAGAATGTTACTAGCCAGCTGCTTCGTATTGCACATCTTGCATCCACTAAACCATATAATATAATATATATATATATATATATATATATATATATTATCTCAGCTGCTCCGTGGCTTGTGGTTGCATCAAAGTCACAATATGGGTTAAAGAAAATGAGAGTAGCCGACCCACTTGCGCTGCTTTAATTATATAATGCTTCTGGCGCCACCCCGCCCCAGCGGGTATTCCATTCAGCCAAGCCCCGCCCCAGCGGGGTAATACACTGCCCAGCCGTCTATTTCTTATGTTGCATAGAGCCTCTTTGTTATTCTATTCTCCTTTAATTAGCTACTTCCGTGGCTGCATCCCTGGCCCATACGAGTCTTTTTAAGCTCTTTTTACATCTCATTCAACTTCTTCACACAATAACATAAAACTCAATAAAATGATGGAAATATTACTTGAAAATAACAAAAATCAAGCTATATCGAATACTGATTAATGGGTATTAAACTCACTTATCAAATACCCCAAACTTGACACTTTGCTTGTCCTCAAGCAAACAAACAAATTAGACAGATTCGTTCTCTAGCAATGATCTACTCAAGCAATGAATCATTATGAAATTGAACACAGGCCTCAAAGGTTACAATAAATTATAACCCAAAGAAAAGTTCAAAACAATGACATGTCTAAAATTTCGACAACTTTCATCAGTTCCACATCTACTCGTGATCCTTTAAGTGCGTGTGCGCATCCACATGTTCAAACTAGCCATGATTTAGATAAGATTAACCAATACTCATAAAAGATTTTCAAAAACAACTCTCAAAACTTTTTATCACATCAATCACCGCTAATATAGGCAAAGCACAAAATTTTCTTGAGGGTTAACGGATATTTAAACATTTAAGCACACATGAACCCTTCCCAAGTACTTCAAAAATACTCTTTTTGTCTCTTTTTTTTTTAGTGAGTGCGTTTTACGCTCCATCTCATTTTCCATTTCCATTTAAACGAGTGCGTTTTATGCTCCATCTCGTGCCTGTGTTTATGGGGAGTGCGTTTTACGCTCCAACTCGACCCACCACAAGATTCAATTATTCAACACGAGAAGGTTCCAATAATTTTTTTAAAAAAAATATCCCAAGATTTCCCCCAAACTTATGTGAGTGCCTGATCTTCACTTCAATTGATGCTAAAATAAGGTTCCTCAAGTTGCAATGATATATTTCATAAGTATTTAGCCAAAAAAAATTTCAATCCCAACTAGCTAAACAAATGGATGTGTAAAATTTTCAAAAAAAATTCGCAAGTAGTGTAAAAACCAATTACGGAGTCGAAATATAGACTAAGCATGCTCCTCAATTCTCCAAGAGTTAAAAATATTGACCACCCACTTATCATTGGTCACAATCAAATTCCATCAAAACATTGCCCAAGTGAATACTAAACATGATAAATACTCCCAAACTTAAAACAGACATTGTCCTCAATGGCTAAGATAGGAAAAATTAAAAGAGAGGACTTCCCTGAAAATATAGCATTTTCCCCCTTATCTTCTAAGTCTGAGTAATAGGTTAGGCACATTGGAATGAATCGGGCACCACACTCGAGTTGGACTTGACTAACCTGTGAACATGATAGAAGCAAGTTTATTAAATCCTAAATAAAAAAAATCTATTAAATAATATAAAATCTAAAAAAAAACTAAAAATTAAAAATTAAACTTGGGTTGCCTCCCAATAAGCGCTTGATTCATAGTCCTTCAGCCGGACGTTGTCCGGTTAACGCTAGCCAATTCCTCTTCGAAAGTTGAGGAACCCTCCATCCATTAGTAGCAAATAATCCTTTGGGAGGTTCCCAATAGTGATGGCCAATGCATCAAAGTCTCCTAGCCTGTTCTGATTAGGTATGATCTCAATGAAGAAGGTCCAATAGCTAGGTGTTGTCTCCGTTGTGTATGTGATCACTTTGGGGCATGGAAGCTTGTCACACACAATGGGCTCTTCGTCTATCTTCTCTTTCTCGTCCCACCATGGCTTCAAAATTGTACTCGCTCTTAAGTCATCAAGAGCTTTGCCGACGACATGACTACCAATCGGGCATGGTTTTGCAAATCTGACTAACTCTTTGATCTTTGGTGGAGACCCATTTAGATCTTCGTCGACCTCTATTTCATTATCCCCATTTGTCTCCACACTTTCTATATCTTGTGGCTCATCCAGTTACAGATTTGGTTCGGGTTCTCTGTCAGTTTCGTCATCCATGTCATAAATCCAAGTACTTGGAGGACAGTTATTTGAGGCATTGGTGAGTTGTTCAATCTGATTATTAAGATTTTGAGTTGATAACTCTTGATCTCTAATTGACCTCTCTTGATTAATCCTCCTCTCCTCTATGTCTTCTACGAACTTTAACCACCATTCCCTCAGCTCTGAATTCTTTGTTTCTGTTTCAGAATCCATGTAATTAGGACCATTTGGTGGCGTAGTGATGAGTTGCTCCATCTGATTATTAAGATCTTGACTTGACAACCCCTGACTAATCTTCCCCTCCTCTTGATCTGCTATGACGTTTGACATGAATTCCTCCAGATTTGACTTTTCTTCTTGCGGCTCATCCAATAGCCGATTTGATTTTGGCTCTCCATCAGTTTCGAAATCCATGTAATTAGGACCAGTGTTTGGAGGAATGTTGTTCACGGCTTTCAGATTCTTTTCTGTTTCACTTGGCAAATCTCCTTGGGGCTGACTATTCATTGCATTCGCTATCTGTCCTATTTAAATTGATAAATTCTTCATTTCCGTCCGTAGAGATTTCCACGTTGTGTCATTTTCTGTTTGGATTCTGGCCAAAGCCACTTTCCAACCTAGCTTTTCTTCTTGTGGCAACGGAGGTGGACATAAAAATTCCGGTGTGTATGATGGATTTGGAGCGTAGTATTGGTCTTCATAATTGTAGCTCCATGAAGAATTCGGGTGATACCCCCAATCTTGATGATAGTTAGGCTCATCATAGTTGTTGAGGTAATCACCACTATATGGTGCCGGTTCAAAACTAACAGTGCATTGATGACTCGAATGATTGCCAGCATAATAGTTACACGTAACTGCCATCCTTCGACTCCGTTGGGCTGCGATAACCTCCAACGTCTTCGAAAGCTTTTCAATCTGTGCTAATATAAGTTCATCAATCCCTGTTTTCCTTGGTTGAGTCATGTTCGTATTTGGCCATTGATAATTGAATTCAGCCATTGTACCTGAAAAAAGAGTAAAATAGGAAGAGAAAATATTTAAATTAAGACTAATTTGATTGAAATTAATATTGGTAAATAATTATTAAATTAATTTTCCGGCAACGGCGCCAAAAACTTGTTAGGTAAAATTTAGTTACGCACAACACGCAAGTATACGTGGTCAACAAGTAATAAAGTGAAAGTAAAGTGTCGATCCCACGAGAAATTATTTAATAAGAATCACCAAGTACTAACCCGTAACCAACTCAATCTTATTTAAACGATTAATAAGAATCACCAAGTACTAACCCGTAACCAACCCAATCTTATTTAAACGAATGAATTTTAAATTATATAATTAAACTAATTCTAATTACCACTAGTTAAATTAAGATTACGGAGATTTAAGATCACAACTTCACTTATTGCTTCATCTAAGTAACATACTTCTCATCAATTATTCTCTATATTCTGAATTGTTAATCAAGAACACGAAAGTAAATATAACCACCTCTCGATGCATCATATCATACTCGCTCAAATTCATAGATGATAGAATTAAACAAGACACCCTAATTAACTAATCCACTATATTTCTATGTGACTTACAATTAAAAAGGATTTAATCACAAGTTCTCTATTAGATTACATATGGCGTATAGGAATATCACTATCCTAAACACGAATCATAATTTTCATCTATGCAGAAATCACAAACACATGCTATTATGATCAGATCTAAATCTATACTCCTCAATCAATTTCATATAGATTATCACGGTAATTGATAATGAGTCAATTAAACAATTATTCCAAATCATAAAAGACAATTCACAATACTAGATCACAATAATTAATAGAGAAGCATATTAAAATAAATTACACAAGAAGATCCATTGTAATCTTAAACAAAGAATTAGTTTATTGAATTAAAACTAAGAATCCACAATTGAATACACATTAAAAGATAAGAATAAGATTAAGGAAAAGAATTGAATCTGTTGCCGGCAAATTCGTCCTCATTCTTGCTCTTGGTCTGGATCTCCAATGGCCTCCAAGTACTTCAATCTCCAAGTCCCCTTTCAACTAGGGTTTAATTATTTTATTTAAAACTTAATTAAAACTAGACTAATTATAATATTAAAACTAAACTAATAATAATCCTAAGCTACTGCTACGAAAACTATCTAATAATCACTAGGCTAATAATCTATATATCCACCAGGCTCCTCCCCTTATATATCATATAAACGTGGCCCACCAATTTTCATGACTTAGCCTTTTACTAATGGGAAAAAGACATTCGCACGCTGCCTTTTTTCTTATCTCCTATTCGTATAGCATCCGTGTCCCACTTGGCCAAGGAGTCCAGCTGCTTGCGTCACCTTTAACATGCTTTTAGTACCCTTATCATTTCTTGTTCCAGCAAGTCCAGATCTCCTTTATATAATATAATTTGTAGCCCACTTGGAAAGGAAATTAGCAGCTGCTTCCTTGCGTCCACATGATCCGCCGGTTCAAGTCAATCCCTGGTATCCTTATTCGAGCATCCCACGAATCATGCTCCACTTAAATTTGATGCACCCGTGAGAGTCCTACATGAAGTAGGATGTTACTAGCCAGCTGCTTCGTATTGCACATCTTGCATCCACTAAACCATATAATATAATATATATATTATCTCAGCTGCTCCGTGGCTTGTGGTTGCATCAAAGTCACAATATGGGTTAAAGAAAATGAGAGTAGCCGACCCACTTGCGCTGCTTTAATTATATAATGCTTCTGGCGCCACCCCGCCCCAGCGGGTATTCCATTCAGCCAAGCCCCGCCCCAGCGGGGTAATACACTGCCCAGCCGTCTATTTCTTATGTTGCATAGAGCCTCTTTGTTATTCTATTCTCCTTTAATTAGCTACTTCCGTGGCTGCATCCCTGGCCCAAACGAGTCTTTTTAAGCTCTTTTTACATCCCATTCAACTTCTGCACACAATAACATAAAACCCAATAAAATGATGGAAATATTATTTGAAAATAACAAAAACCAAGCTATATCGAATACTGATTAATGGGTATTAAACTCACTCATCAAATACCCCAAACTTGACACTTTGCTTGTCCTCAAGCAAACAAACAAATTAGACAGATTCGTTCTCTAGCAATGATCTACTCAAGCAATGAATCATTATGAAATTGAACACAGGCCTCAAAGGTTACAATAAATTATAACCCAAAGAAAAGTTCAAAACAATGACATGTCTAAAATTTCGACAACTTTCATCAAGTTCCACATCTACTCGTGATCCTTTAAGTGCGTGTTCACATCCACATGTTCAAACTAGTCATGATTTAGATAAGATTAACCAATACTCATAAAAGATTTTCAAAAATAACTTTCAAAACTTTTTATCACATCAATCACCGCTAATATAGGCAAAGCACAAAATTTTCTTGAGGGTTAACGGATATTTAAACATTTAAGCACACATGAACCCTTCCCAAGTACTTCAAAAATACTCTTTTTTTCTCTCCTTTTTTTAGTGAGTGCGTTTTACGCTCCATCTCATTTTCCATTTCAATTTAAACGAGTGTATTTTATGCTCCATCCCGTGCCTGTGTCTATGGGGAGTGCGTTTTACGCTCCAACTCGACCCACTACAAGATTCAATTATTCAACCCGAGAAGGTTCCAATAATTTTTTTTAAAAAAATTTCCCAATATTTCCCCCAAACTTATGTGAGTGCCTGATTTTCACTTCAAATGATGCTAAAATAAGGTTCCTCAAGTTGCAATGATATATTTCATAAGTATTTAGCCAAAAAAAATTTCAATCCCAACTTGCTAAACAAATGGATATGTGTAAAATTTTCAAAAAAAATTCGCAAGTAGTGTAAAAACCAATTACGGAGTCGAAATATAGACTAAGCATGCTCCTCAATTCTCCAAGAGTTAAAAACATTGATCACCCACTTATCATTGGTCACAATCAAATTCCATCAAAACATTGCCCAAGTGAATACTAAACATGATAAATACCCCCAAACTTAAAACAGACATTGTCCTCAATGGCTAAGATAGGAAAAATTAAAAGAGAGGACTTCCCTAAAAAATATAGCATTTTCCCCCTTATCTTCTAAGTCTGAGTAATAGGTTAGGCACATTGGAATGAATCGGGCACCACACTCGAGTTGGACTTGACTAACCTGTGAACATGATAGAAGCAAGTTTATTAAATCCTAAATAAAAAAAATCTATTAAATAATATAAAATCTAAAAAAAAACTTAAAAACTAAAAATTAAACTTGGGTTACCTCCCAATAAGCGCTTGATTTATAGTCCGTCAGCCGGACGTTGTCCGGTTAACGCTAGCCAATTCCTCTTCGAAAGTTGAGGAACCCTCCATCCATTAGTAGCAAATAATCCTTTGGGAGGTTCCCAATAGTGATGGCCAATGCATCAAAGTCTCCTAGCCTGCTCTGATTAGGTATGATCTCAATGAAGAAGGTCCAATAGCTAGGTGTTGTCTCCACTGTGTATGTGATCACTTTGGGGCATGGAAACTTGTCACACACAATGGGCTCTTCGTCTATCTTCTCTTTCTCGTCCCACCATGACTTCAAAATTGTACTCGCTCTTATGTCATCAAGAGCTTTGCCGACGACATGACTACCAATCGGGCATAGTTTTGTAAATCTGACTAACTCTTTGATCTTTGGTGGAGACCCATTTAGATCTTCGTCGACCTCTATTTCATTATCCCCATTTGTCTCCACACTTTCTATATCTTGTGGCTCATCCAGTTACAGATTTGGTTCGGGTTCTCTGTCAGTTTCGTCATCCATGTCATAAATCCAAGTACTTGGAGGACAGTTATTTGAGGCATTGGTGAGTTGTTCAATCTGATTATTAAGATTTTGAGTTGATAACTCTTGATCTCTAATGGACCTCTCTTGATTAATCCTCCTCTCCTCTATGTCTTCTACGAACTTTAACCACCATTCCCTCAGCTCTGAATTCTTTGTTTCTGTTTCAGAATCCATGTAATTAGGACCATTTGGTGGCGTAGTGATGAGTTGCTCCATCTGATTATTAAGATCTTGACTTGACAACCCCTGACTAATCTTCCCCTCCTCTTGATCTGCTATGACGTTTGACATGAGTTCCTCCAGATTTAACTTTTCTTCTTGCGACTCATCCAATAGCCGATTTGATTTTGGCTCTCCATCAGTTTCGAAATCCATGTAATTAGGACCAGTGTTTGGAGGAATGTTGTTCACGGCTTTCAGATTCTTTTCTGTTTCACTTGGAAAATCTCCTTGGGGCTGACTATTCATTGCATTCGCTATCTGTCCTATTTAAATTGATAAATTCTTCATTTCCGTCCGTAGAGATTTCCACGTCGCGTCATTTTCTGTTTGGATTCTGGCCAAAGCCACTTTCCAACCTAGCTTTTCTTCTTGTGGCAATGGAGGTGGACATAAAAATTCCGGTGTGTATGATGGATTTGGAGCGTAGTATTGGTCTTCATAATTGTAGCTCCATGAAGAATTCGGGTGATACCCCCAATCTTGATGATAGTTAGGCTCAGCATAGTTGTTGAGGTAATGACCACTATATGGTGCCGGTTCAAAACTAACGGTGAATTGATGACTCGAATGATTGCCAGCATAATAGTCACACGTAACTGCCATCCTTCGACTCCGTTGGGTTGCGATAACCTCCAACGTCTTCGAAAGCTTTTCAATCTGTGCTAATATAAGTTCATCAATCCCTGTTTTCCTTGGTTGAGTTATGTTCGTATTTGGCCATTGATAATTGAATTCAGCCATTGTACCTGAAAAAAGAGTAAAATAGGAAGAGAAAATATTTAAATTAAGACTAATTTGATTGAAATTAATATTGGTAAATAATTATTAAATTAATTCCCCGGCAACGGCGCCAAAAATTTATTGGGTAAAATTTAGTTACGCACAACACGCAAGTATACGTGGTCAACAAGTAATAAAGTGAAAGTAAAGTGTGGATCCCACGAGAAATTATTTAATAAGAATCACCAAGTACTAACCCGTAACCAACTCAATCTTATTTAAACGAATGAATTTTAAATTATGTAATTAAACTAATTCTAATTACCACTAGTTAAATTAAGATTACGGAGATTTAAGATCACAACTTCACTTATTGCTTCATCTAAGTAACATACTTCTCATCAATTATTCTCTATATTCTGAATTGTTAATCAAGAACACGAAAGTAAATATAACCACCTCTCGATGCATCATATCATACTCGCTCAAATTCATAGATGATAGAATTAAACAAGACACCCTAATTAACTAATCCACTATATTTCTATGTGAATTACAATTAAAAAGGATTTAATCACAAATTCTCTATTAGATTACATATGACGTATAGGAATATCACTATCCTAAACACGAATCATAATTTCCATCTATGCAGAAATCACAAACACATGCTATTATGATCAGATTTAAATCTATACTCCTCAATCAATTTCATATAGATTATCACGGTAATTGATAATGAGTCAATTAAACAATTATTCTAAATCATAAAAGACAATTCACAATACTAGATCACAATAATTAATAGAGAAGCATATTAAAATAAATTACACAAGAAGATCCATTGTAATCTTAAACAAAGAATTAGTTTATTGAATTAAAACTAATAATCCACAATTGAATACACATTAAAAGATAAGAATAAGATTAAAAAAAGAATTGAATCTGTTGCCGGCAAATTCGTCCTCTTTCTTGCTCTTGGTCTGGATCTCCAATGGCCTCCAAGTGCTTCAATCTCCAAGTCCCCTTTCAACTAAGGTTTAATTATTTTATTCAAAACTTAATTAAAACTAGACTAATTATAATATTAAAACTAAACTAATAATAATCCTAAGCTACTGCTACGAAAACTATCTAATAATCACTAGGCTAATAATCTATATATCCACCAGGCTCCTCCCCTTATATATTATATAAACGTGGCCCACCAATTTTCATGTCTTAGCCTTTTACTAATGGGAAAAAGACATTCGCAAGCTGCCTTTTCTTATCTCCTATTCCTGCAGCATCCGTGTCCCACTTGGCCAAGGAGTCCAGCTGCTTGCGTCACCTTTAACATGCTTTGAGTAGCCTTATCATCTCTTGTTCCAGCAAGTCCAGATCTCCTTTATATAATATAATTTGTAGCCCACTTGGAAAGGAAATTAGCAGCTGCTTCCTTGCGTCCACATGATCCGCCGGTTCAACTCAATCCCAGGTATCCTTATTCGAGCATCCCACGAATCATGCTCCACTAAATTTGATGCACCCGTGAGAGTCCTGCATGAAGTAGGATGTTACTAGCCAGCTGCTTCATATTGCATATCTTGCGTCCACTAAACCATATAATATAATATATATATTATCTCAGCTACTGTGTGGCTTGTGGTTGCATCAAAGTCACAATATGGGTTAAAGAAAATGAGAGTAGCCGACCCACTTACGCTGCTTTAATTATATAATGCTTCTGGCGCCACCCCGCCCCAGCGGGTATTCCATTCGGCCAAGCCCCGCCCCAGCGGGGTAATACACTGCCCAGCCGTCTATTTCTTATGTTGCATAGAGCCTCTTTGTTATTCTATTCTCCTTTAATTAGCTACTTTCGTGGCTGCATCCCTGGCCCATACGAGTCCTTTTAAGCTCTTTTTTACATCCCATTTAACTTCTGCACACAATAACATAAAACCCAATAAAATGATGGAAATATTATTTGAAAATAACAAAAACCAAGCTATACCGAATACTGATTAATGTGTATTAAACCCAATCATCAGCTGCCATCAGGAGCATTACGGGTCATATCCGCATTCCCATTATTCCTTCTGCTTGGCATCATTGGCCGTTGCTCTTTCCACTGATAGATATCCCTATGGAGGGCATAGACGGCTTTACCCTATTCAGAGGACCCTTAAAGCCAGGAGGCATTCAGCAGCTGGTGGAGTCCTCGCACGATTGGAGCTCATACTCGAGCTACCCAGTTTGTGGCAGACATGGTGCATGGGTCTGTGATGATGACAGAATGGATAGCTTGCTTCAGGGAGCCCACTCATTCAGACCAGATCGCAGAGCTGACCCGGGAGTTAGAGAGAGCTCGCTTTTTTATCAGGCATCTTAGCCGAGATCTATCAAAGGCATCTTTTTTAACCCTTCCAGCTCAGGAGCGGGCCCCTTTTCAGGTCCATTTTCCAGCAGTTTTGCAGGGGCTGATCCTCCCTTGTACCGCCCAGACATGCCTTATGGCCGCGACTTTGTGTCTACGGAGGATATGGAGCAGGTTAACCACCTGAGCGCAGATGTTTTGGATCTTTTTGGATATAGCTATTGTAGCTATATCTTTTGGTCGTCCACTGTTTTGGCTATTTGGGCGGCTGTGCCCCATTTTGATAGACTACTGTTAGTAACTGAGTGGTGGTGCCCCATATTCCTGTACTTTTTATTTTGCTTTGTATTATCAGACAGGGATGATGCTTATAGTAGATAGTTTGTTGTAGATATGCATGATATTTCCTATCTATCGCACTATATTTATCATTGTCATTATGCATGTATTATGTCATGTGTATGCATTTTAGACAGATGAGTTCAGATTTGACCCCTGGATGGTCTTGTGATAAGGTGATACAGATGGCATCGTCTACCGCTAGCCGTATCGAGCATTTACCACCGTCTGAGGTAGAATTGTCATTGAGATCGTGGTACGAGAGCTTGCCCTTCTCAGCCAGAGGGGCAGTGGATTAGATGTTGGGTCATTCGTTGGCCCTTGAAGACTTTCAGGTGCCATACCGGTTTGTGGATGACATCTTATCCTATTGGATACCCGCTAGACAGGTCTTTCTCTTTGGGCATCATGAGCTGACTTCGACCTTTGAGGACTACCAGCGGTTTACTGGCTTAGCTTTAGAGGTGCCCTGCGCTTGTACGGCGATCAGTGATATGAGGAGACCATTTATATGGATGTCAGTTCTTCTGCAGAGTGTAGTTATGGATGAGATCATCTCTGGACGTGTGATCTCCATCTACTTTTTGATCGATCGCTTTGGTGAGCTTGACAGTTACGATCGACATGCCGGGGATTTTATTGTATCAGTAGAGGCGTGGCATTTGGCCAAGATAACATTTTGTTGATGTGCATCGTATCCCAAGTCTACATGCCGCTACGCTTGGACCATTTGGATGTGGGATTGATAGTTGTGGTTCGGGCTCTTAGGCAGGGTAGCACCATTATTCTGATGATATTGGCTGAGATGCTGAGATCAGCCACCCACTGCAGTACCCACCGAAGGGGTTTTTTCAGAGGCAGTTCGGTCTAGCTATATGTATGGCTCATGTCCCATCTACGTCCGATTGGATTTTTCAGACATCGGGGGTATTGCTTCACCCATGAGATAGCCAGGTTACTCTCCTTCCATCCTGCGGAGTGTACTGATGCAGAGATATGGTCGGCATTTCTGTCTGATATTGTGCATCCATTTTCTATTTTGCCCAGCGCATGACTAGTCTCCCCCTATAGCTTTATTACCTATGCATCTAGCATG
The DNA here is from genome assembly GCA_020205555.1 of Panax stipuleanatus. Classification (NCBI taxonomy): domain Eukaryota; kingdom Viridiplantae; phylum Streptophyta; class Magnoliopsida; order Apiales; family Araliaceae; genus Panax; species Panax stipuleanatus. The sequence goes on along the minus strand of CM035121.1, from coordinate 53,113,837 downwards.
GACTATCTGCCCCTAGAGGGATTGAGGGGAGTGACTACTTACCATCCTCTAGTTGTTATGGGCCAGTTCGATCAGTTTCAGAGCCTGCATTAGTTTGAGGGGGCTGCTGATCAGAGGATGTCAGCTTCGTTTATGTCATCTACTGACTTGATTCGAGTGTATGAGTGGTGGACTCACAGGAAGAGGGCTGATTTCTCAAGTAGCCATCCGGATCATTCTCCAAAGTACTCAGCATTGTTGGAGGCAGATATAGCATCAGCGGTAGTCGTCTATACAGATCTGCTTATGGGCTCAGACGAGGAGGAGCCTATGGAGGATCCTGAGTCTCCTACCGAGGATGAGTTATTCATGGGTCTGACAGCTGCACTAGTTAGTGATCCACCGATCATTCCTATAGGGACAGATCTGGCTTTGGCAGATCACTTTTTAGGATGACCTTTGTGAGAGATCAGGCTAGAGCGTTGATGTTGACCGCCTTATCTGGCAGAGATATAGCTTTGGCTGAGAGAGACACGGCTCGAGCCGCTCAGGATGCAGGATTGATTGAGTGAGAGGAGATCAGATCTGCCAGCGACGCTGCTTTTATGGAGATCGAGGAGACTTTGATTTCTAGGGATGTAGCTTTTGTGGAGAGGGATGAGGCTATAGCTTTTCAGGATTTCCACATTGCCGACAATACTGTTCTTCTGTCTTATACTCATAATCTAGTTACCGAGATGAGTGCATATATTAATGACCACAGTGCCACACTGCAGATAACTATGGATATTTTGAGCCGTATGGAGGCTGAGGGTATTGCACTTGAAGCTGCTCCTCCATCTTCAGAGAGAGATGCCATGTTGGCATTACTGGCCCGCTTATCCTTGGGTCCATAGACTAGCTTTATTTTTCGTGCCCATACTAGATCAACCATTTTTGTCATATACAGGACACTATGTATATATCAAACAGTTTTATATATCATAGAAATATATTTTTGATTCACTTCCCTGTTTGGATATGTATTGTCATTGCGGAGTGATTACCACTTCTTTTATGACTTGCTGTTGTTGATATAGCTTGAGCTTCTCCTTGATGGACTGACAGTGAGATATCAGGGAATATCTTAGATGGGCCTGCTGACCAAGGAGGCTTGATTGGACTTAGCTTTTATATGGCTTCGGTGTCTTGGAACTGGTTTTCCTTGGTTTTTATTTTTTCTTGAGGGTCAAATCGCGCCGTAAATGGCTGCCTACGTACTCCCTGGTGTAGGGAGATCAGGTCATTCGTAGTCCAATTTTTTTGTGAGAGAGGTTTCAGAAGTATTTATCTTGTTCTTTGAGTTTGGTTTGATGAGTTTTAAGTTTTTTGTTTGGTTTGACCGCACCATAAATGGCTGCCTACGTACTCCCGGTTTGAGGGAGATCATGTCATTCGTAGTTCCGGCTTCTAGTGAAAACCGAACCTGATTTGATTTATAGGACCAGGATGCGGGTATGTATGGGTTTCAGACATAGTACCTTTTCACTGTATCTGAATTGATGAGTTGGGGAAATTCGGTCCCGTCCACTTCTTGCAATCTGATAGCTCCTCCCGTCAATACCTCCTTGACAATGAAAGGGCCTTCCCAATTAGGGGCCCCAATAAAAGTACGCATTGATGTCCTGTATGCTAACAGGTTTAGAGACAGCAGGTCAGGCCATTCCTTGTGATTGGAGTACATTTCTGCATGATCTTTTTGATATTTTTGTTAGCCACTTCGACAGCACCATTCATCTTGGGCCGATAGATGACGGAATTGAGATGCTTGATATGGAACTTACAGCACAGATCTTTCATCATTTGATTGTTCAAGTTCTTGGCGTTGTGTGATGCGATCACCTCCGGTTGTCCATATCGAAAAATAACATTGTTTCTGATGAAACCAATAATGACCTCCTTCGTGACTTTCGGAAAAGAGGATGCTTCAACCCATTTAGTGAAGTAACCAATCATGCTGAAGATGAATCGATGACCATTGCTGGCTTTTGGTTCCACTGGACCGATCACTTCCATTCCCCACATGGGGAAAGGCCATGGCGAACTCATATTGTGTAGCACATTTGGAGGAGCGTGGATGACATTTCCATGTACTTGACATTGATAACATCTCTTGACGTGATCATCGCAGTCAGCTTTGAGAGAGATCCAATAATGTCTTGTTTTTAATATTTTCTTGGCCAGTAGGTGACCGCTCATGTGTGGACCACAGACTCTACCGTGGATTTCATCCATAAGTCTCTGGGCTTGCTCTTTATTAAGTCATCTTAATAGGCCTATTCCAGCATCTCTCTTATAGAGTGCATCTCCACTCAGATAGAACTTTATAGCCATTTTGTGAATCCTCTTTCGCTCGGATTGGCTTGCCCTAGCGGGTGTAGATCCATCTCGGAGATACTCCTTGATGTCTTGATACCAAGGCTAATTGACAGGAGGTATTTCATCTGATACTTCTCCAATGTAATTCTCGTATGTCGGGGCTTTTTGAATTGTGAATTTGATGCAGGGAATCCCACTCCTATCGGATATGCGAATTAATGAAGCCAACGTTGCCAATGCATCAGCGAAGTCATTCCTACCCTGAGGAATATGGCTGAAGGTTATGTCTTCAAACTCTAGGAATATTTTAACAACCTGCTGATGATAAGGCAGCAAATGCAGTTCTTTGGTGTGATATATATGCCCCAATGGTTTATCTGATGACCAACTCAGAGTCTCCAAAAACCAGTAAATGTTTGATACCCATGGATTGGGCTATTTTCAACCCCATTATGTAGCCTTCATACTCGATTGTGTTGTTGGTGTTGCCAAATTGAAGTTTGATAGCCGCGGGATATTTTTCTCCTGTACCAGGGATAAGGACTGCCCCAGCTCCGACAACTTCCATGTTTACTGCTCCATCGAAATGCATTTTCTATGGTTGGACTGTATTCTCTTGCTGGAGTTGTTGAATTGTCATGATCCCATCATCCATGAAATAAGTCTCCAAAAACTCGAATCCTCTTGTAGGTGTTTCAACTAATTGATCTGCAATGCCTTGACCCTTGATGGACTTCTGAGTCACGTAGACAATGTCGAATTGTTGTAGGATCAACTGCCATTTGGACAGTCGATAATTCAACATTGGCTTGTTGAATACGTACTTCAGGGGATCCATGCGGGATATGAGGTAGGTCGTATGCCCATTCAAATAGTGTTGCAACCTCATGGTGGCCCATGCTAACGCACAACATGTCTTTCCGATCAGGGTGTACTTTTGTTCACCGCTGCTAAATCTTTTGCTGATGTAGTAGATGGCTTTTTGTTTGCTACTATCATCTTTCTGTCCTATCATGCAGGCCATTGCGTTGGCATTGACGGACAGGTACATGAACAACGGAACTCCATCCCTCGGAGGTACCAAAACAGGTGCTTCGATCAGCTATATTTTGATGGCAAGGAAGGCTCGTTGACAATCCTCGTTCCATTTGGTCGAGGAATTCTTCCTTAATAGCTTGAATATGGGTTCATAGGTTGCTGTGAGATGGGAAATGAACTAACTTATAAACTTGATTCTCCCCAAAAACACACGTATCTCCTTCTCTGTTCGAGGTATTGGCATCTCGGTGATGACTTTGATCTTGGCAGGGTCTAGCTCGATGCCTCGATTACTCACCAAGAATCCTAACAGCTTACCTGCTTTGACACCAAAAGCACATGTTACAGGATTTAGCTTGAGGTTGTACTTACGCAACCTGTTGAATAGCTTCTTGAGATGGTCAATGTGATTAGCCTCCCTCCAGGATTTGATGATGATGTCGTCCATATAAACCACTATCTCTTTGTGCATCATGTCATGAAACAGGGCCATAATAGCTTGCTGATACGTGGCTCCGGCATTGATGAGGCCAAAGGATAGTCGCCTAGAGCAGAAGGTTCCCCAGGGAGTGATGAAAGCTATTTTCTCCTGGTCCTCTTCAGCAATCATGATCTGATGGTAACCAGCAAAGAAATCTACGAAGGAATACATGACATACTGCGTCGTATTATCGATCAGGATGTGGATAAAAGGTACCGAGAAATTTTCCTTAAGGCAGGCTTTGTTCAAATCCCGATAATCTACGCAAACTCGTACCTTCCTCCGGGCTTAGGCATGGGGACTATGCTTGACAGCCATTCTGGGTATGTTGAAACCATGATGATTCCGGCTTTGAATTGTTTAACAACTTCTTCTTTGACTTTTAGACTTCATTCATGTTTCAATCGTCTGAGCTTCTGTTTGACTGGCTTGAATCCATCTTTGATGGGCATTCGATGGATGACAATGTCAGTAGATAGGCCAATCATGTCTTCATATGACCATACAAATTCATCCTGGAACAGTGTTAGGAGTTCAATCAGGTCGACTTTTTGGTCTTGGGTGAGGTCTATGCCTATCTGGATTTCTTTGATGTTTTTGGAGGTTCCTATGTTGATAGTGGTGGTTATGGTGAGGTTTGGTTTGAGTTTATCTTTGACCCATTCTTTGATCTTCTCGGGCACCTCATAGTCATCTTCCTCCTCTTGATCAATATCCATCAAGTCGAAGTTCAGTTCTATATCAAAGCTGTAGTCACTATGACATGTTGGCATCTCATCAGCAGAGACAGACACATCCAATGCTTGAGTCCTGAAAACAAAATTGCTTTCATTTTAATATATACAACTACTTAAATATACAGAGCATTTGGCAAAGCATGACAAAAGTTACTACTATATTTATGCAATCAAAAGTAAGTAGTGAATGAAAGCATGTTTAAAGGGCAAATGTATTCTCTACCCCTTTACACTTTTTGACTGAGGCAAGGGACACTGCTCCAGTTATCCAGGGTTAGATCCTTATGAGCAGGGAGGATCAAGGATTTATGATCATCTGTCTCGTCTCGGATAACGACTGAGACATCCTTTATAATAGGGTCGGGGTTTTTCTTTGAACTGCCCCCTTTTCCCTTTTTGATGCAAGGAATTTGAATCTGATCCTCGTCGTCGCTGTTTGGGATCTCATCATTCATACCCTCATAGTTTATGATAACCCACATATTAGCAAATGGGTCTCGTCCTTCGTATATGATCTTTTCTTTTCTCTCTTTGCTATACTCCTCGAATCTGGGAGTTATTCTCTCACTTGCTGGTATAATGGGAGGAAATAACATGGTTGATACCACAGCTGGGATTTTCCTCATGGGTTTCACCCATCCGACACCCTCAAGGTTTGGCAGCAAAATTATGGAAGCATGAGCTTTAGGTGCTTGTGTGGGTTCCTGTGATTTGACCCGGATGAATATCCCAATCCAGCTCTCCCAGTGTGATTCGAGATTTGCACTGGACTTCGGATACCTTACTGATTCTTCCCTAACCCATTTTCGGGTTGGAAACTCAAAGATACCATTTCCTGGCCCACTGTCATCACCTCGGTGGAGACCTTTGGTTTCAGGGCTGGTGCTCCGATAGGTAGATACTGAGTATCACTCACTTCTAGGACTTAAAAACTTGCAGGTTCAATCCCTGCATCAAGGCTGATCACCGGCATATCTCCTTGTATACAGACAAGGTATTCTGGTTCGACATTGACTGTGATTAGGTTACCGTTGATAATATATTTGAGTTGTTGATGGAGGGTGGATAGCACTGCCCCTTCCATGTGGATCCATGGCCTGCCCAGCAACAAATTATATCCAGTGGTGATGTTAAGAACCTGAAAGGACACATAGAAAATGTGCGGACCAATCTCAAGAGGAAGCTCTATTTCTCCCATAGCTTGTCGGCGAGATCCATCGAAAGCTCGGATGACCACATGACTGGCTTTGATCCAGTTCGGGTTGATCTTCATTCTCTCCAAGGAATCGTAGGGACAGATGTTGAGGGATTATCCTTCATCTATAAGCATACCTCCGATCACATACCCAGAAGACTTCACTGCTATGTGTAGGGATTTGAGATGACCCGTCCCTTTTGCGGGGATATCATCGTCAGTGAAAGAAATCACATTGCTGTTGAAAACGTGTTCTACCACGTGACGGAATTTCTCGGCATCCATTGTCTTTGGTAGATGGGCTTCTTCCAATACTTTCACTAGAATGTTGTAATGACCCACCGATGATAAAAATAAGTCTAAGATGGACATTTGTTTGGGTGTATCTTTCAAGCTTTGCATTATTTTGATTTTATTGTGTCCCATTTGTTGGGTTTGTACGAAATCGTGATGCAATCAAATTGCAAAAATTAGCGGAAGCATGGTATATCAGAGTTTAAAAAAATTTCTACAAAACCATTACCCGGATCATCCTTTATGCAAATTATTAATTTAAAACGATAAATAAGAAGTTATGGAATCATACCCTTGTAAAACGAACCTTCCACAGGTACGAGTTCAACTCCTTGTTCTTCGTGATCTCCTTGAATTTCCGGATTAGATTCCTTCCTTTGATCAACGTTAGCCACCCAAGTGTTTGACCTCTAGAGGTGATCCACCAAGGAAGATGAATTATCAAGAAGGAGGGTGGTTGGCTTAGTTTTCTATCCTCTATAGAAAAGGAGTACTCTCCAACAATTAGAATTTCATCAAGTAATATCTATTATAAGAATCCTCTTATATAGATATTGGTCAACCCTTCTAATCCTATTAGATATGGAATTTCTTTTAATTAATTAAACTCCTTTAATTAATTTAGGCTTCCCACCACATGGGAAATAATTAATTAAATTCATTTAATTAATTTGTCTCCTAATCTTATTAGGAATAAATGAGAGTACTAATATTAAATTAATTACTAAACTCCTTTAGAAATTAAAATAATAATAATATTAATAATATTAATAAGACTCCTCTTATTAATTTATATTTAATATTTCCAAAATATTAAATAATAAATATTATGCTATTTAATTTATTCTATCACCATAGATTAAATTAATTTCACTTAATGCATTATTACGATTATGCCATTACCTTCTTAAATAATTATTCTTCCTTTTATGGTGTGACCCTTTAGGTTCTCCATATTAAACCGGTTGTGAATAAATCAATTAGAACAATTCTAATCTTATTTAAATAAATAAATTAAACTAATAATCTATTTAAATAAATAATATTTATTCTACAATAGGGATAAGCCTCCCTAGCGATCAACGACTTTCCAGATAATATAGATTTCAACATTAATCATAAAAGAACCTGTGAGTAAATAGTTACCATACAATTCAATCCTTCCACCATACAATGTCCCAATTAAATATAAGACATGAATTTACTGTCAAGTCTTATTTTATTTAATTATATGTATTTCGATTAGAAAATGCACAACTCCAAATAATGTAAATTAGAAACTCCTTTCTAATTTCATTTTACCTTGGCCAAGGATTCTTGGGTTGTCATTTAACGAATCACATAGGACATATCTCCTCCTTTACTAGAGGTGGTAGATTCTTTATTGATCATTCATTGTCTCCATATGTAACTCATTATACCCAAGCATACCCTTTTATATACCCTAAAGGGCTTTAAGGAATAAGTCAAAGTATAATTCATTACATACAAGATACTATGATGATCTCAAGTCCAAGGATCACTTGTACTACTATCACATTAGGAATTCCTATTGACAGGCGAGTAAAACTCCATTAGGTATTCCATAGCGAGTCACGTTCAGTGAACTTATTCTCCAATAAGCACCTACATACTTGCTTTAGTGTCTCCACACAAATGATTATGAGATCAATCATCCTCATCTAATGAGCAAGCAACATATGTACTAATCTATCCGGATTTACTAATCCCCTTTTTAGTAATCCCATGATTAGGAACTATTTTAGTTTTAGAGCTTTCTAAGAATTTAGATCTCATTGGCATGATCATCATCATGATTCTAGGACTTAAAAACTTGCAGGTTCAATCCCTGCATCAAGGCTGATCACCGGCATATCTCCTTGTATACAGACAAGGTATTCTGGTTCGACATTGACTGTGATTAGGTTACCGTTGATAATATATTTGAGTTGTTGATGGAGGGTGGATAGCACTGCCCCTTCCATGTGGATCCATGGCCTGCCCAGCAACAAATTATATCCAGTGGTGATGTTAAGAACCTGAAAGGACACATAGAAAATGTGCGGACCAATCTCCAGAGGAAGCTCTATTTCTCCCATAGCTTGTCGGCGAGATCCATCGAAAGCTCGGATGACCACATGACTGGCTTTGATCCAGTTCGGGTTGATCTTCATTCTCTCCAAGGAATCGTAGGGACAGATGTTGAGGGATTATCCTTCATCTATAAGCATACCTCCGATCACATACCCAGAAGACTTCACTGCTATGTGTAGGGATTTGAGATGACCCGTCCCTTTTGCGGGGATATCATCGTCAGTGAAAGAAATCACATTGCTGTTGAAAACGTGTTCTACCACGTGACGGAATTTCTCGGCATCCATTGTCTTTGGTAGATGGGCTTCTTCCAATACTTTCACTAGAATGTTGTAATGACCCACCGATGATAAAAATAAGTCTAAGATGGACATTTGTTTGGGTGTATCTTTCAAGCTTTGCATTATTTTGATTTTATTGTGTCCCATTTGTTGGGTTTGTACGAAATCGTGATGCAATCAAATTGCAAAAATTAGCGGAAGCATGGTATATCAGAGTTTAAAAAAATTTCTACAAAACCATTACCCGGATCATCCTTTATGCAAATTATTAATTTAAAACGATAAATAAGAAGTTATGGAATCATACCCTTGTAAAACGAACCTTCCACAGGTACGAGTTCAACTCCTTGTTCTTCGTGATCTCCTTGAATTTCCGGATTAGATTCCTTCCTTTGATCAACGTTAGCCACCCAAGTGTTTGACCTCTAGAGGTGATCCACCAAGGAAGATGAATTATCAAGAAGGAGGGTGGTTGGCTTAGTTTTCTATCCTCTATAGAAAAGGAGTACTCTCCAACAATTAGAATTTCATCAAGTAATATCTATTATAAGAATCCTCTTATATAGATATTGGTCAACCCTTCTAATCCTATTAGATATGGAATTTCTTTTAATTAATTAAACTCCTTTAATTAATTTAGGCTTCCCACCACATGGGAAATAATTAATTAAATTCATTTAATTAATTTGTCTCCTAATCTTATTAGGAATAAATGAGAGTACTAATATTAAATTAATTACTAAACTCCTTTAGAAATTAAAATAATAATAATATTAATAATATTAATAAGACTCCTCTTATTAATTTATATTTAATATTTCCAAAATATTAAATAATAAATATTATGCTATTTAATTTATTCTATCACCATAGATTAAATTAATTTCACTTAATGCATTATTACGATTATGCCATTACCTTCTTAAATAATTATTCTTCCTTTTATGGTGTGACCCTTTAGGTTCTCCATATTAAACCGGTTGTGAATAAATCAATTAGAACAATTCTAATCTTATTTAAATAAATAAATTAAACTAATAATCTATTTAAATAAATAATATTTATTCTACAATAGGGATAAGCCTCCCTAGCGATCAACGACTTTCCAGATAATATAGATTTCAACATTAATCATAAAAGAACCTGTGAGTAAATAGTTACCATACAATTCAATCCTTCCACCATACAATGTCCCAATTAAATATAAGACATGAATTTACTGTCAAGTCTTATTTTATTTAATTATATGTATTTCGATTAGAAAATGCACAACTCCAAATAATGTAAATTAGAAACTCCTTTCTAATTTCATTTTACCTTGGCCAAGGATTCTTGGGTTGTCATTTAACGAATCACATAGGACATATCTCCTCCTTTACTAGAGGTGGTAGATTCTTTATTGATCATTCATTGTCTCCATATGTAACTCATTATACCCAAGCATACCCTTTTATATACCCTAAAGGGCTTTAAGGAATAAGTCAAAGTATAATTCATTACATACAAGATACTATGATGATCTCAAGTCCAAGGATCACTTGTACTACTATCACATTAGGAATTCCTATTGACAGGCGAGTAAAACTCCATTAGGTATTCCATAGCGAGTCACGTTCAGTGAACTTATTCTCCAATAAGCACCTACATACTTGCTTTAGTGTCTCCACACAAATGATTATGAGATCAATCATCCTCATCTAATGAGCAAGCAACATATGTACTAATCTATCCGGATTTACTAATCCCCTTTTTAGTAATCCCATGATTAGGAACTATTTTAGTTTTAGAGCTTTCTAAGAATTTAGATCTCATTGGCATGATCATCATCATGATTCTAAAAGCATTGCTTAAAACTATGGGTTATTTACATATTATAAAAACAGCACCATGTAGATAATTAAATGCCTTTAATAAATGAATATTTTTATTAATAAATAAATAAGATTGCCTCCAAAGTATATGCTTTATCATCATACATGATTGGCTTGTATACATAATACTTTCAATCTCCCACTTGCACTAAAGCCAATCGCCATGGTATCTCATACCCAACTTCTCTAAGTGACGATCAAACTGCTGTTGTGTTAAAGCTTTAGTTAATGGATCTGCAATGTTGTCTTGAGAGTCTACACTCTCCTCTTTCAATGATTTCTTTAATCAAAGTGCCGCAACACATGTTTAGATTGAAGATGAGACTTAGGACTTATTCCTAGTTCTGTAATGAACTTTTCATCTAAAACATCAACTTGCAGCTTCACTTACAGTTATATACTTTGTCTTTGTCACTAAACCAACAACCTTTTGTTGTTTGGAACCTTTTTAATTCACTGCACCATCTTTCAAGGTAAACACATACCCTGAAACAGATTTACTGTCATCTTGGTCTGTTTGAAAACTTGAGTCTGTGAATCCCTTGAGTTTTAATTCAGACCCACCGTAGACAAGAAAAATATCTTTAGTCCTTCTCAAGTACTTTAGGATATTCTTCACTGCCTTCCAGTGCTCTTCTCCAGGGTTTGACTGGTATCTGCTCATTACACTAAGTGCATGAGCAACATCCGGTCTAGTACATATCATACCGTACATGATAGATACTATTGCAGAAGCATAAGGGATCTTACTCATACGGTCTCTCTCCTCAGGTGTCTTTGGGGCCTGTTTCTTGGAGAGATGTATTCCATGGCTCATCGGCATGAGACTTCTTTTGGAATCTTCCATGCTAAACCTCTTTAGCATTGCATCAATGTACGTTCCTTGGGATAAACCAAGCATCCTTTTAGATCTATTGTTGTCCGATTTATGTAACGACAATTAACGCGCAAGTATACGCGGTCAACAAGTAATATAAGAAGTAGGGTGTCGTACCCACGAGGACTAAGTCTTAAATGCAAATCAAATACTCAAGTAAGCACTATACTGTCTTATCTAAACAAATGATTGGTGGAGGAATTATCAACTATTGATTATAACTAAAGGAAGCGGGAGAAATAAAAGATGTAGTAGTGAGACAAGCTAGGATTACAATTCCCCTAATGCGTCGCCTAAACTCCTAACTCTCCACATTACAAACAAATCAAGGAATGGCCAGCCGAGAAATGAACTACGCATATGCTTCTGTCGAAGGCCAAATGCACATCCCTAGCTAGATGAATCACAATATGTCTATCGATGAAAACAACTAGACTAGGGTCAATAAGATTAATCTCAAGACTACACAAGGCAAATAGAGATATGTCTATCCTATTCAGCAGTTTATGCACATATTCCTTTAGGCAAGGGCATGACAAGTGTTATTGTATTTTAGAAGCCAGATATTAATGTCCAATCTTCAATATCCATTAATATCACTACCAAAAACTCTGTCAAGCATTCAGTCAATAAGCAAGAAATACAACAACCCATTCCCAAGATGATTCATTAATATAAATAGGAGAGAAAGTTAATTAGGCTAACACTAGGTTACATTGCAATCCTAGAAAGATATTAGTTCATAACCATGGTGCTAATACACATTTCTATCACATTCAACATTGCTCAGTAATACACAATTAACTTAAAGATTTGGAATAAGAAAACTCCTAGGGTTTTCTGTCTCCAAGTCTTCTCTTCTTCGTGGACTCCTGAGCTGTCTGTGATGCAATAACTTTTCTCCCCAAAGAATTTTAAAGCTTCTTTCTGCTCTAGAATCTCCAGCTCTCCCCCTTTCTTTTTCCTGGCCTCCGCGTATATATCCCCTTTTTCCCTCCTTTTAGGTCATTAAAAACGAACCAGTCAAAACACCGGAGGTGACGCTGCGGCGCGGAACTTACACCCCTTTGGTGGCGCTGCGGCGCCACTCACGCTGCGGCGTGAAATTAAGAAGTCCTGTGGCCGCTGCAGCGCCAGATAATATCAGCATGGCCATGGGGTCGGCGCTGCGGCGCGAGATAGAGGCTGGGCTCTGGCGCTGCGGCGCCAGAGTGTAATAAAATGACACAATTACCCCTGCAAGCTGGAGATGACTCAAAAAGCCCTGCATCAAACAGGGAGAGCATAAAAACAACAAAATATATGCAAGAGCATAATAAATAACGAAAAACAAGCAACGTCTTAAGCTTGAGCGAATCTGATATGTGATATAAATACCACATATCAGATACCCCCTAACTTAAGCATTTGCTTGCCCTCAAGCAAACTATCTAACATCCACACCCACTCTACCAGAAGACGTGAAAGGAAACTACAACTATAGAATAACACCACGGCCTCAAAGCGTACTTATAAAGCCTCTCTCAGAATAGGACAATCAATGACATGAAAGGGGCTTTAAATCGAATTTGCAAGCATGAGACTGTAATCGATCCGCTCTATGCGTGCAAAGATCAACCGCCCTAACTAAACATAGCTCAAAGAGAAACTCGCACAGTCGAATGCTAAAAACAATATGCACACTACGCAACTTAAACAATCAACAAGCATTAAGACTAGGATGCAATCACAGGAAAAGATCAAAAGGCTCTAGCATGAAGACAATAAAAATCTGACTCGGACAGTCCTTAATTACCTTAGGCTAGACAGAGCTACCCATACATGAGCTTTTGATCAGTGACTCCCAAGCCAGACGGCTTTAGGGCACTAGGCGTAAAACACCCCTATGAATCTAATCACTCGAGCAGCAAAGGCCACGTAATCAACATAAGCCAAATTAGACTATAAGAAATCTGAAGATTATTTGACGAGTGCATTTTATGCTCCATCTCAACATCGGTCCTGCGTTTATGGGCGAGTGCGTTTTACGCTCCATCTCGACCCACCGCAAGACTTTCGATATTCAATCTCCTTTTCAATTAATTCTATTATATTTTGATATACAACATGCCAGAGCCCAAGATCCAAAACTGAAAACAAACACCCAAGCCCTTTATTACCTTGCAGAAATGAAAGTTTATAAGAATGAACATATTCCCAAAGCAATAAACGCGCGACGTAAAATCTAAACATAAATAGTTAAAACAGTTGATCGGCTATTGCTAAGAAAGACGGATCAAAAACAGTCTCGACTTATCGATTCACAACCCGTAACTCATACATGCTTGACACAACTCTAAGAGACAGCCATAACTACATGGCGCTTGTCATTAGCCACGATCAAAAAATTTGACAGCCAAAACACCCTCACCCAGCATATCCACAGCTACAGAACGGGGTTAAAAAGGGGGAAAAAATCCAACTAAAATAGGCATGACCCTGCCCAAATAAGGAGAAACCATAACACCTGGCATCAAGTAAACCAAAAATCTGCACAATTCCCAAAATATGGCTATAAACAATACAACCAAAAATTACAAGAAAGCCAAAGCGAAAGTAAAATACTATATACAAAAATAAAACACAAGCAACTAAATATTATAAAGCAAACATTCATTAATATACCTAATAAAACCAACGCACCCCTACATCAACACATGTATTCCAAAATAAACCGAAAACATCCACCAACATAGCATAAAAGAAAAATAGATAGTCCGAGGCTAAACCGCCCAAAAGAAACATGACAGCAATTCATATATAATAAAACTTAAAACAGAAAACTTAAAACAGGAAATCTCCCCCAAGCTTGAAATTTGCCAATGACCTCACTGGCCTTCACCCTCTGGAGCTCCATCACCTCCGCCATCATCATCGGCTTCAACATTGGCATCCGCTGGGTCCTCCTCGCGATCCTCTCCTGTGGCTGGAAATGGCGGAGGATAAGGCGCAAAGACTGGAGGCTCTGGAAATTGAAAGGGCATGGACTCTGCGTCGTCTCCTCCCTGAGCATAATAGATACTGGAGACCGTATTTGCGAACTCCGCATGATAGTGATTGAATTGGCTCTGCCATTGAGCCACTGTATCAACCTTGCTATGGAGAAAATTAAGACTGTTTAAGATTTCTGCCAAGGCCCCAGGTGGCATAGCCTCAGAAGATGTGGGCTCAGGCGCTTGAGCGGAGGTACCAGCTTCCGATGAGAGAGGTGGCAGGGGCCCCGGTAGATATCCCTGACCCTTTGGGTGCGACGGAGGTCCCCCATCCCAAACTCCATAACGGGCTATAACGTGATGATCAATGACGGCCATAGGCGGTTGAGTGATGTCGTCTTTCTCCCAGACCACACCCGTCCTTTTGCATAGGCGTGTGATCAGAGATGGGTGAGGGAGTCCGGAATTGATGTTGCTCCTAATGGCCTTTTTAATTGAATCCTGAATAAGAACCCCCACATCAACCTTCAGTCCCATGACAATTGCATAAAGCAGTACTGCCCTATCTCTAGTTACATCGCTCAGGTGGCGTGTTGGCATGATATTGGCACAAATAAAGGAGTACCACGCCTTACCATAACGACTTAAGGCTTGATGGGGGAAAGAGGTCTTTTCCCCGTGGAATTCATTGGTTTTCCACGCGGAACCAGGCTTGCAGAGCTTTGCTATAATCTCATCAGTATTGTAACTCCGCATCCCAGACTCCAGATAATCCTTACCATCGTAGTTTGGAGTCCCATACACAGCATTGATTGTTCGACTGTCATATTTGATCAACTTACCCCGAACTGGCACCGAAGCAGGACCATCGGCATTAGCATTTGCATAAAATTCCTTTACCACTGAAATAACTGCAGATTCGGGCGGCTTGGTGAAGTGAACCCATTTCATAGTTACAATCATTGAATTCATATCGCCATCCATCTTGTCATCTGGCCTTAGCCCTCTCTCTGGCACCAAACTCCTCTTTGAGAAATTTTGGGCATATCGCTTCCATGCTTCCTCACTCGGGAATTTTACAGCATCCCAAAGAGGAGGAGGAGCTCTGGAGGACGGAGGGGGACCTATACTAGTGCGAGGACGCTTGGAACCCATAGCCAACAAAACTAAAGGACAACAGAGAAAGATGAATAGCAAACGACAAAACAAACTCAGCTCTGAAGAAATCCTTTACCTTGGTTTGCTTATTAATAGAATGAAGGAGAATAACTGCACGACGGTTGAAGGCCCCCAAACGCTCAGAAACCGAATTGGGAGTGACGGTTGATTTGCCGCACTCGTTGGGAGAAGGGGAGACGTGCGAGAGAGAAAGGAGGAACACGGCAAACTGAACCCAAAAGCCTCAATTAATCATAAAAACACGGCACTGGCGCTGCGGCGTGGTGCATGGCGCTGCGGCGCGGGACAGGGTATTCTTGACGCTGCGGCGTTATTCTCGGCGCTGCAGCGTTATAGTGAGGCTTCTTGGCGCTGCGGCGTCATTTTTGGCGCTGCGGCGTGACATTTTGACGCTGCGGCGGAACTTCTGGACGCTGCGGCGCAACTCTCCAGTAGCTTCCAGCATATGCCGGCGCTGCGGCGCAAAGAAATATTAAGGATCTGGCGCTGCGGCGTGGTGATTGGAGCTGCGGCGCGAAACTCAGGCTAACTCCTGGCGCTGCGGCGCGAGCACTGTGTTTTCTTTTCCTGCACTACCCAAAAACTTGAATCAATACCCAGATAAACTACTAGACAAAGCTAACATACTAACAATTATACAAACTATTAACTACATATTAACACACTAAATTAACATCTTCAAAAATTCTAAGGAAAAGAAAAACAATTGCATTAATGATAACTAAAGAAAACAACACTAAATAAAACCACAAGGATATTTTTGATACTGAGATGGGGTTGCCTCCCCATCAAGCGCTTGATTTAGAGTCGTCGGCTTGACTTTCGCCCCGCCTTACACCGGGTCTCCCAAGGTGATGGAGGTGTTTTGTCGATCGACCTCGCCGCCCCAATAGTGTTTCAAACGTTGTCCATTGACTTTGAAGGTTTTGTCTGAATGCGGGTCTTCGACCTCAATAGCCCCATGAGGATACACTTTAGCAATGGTGAACGGCCCCGACCATCGGGACTTCAACTTCCCTGGAAATAATTTCAGCCGCGAGTTAAAAAGAAGCACCTTCTGGCCTTGTTCGAAGTTCCTTTCGACAATTTTCTTGTCATGCCACCGCTTTGTCTTTTCCTTATACAACTTAGCGTTTTCATACGCGTGCAGACGAAACTCGTCTGATTCATTGAGTTGTAATAATCTTCGTTCACCTGCTGCATCCATATCGAAATTGAGCTTTTGGATAGCCCAATATGCGTTGTGCTCTAGCTCCACAGGAAGATGACAAGCCTTGCCATAAACAAGCCTATACGGAGACATTCCGATAGGCGTTTTGTAAGCGGTGCGGTATGCCCACAAAGCATCATCAAGCTTCTTTGACCAGTCCTTCCGATTAGGATTAACGATCTTCTCCAAGATACGCTTAACCTCTCGATTAGAGATCTCTGCTTGGCCACTTGTCTGCGGATGATAACCTGTGGCTATTTTATGGGTCACCCCATACTTAGCAAGAAGTGCTTCGAAATATTTGTTGCAAAAATGTGACCCTTCATCACTGATTATTGCCCGAGGAGTACCGAAGCGAGTGAAAATATTTTTCCTTAAGAAATTAAGCACCACCTTAGCATCATTAGAAGGCAAGGCGACTGCTTCTACCCATTTGGAGACATAATCAACCGCGACAAGAATATAAAGATTGTTGTAGGACGACGGGAATGGTCCCATGAAGTCAATACCCCATACATCAAACAACTCTACTTCAAGGATATTCTGCAGTGGTAATTCATGCCTCCTTGAGATGGTTCCTACCCTTTGACATCTATCACAGTGCATCACATATTGGTGTGCATCTTTGAACAGGGTAGGCCAGTAAAACCCTGATTGGAGTACTTTAGCAGCAGTCCTTTGGCCCCCAAAATGTCCTCCATAATTAGAGGAATGACAATGATGGAGCACACCTTCGATTTCCTCCTCTGGCAAACATCTCCGCAGAATCTGATCCGAACACTGTTTGAATAAAAAGGGCTCGTCCCAAAAGTATTGTTTTGCATCATGTAGGAATTTCTTCCTTTGTTGATAACTCAAGATGGGAGGAAGCACTTGACAAGCGACGAAATTTGCAAAGTCCGCATACCACGGGGCTTTACTTTGGACGCCAAACAGTTGTTCATCCGGGAAGAAATCATTGATGTCTTTGATTGCGTCTCCCGAATGAGGAGGGTTTTCCAACCTCGACAAGTGATCTGCTACCTGATTTTCTGTCCCCTTCTTGTCGCGGATCTCCAGATCGAACTCCTGTAGAAGAAGGACCCACCTTATCAGCCTGGGCTTTGCATCTTTTTTCTCTATCAGATATTTAATGGCCGAATGGTCTGTGTACACAGTCACTTTTGTTCCAATAAGGTAGGAACGGAATTTGTCGAAAGCATACACCACTGCCAGCAATTCTTTTTCGGTTGTGGTGTAATTTAGCTGAGCATCAGTTAATGTTTTGCTGGCGTAATAGATCGTGTGGAACACTTTGTCCCTTCTCTGCCCCAACACTGCCCCAATTGCAAAATCGCTGGCGTCACACATGAGCTCAAAAGGGAAAGTCCAATCAGGAGCTACCACAATAGGAGTCGAAATGAGTTTTTCCTTCAATAGTTCAAATGCTCTGAGGCAGGCTTCATCAAACTGAAAAGGCATATCCTTTTCCAACAGTGAACATAGCGGTTTTGTTATCCTTGAGAAATCCTTGATGAAACGCCTATAGAAACCTGCATGCCCAAGAAAACTCCTAACCCCTTTCACTGATGTAGGCGGCGGTAGACTATTGATGACATCAATTTTAGCCTTGTCTACTTCAATACCACCATCTGATACTCTGTGGCCCAGAATAATGCCCTCTTTTACCATGAAGTGGCACTTCTCCCAATTCAATACAAGATTAGTTTCAACGCATCTTTGGAGAACGGTAGTCAAATTCACCAGACAGTTATCAAATGAACTCCCGAATACAGAAAAATCGTCCATAAAAACCTCGAGGGTCTTTTCGACCATGTCAGAGAAGATGGACATCATGCAACGTTGGAATGTTGCAGGAGCATTACACAACCCAAAGGACATTTTCCGAAAGGCAAAGGTCCCATACGGACATGTGAACGTTGTTTTCTCCTGATCTTCGGGAGCAATTGAAATTTGATTATAGCCAGAATAACCATCTAGCAGACAGTAGAAAGCATGCCCAGCAAGTCTATCGAGCATCTGATCAATAAATGGCAAAGGGAAGTGATCCTTACAGGTTGACTTGTTTAACTTTCTGTAGTCCATACACACCCTCCATCCAGTCACCGTTCTGGTTGGAATCAACTCGTTATTCTCATTGGCTACTACCGTCATACCGCCCTTTTTTGGCACACATTGAATGGGACTGACCCAAGGACTGTCCGAGATAGGGTATATGATGCCCGCATCTAGCAGCTTTATGATTTCCTTCCGGACCACCTCCTTCATTATTGGGTTCAACCGCCTCTGATGTTCAATGGTCGGCTTGGATCCTTCCTCCAGTAGGATTTTGTGCATACAAAGGGATGGACTGATCCCTTTAATGTCTGAAATCGACCACCCCAGTGCCGTTTTATACTGTTTAAGCACTAGCAGTAGCTTCTCTTCCTGGCCTTCATCTAAAGATGCAGATATTATAACAGGCAAAGTGGAAGAATTTCCCAAGTATGCATACCTCAGATGATTGGGCAGGGGCTTTAACTCAAGGACAGGAGGTTCTACAACAGATGGTTGGGATTTGGAAGTAGATGCTTTTGGATCATTCAGCGACTCAAACTGTCTTTGGAACTGTGTAGGTCTCTGGGGTGCATCCAGCCAGTTAGCAAATTCAACATGGGTGCCCTCTTCATTAGCTCTGGTACCTCTTAGTGTAGCTTCTAAAGGGTCTGTCATGCATGTTTCTGAGAATACTTCCCTGACTGCATCATCAAGCACTTTAATCTGAAAGCAGTCTTCAGGGGTGTTCTGATATTTCATTGCCCTAAACACATTGAAAGTCACTTCCTGATCCTGTACTCTCATAGTCAGCTCCCCTTTCTGCACATCTATAAGGGTTCTCCCCGTTGCTAAGAATGGTCTACCCAGTATTATCGGGACCTCCCTGTCTTCCTCAAAATCCAGGACAATAAAGTCCGCTGGGAAGATTAACTTGTCCACCTTAACAAGCACATCCTCTACTATCCCCTTCGGGTACGTGAGAGATCTATCCGCCAATTGCAAAGTAACACTTGTGGGTTTGGCTTCATTCAGTCCAAGTTTCTTATATATTGACAGAGGCATCAAATTTATACTCGCCCCCAAATCACATAAGGCCTTGCCAATGAATTGGTCCCCGATAGTGCATGGGATCGTGAAACTTCCAGGATCTTTCAGTTTTGGCGGGAGCTTGTTCTGTAAAATAGCACTGCATTCCTCAGTCAGAGCCACTGTTTCATAATCTCCCATTTTTCTCTTCTTCGACAATATGTCTTTCATGAATTTAACATAGCTCGGCATTTGCTCCAACGCCTCTGCAAATGGGATGTTTATGTGAAGCTTCTTGAAAACTTCTAAAAACTTAGAAAATTGCTTATCAAGCTTTTGTTTCTGCATGCGCTGGGGGAATGGCAACTGCGGGATAGGAGGACTAGCTGTGTTCACTGTTGGGGTTGGTGATATGTGGTATTTATATCACATATCAGATTCGCTCAAGCTTAAGACGTTGCTTGTTTTTCGTTATTTATTATGCTCTTGCATATATTTTGTTGTTTTTATGCTCTCCCTGTTTGATGCAATAACTTTTCTCCCCAAAGAATTTTAAAGCTTCTTTCTGCTCTAGAATCTCCAGCTCTCCCCCTTTCTTTTTCCTGGCCTCCGCGTATATATCCCCTTTTTCCCTCCTTTTAGGTCATTAAAAACGAACCAGTCAAAACACCGGAGGTGACGCTGCGGCGCGGAACTTACACCCCTTTGGTGGCGCTGCGGCGCCACTCACGCTGCGGCGTGAAATTAAGAAGTCCTGTGGCCGCTGCAGCGCCAGATAATATCAGCATGGCCATGGGGTCGGCGCTGCGGCGCGAGATAGAGGCTGGGCTCTGCGCCGCAGCGCCGACCCCATGGCCATGCTGATATTATCTGGCGCTGCAGCGGCCACAGGACTTCTTAATTTCACGCCGCAGCGTGAGTGGCGCCGCAGCGCCACCAAAGGGGTGTAAGTTCCGCGCCGCAGCGTCACCTCCGGTGTTTTGACTGGTTCGTTTTTAATGACCTAAAAGGAGGGAAAAAGGGGATATATACGCGGAGGCCAGGAAAAAGAAAGGGGGAGAGCTGGAGATTCTAGAGCAGAAAGAAGCTTTAAAATTCTTTGGGGAGAAAAGTTATTGCATCACAGACAGCTCAGGAGTCCACGAAGAAGAGAAGACTTGGAGACAGAAAACCCTAGGAGTTTTCTTATTCCAAATCTTTAAGTTAATTGTGTATTACTGAGCAATGTTGAATGTGATAGAAATGTGTATTAGCACCATGGTTATGAACTAATATCTTTCTAGGATTGCAATGTAACCTAGTGTTAGCCTAATTAACTTTCTCTCCTATTTATATTAATGAATCATCTTGGGAATGGGTTGTTGTATTTCTTGCTTATTGACTGAATGCTTGACAGAGTTTTTGGTAGTGATATTAATGGATATTGAAGATTGGACATTAATATCTGGCTTCTAAAATACAATAACACTTGTCATGCCCTTGCCTAAAGGAATATGTGCATAAACTGCTGAATAGGATAGACATATCTCTATTTGCCTTGTGTAGTCTTGAGATTAATCTTATTGACCCTAGTCTAGTTGTTTTCATCGATAGACATATTGTGATTCATCTAGCTAGGGATGTGCATTTGGCCTTCGACAGAAGCATATGCGTAGTTCATTTCTCGGCTGGCCATTCCTTGATTTGTTTGTAATGTGGAGAGTTAGGAGTTTAGGCGACGCATTAGGGGAATTGTAATCCTAGCTTGTCTCACTACTACATCTTTTATTTCTCCCGCTTCCTTTAGTTATAATCAATAGTTGATAATTCCTCCACCAATCATTTGTTTAGATAAGACAGTATAGTGCTTACTTGAGTATTTGATTTGCATTTAAGACTTAGTCCTCGTGGGTACGACACCCTACTTCTTATATTACTTGTTGACCGCGTATACTTGCGCGTTAATTGTCGTTACATAAATCGGACAACAAGTTTTTGGCGCCGTTGCCGGGGACTTAGTAATATTTGTTATCAATATTAAAGCTAAGTCATTACAATCTTAATTTAGACTAATTTTATCTGTTTAATTTTCCTTTCAGGTGATCTCAACGGCGTATGCCACCTCGAAGGGGTCGGAATATAATACCTCTCGATCCCGAGGTTGATAGAACGTACAGACGCCTGCAAAGAGAAAAAGCTCGGGGCATAAATACTCCTGTTAAAATGGCTGAGGAACTTCAGAAATCTTTAAGGGAGCATGCTATGCCTCACATCGCAGATTTGCAAGCGAGCATTCTTAGGCCCGCAATCCAGGCAAACAATTTTGAGATCAAGCCGGGCACCATCCAAATGTGCTCCAATATTCAGTTTGGGGGATTACCAAATGATGACCCCAATGATCACTTGATGAACTTCTTGGAGATCTGCGATACGTTTAAATGCAACGGAGTGACTGACAATGCCATCAGACTGCGATTGTTTCCCTTCACTTTAAAGGACAAGGCCAAGAGCTGGCTACATTCACTTCCGTCAGGCTCCATAACCACATGGGATGACCTGGCTCAAAAGTTCGTGGCAAAGTTCTTCCCACCTGCTAAAACCGCCAGGCTCAGGCACGAAATTACCTCTTTTATTCAATTTGAGTCAGAGTCTTTGTACGACTCATGGGAGCGATTCAAGGATCTTCTAAGAAAATGCCCCCACCATGGACTGCCAGAATGGCTTCCCATCCAGACATTCTATAATGGGTTATCTGGAGCTACTCGATCGAGTATTGATGCTGCTTCTGGAGGAGCGTTCATGTCTAAGCATCACACAGCGGGGTATGAATTGGTGGAAACAATGGCGGCCAATAATTATCAATGGCCAAATGATAGGCAAGCCCCTAGAAGAGCAGCAGGAATATATGAGGTAGATCCAGTCACGCAATTAGCGGCTCAGGTTGCAGCGCTAACTAAAAGACTTGACACCATGGGAGTGCAAGCTGTGCAGAATGCTCAGAGTGTCGCATTGTTGTGTGAATTGTGTCAAGGGAGTCACACAACTGATCAGTGTGCCATAAGCCCCGAGTCAGTTCAATTTGTTTCCAACTACGGGAGGCAGCAAAATGCAAGTCTCCCTACTCATTATCATCCGGGCTTGAGGAATCATCCAAACTTGTCTTGGGGCAACACAAATAGCAATCAAGCACAACCGCCGACCACCAGGCCTAATTTCTCAAACCCTCCCGGTTTTCAAGCTCAAAATCAGTTCAACCAACAACCACAGAGTTCTCATAATCAGTTCCACCATCCCCCACCTCATCAGGAAAGAAAACCTAGTTTGGAAGATCTCCTGTCTCGATATATTGCCCAAAATGAGACAAGGAGCAGTAATCAAGAGGCTTCCATCCGGAACCTTGAAGTCCAAATGGGACAGTTGGCCTCTGCTTTGAATAGTCGACCGCAAGGCACATTGCCGAGTGACACTGATGTCAACCCGAAACGGGATGGGAAGGAACACTGCAAAGCAGTTACACTCCGAAGTGGGAAAACTATAAATGAAAAGGGTGGAGAGAGTCCTGTAGTGCAAGAAGAAGTGACTCTAGAGGAATCTATTGTGGAGCAGAGTGATGATAAGCAACGGGGTGAGGTAAACGCTCAAGAAAGCCCTTCATCACCAACTGTTGTCCGATTTATGTAACGACAATTAACGCGCAAGTATACGCGGTCAACAAGTAATATAAGAAGTAGGGTGTCGTACCCACGAGGACTAAGTCTTAAATGCAAATCAAATACTCAAGTAAGCACTATACTGTCTTATCTAAACAAATGATTGGTGGAGGAATTATCAACTATTGATTATAACTAAAGGAAGCGGGAGAAATAAAAGATGTAGTAGTGAGACAAGCTAGGATTACAATTCCCCTAATGCGTCGCCTAAACTCCTAACTCTCCACATTACAAACAAATCAAGGAATGGCCAGCCGAGAAATGAACTACGCATATGCTTCTGTCGAAGGCCAAATGCACATCCCTAGCTAGATGAATCACAATATGTCTATCGATGAAAACAACTAGACTAGGGTCAATAAGATTAATCTCAAGACTACACAAGGCAAATAGAGATATGTCTATCCTATTCAGCAGTTTATGCACATATTCCTTTAGGCAAGGGCATGACAAGTGTTATTGTATTTTAGAAGCCAGATATTAATGTCCAATCTTCAATATCCATTAATATCACTACCAAAAACTCTGTCAAGCATTCAGTCAATAAGCAAGAAATACAACAACCCATTCCCAAGATGATTCATTAATATAAATAGGAGAGAAAGTTAATTAGGCTAACACTAGGTTACATTGCAATCCTAGAAAGATATTAGTTCATAACCATGGTGCTAATACACATTTCTATCACATTCAACATTGCTCAGTAATACACAATTAACTTAAAGATTTGGAATAAGAAAACTCCTAGGGTTTTCTGTCTCCAAGTCTTCTCTTCTTCGTGGACTCCTGAGCTGTCTGTGATGCAATAACTTTTCTCCCCAAAGAATTTTAAAGCTTCTTTCTGCTCTAGAATCTCCAGCTCTCCCCCTTTCTTTTTCCTGGCCTCCGCGTATATATCCCCTTTTTCCCTCCTTTTAGGTCATTAAAAACGAACCAGTCAAAACACCGGAGGTGACGCTGCGGCGCGGAACTTACACCCCTTTGGTGGCGCTGCGGCGCCACTCACGCTGCGGCGTGAAATTAAGAAGTCCTGTGGCCGCTGCAGCGCCAGATAATATCAGCATGGCCATGGGGTCGGCGCTGCGGCGCGAGATAGAGGCTGGGCTCTGGCGCTGCGGCGCCAGAGTGTAATAAAATGACACAATTACCCCTGCAAGCTGGAGATGACTCAAAAAGCCCTGCATCAAACAGGGAGAGCATAAAAACAACAAAATATATGCAAGAGCATAATAAATAACGAAAAACAAGCAACGTCTTAAGCTTGAGCGAATCTGATATGTGATATAAATACCACATATCATCTATCTCTATAGATCTTTATCCCCAAAATATAGGATGCTTCTCCCAAGTCCTTCATGGAGAAGTGTTTAGATAACCAGATTTTAATCGATTGTAGCATAGGAATGTCATTCCCTATCAGTAATATATCATCAACATATAATACAAGGAATGAAACTGCGCTCCCACTAACCTTCTTGTTCACACATGGTTCATCGTCGTTTTTGACAAAATCAAACTCTTTGATTGTCTCATCAAAACGAATGTTCCATCTACGAGAAGCTTGCTTCAATCCATAAATGGATCGTTGCAGCTTACAGACTTGATTTGTTCCAACCTTTGAAACAAATCCCTCTGGCTGTGTCATATACACATCCTCCTCAAGTTTCCCATTGAGGAAGGCCGTTTTCACGTCCATCTGCCAGATCTCATAGTCGTTATAAGCTGCAATCGCAAGCAAAATCCGAATGGACTTGAGCATAGCTACTGGTGAGAAGGTTTCATCATAGTCAACTCCTTGTCTTTGTTTGAAACCTTTTGCAACCAGTTGGGCCTTATAGGTCTCTACCTTGCCGTCCGCTCCAGTCTTTCTTTTAAAGACCCATTTACACCCAATAGGCTTAATGCCTTCAGGTGGTGAAATCAAAGTCCATACTTTGTTTTCATACATGGAGTCCATTTTGAATTTCATAGCTTCAAGCCATTTCCCTGAGTCTTTATTACTCATAGCCTGTTCGTAATTCAATGGATCATCATCATTCATGATGTGTACCTCATCGTCATCCTCTATAACGAATCTATATCTCTCAGGTATCTTCGGTACTCTTCCAGATTTACGAACAGAGTATGGTATAGTAGGTTCTTCTACTTTGTCAGGTACCTGACTTTGATCCGTGGTAATTTGTGGGTCTTGAACTTCTTCAAGATATATCTTACTCCCACTGACCCCTTCATGGATAAAATCCTTTTCCAAGAAGGCAGTATGTTTCGCAACAAACACCTTTTGATCAGTTGGATGATAGAAATAATACCCTAAAGTTTCTTTAGGGTATCCCACAAATCTACACTTATCGGATTTAGTCTGTAGCTTATCGTTTTCAAACTTTTTGACATAAGCTGGACAACCCCAAGTCTTAACATGCTTAAGATTTGGTTTCCTCCCCTTCCATATCTCATATGGAGTCTTTGGGGCGGATTTGGTAGGTACCTTGTTAAGTAGGTATACAGCCGTTTCTAGGGCATATCCCCATAAGGAAATTGGAAGGTCGGTAAAACTCATCATAGATCGAACCATGTCCAACAGTGTTCGATTTCTCCTTTCAGATACTCCATTTAACTGTGGTGTACCTAGAGGAGTCCATTGTGAGATTATACCATTTTCTTTGAGATAATTGAGAAACTCACCGCTTAAGTATTCTCCACCTCAATCTGATCAAAGTATCTTTATACTCTTGCCCGTTTGTTTCTCTACTTCACTTCTGAACTCTTTGAACTTTTCAAATGATTCTGATTTGTATTTCATTAAATACACATATCCAAATCTTGAGTGATCATCAGTGAAAGTAATAAAATAAGAATACCCACCCCGTGCACTTGTTGTATAGGTCCACAAACGTCTGTGTGAATCAATGCCAACAACTCTGTAACTCTTTCTCCTTTTCCACTAAAAGGAGATTTAGTCATTTTACCTATGAGACAAGATTCACAAGTTGGATATGATTCATAATCAGATAACTCAAAGAGCCCATCTTTATGCAACTTGGATAATCTTGTTTCATTGATATGACCGAGTCTACAGTGCCACATGTAGGTATAATTAATATAATCTCTTTTCCTTTTCTTAGTTTGTTCAATTTGAAAAATATTTTCTTGTAAGTCAAGTGTATAAAGTCCATTTCGCAAATTTCCAACACCATATAAAATATCGTCTTTATAAATAGAACAACTATTGTTCTTTATAACAACGTTAAATCCTTCCATATCCAATACAGAAATTGAAATAATATTTTTAATAATATTCGGAACATAATAACAATTATTAAGATAAATGGACTTGCCCGAAGGCATTGCTAAATAATAAGTTCCTACAGCTAATGCAGCAACCTTTGCTCCATTCCCCACTCGTAGGATCACCTCATCATTGTTCAGCTTTCTACTTCTGACCAGTCCCTTCACATTATTACATATGTGAGAACCACAGCCGGTATCCAATACCCAAGTAGAATTTTGACTTTCTGAAAAATTAATTTCAATCATGAACAAACCTTGATTGGAAGTCGAAGCTTCTCCATGCTTCTTCTTTGCCAGAAACTTCTTGCAGTTCCTCTTCCAATGACCCGGCTCGTTGCAATGGAAGCACATTCCTTTGCTAGTTGGATCAGATTTCTTTTGTTCCTTTATGTTCACTTTGCCCTTGGTCATCCGAGATCGGAAGAGCTCCTTAGATATCTCATATCTAGCAGTCCTACTTTGTTCACCATACAACTCCTTGAGGTGAATCAACATAGTAGGAGTATCCATGTTTTCGTGCTGACGCTAAAGCTCGTTATTCATGGATGCGAGCATGATGCATTGAGCCACAGATGCATCATCTTGCCACTTTACAATGGTGGCAATCTCTTCCTCAGAGGATGTTTCTGGAACAGTTCCAGGGACAGGTGAGTTTAGGACATAAGAAATCTTTTCAGCAGTGAGAACTATTCTCAGATTTCCTAGCCAGTCCGTATAATTCGGCCTGGTAAACTTATTAGCATCAAGTATGCTTCGCAGTGAAATTAGTGATTTTGACATTTTTAAAATTTTGCATGTGAAAAACAACATTTTAGCAAACATTCATTTTATTAATTTTGCATACCAAAATAAATTTAGGTCTTTATTTTAAATTGGTATCTCCCACTATTTTTATCAAACTATATTACCCTCACTTATATAGTTCGGCAACATCTAATTAAAGATTTGCTAGTGAGAATAAGGATCCCATTTCAAATGTATATAACCTTGTGGATAGCACAACAAGCGATATACAAATAAATAGGTAGACAACTCTTGTCAATTACATCACTATATAACTCCTTTTATTTTGCCTCTTAAATCATAATGGTCAAGTGTGTGCACATCCGAACTAAAACGATTTAAGTTAAGTCCAGCCTAGCACTTCTATAAATTCAAAAAAGAAAAATGTTCGTCCTTGTGGATAGCACAACAAGACTAGATCGTTCAATTTTCTTGATAAGCATCAAATGTGATTAATTAACATCTTAAATATGCAATACTCACCTTGTGGATAGCACAATAAACTCATATTAAATATTTAATACTCTATTAATTTATCATGCTAGAAGGCGACGTTCGATATTCCAAATATCATTTGAACGCTTCGGACTTAATATTATTTCTTTGAGGGATTTGTTATTATTTGTCTCATCTTGTTTAGCGTGCATGCACATATATATATAAAATACGCGTCATTTTATTAAACATGCGAAGCATGTTTGCATAAAATATAATATATATAATATTTAGCATGCAATATAGAATACTATATTCTACCAAGATTGATTATGGACTTTTATTATAGTTTGGTTCACTAGAGCCACCAAGTGAACCAAAAGGTCAAACCTAGGAGTGCAAGAATTTAAATTTAAATATAACTATTACATTTAAACCCGGGCTCCATACAAACGGGTCTTCACGCGCTCCTTGCTCCTTGGTCTCCAATTTTTTCAAGATAATTCTAACTATTTCTATTACATTAAACTATTTAATTTAAATAGAAACCTTGATCAGCAGTCAAGGGGAAGTACATAGGAGGGAGATAGAATTTTACATCACGAATTTTTTTTTTAGAGAAGACGAGGTACACAGACCCCATTTAATAAAATCCATTCATTCAAGCATTCAACTAAAATAAAATCCAATCACATTGGTCAAATAGTCCATAATCAATCCCCATTTATTATCATACATATCACCATATATATCAATAAATAAATATTCATCTCATGAATTAAAACATTTCATATATATATGAGTATCATTTAATGGGCAATTTTAAATTGCATGAAATCCAATTTCAAGATTAAAATAAACTCTTTATTTTAATTATAAAATTATTTAGAATATAATATATAAATATATCATATTTATTTTTTTAAAAAGAAGTCACCTTCTTTTATTAAAAGAGTCCTGCAGGTTTATTAAAAGAGTCCTTTCCTGATGGGTCACATTCTTTTTGGAGTAAGAAAGAGACAACACATTTTCTTTGCAGAATTCAAGATTAGCACCCAAAAAAAAAATTGTGATTCGTCCCAAAAAAAAAAAAAATGTCATTTTTTTTTCTTAAAAAAAAATAATTTTATACAATAAAATTATGCCCAATAAATTATTTTAAATATATACCCATATGTATATGAAATCAAAAATAAATTAATAATTGCATAAAAGTTTGGCTCTGATGCCACTGTTGGGTTTGTACGAAATCGTGATGCAATCAAATTGTAAAAATTAGCGGAAGCATGGTATATCAGAGTTTAAAAAATTTCTACAAAACCATTACCCGGATCATCCTTTATGCAAATTATTAATTTAAAACGATAAATAAGAAGTTATGGAATCATACCCTTGTAAAACGAACCTTCCACAGGTACGAGTTCAACTCCTTGTTCTTCGTGATCTCCTTGAATTTCTGGATTAGATTCCTTCCTTTGATCAACGTTAGCCATCCAAGTGTTTGGCCTCTAGAGGTGATCCACCAAGGAAGATGAATTATCAAGAAGGAGGGTGGTTGGCTTAGTTTTCTATCCTATATAGAAAAGGAGTACTCTCCAACAATTAAAATTTCATCAAGTAATATCTATTATAAGAATCCTCTTATATAGATATTGGTCAACCCTTCTAATCCTATTAGACATGTGATTTCTTTTAATTAATTAAACTTCTTTAATTAATTTAGGCTTCCCACCACATGGGAAATAATTAATTAAATTCATTTAATTAATTTGTCTCCTAATCTTATTAGGAATAAATGAGAGTACTAATATTAAATTAATTACTAAACTCCTTTAGAAATTAAAATAATAATAATATTAATAATATTAATAAGACTCCTCTTATTAATTTATATTTAATATTTCCAAAATATTAAATAATAAATATTAAGCTATTTAATTTATTCTATCACCATAGATTAAATTAATTTCACTTAATGTATTATTACGATTATGCCATTACCTTCTTAAATAATTATTCTTCCTTTTATGGTATGACCCTTCAGGTTCTCCATATTAAACCGGTTGTGAATAAATCAATTAGAACAATTCTAATCTTATTTAAATAAATAAATTAAACTAATAATCTATTTAAATAAATAATATTTATTCTACAATAGGGATAAGCCTCCCTAGCGATCAACGACTTTCCAGATAATATAGATTTCAACATTAATCATAAAAGAACCTGTGAGTAAATAGTTACCATACAATTCAATCCTTCCACCATACAATGTCCCAATTAAATATAAGACATGAATTTACTGTCAAGTCTTATTTTATTTAATTATATGTATTTCGATTAGAAAATGCACAACTCCAAATAATGTAAATTAGAAACTCCTTTCTAATTTCATTTTACCTTGGCCAAGGATTCCTGGGTTGTCATTTAACGAATCACATAGGACATATCTCCTCCTTTACTAGAGGTGGTAGATTCTTTATTGATCATTTATTGTCTCCATATGTAACTCATTATACCCAAGCATACCCTTTTATATACCCTAAAGGGCTTTAAGGAATAAGTCAAAGTATAATTCATTACATACAAGATACTATGATGATCTCAAGTCCAAGGATCACTTATACTACTATCACATTAGGAATTCCTATTGACAGGCGAGTAAAACTCCATTAGGTATTCCATAGCGAGTCACGTTCAGTGAACTTATTCTCCAATAAGCACCTACATACTTGCTTTAGTGTCTCCACACAAATAATTATGAGATCAATCATCCTCATCTAATGAGCAAGCAGCATATGTACTAATCTATCCGGATTTACTAATCCCCTTTTTAGTAATCCCATGATTAGGAACTATTTTAGTTTTAGAGCTTTCTAAGAATTTAGATCTCATTGGCATGATCATCATCATGATTCTAAAAGCATTGCTTAAAACTATGGGTTATTTACATATTATAAAAACAGCATCATGTAGATAATTAAATGCCTTTAATAAATGAATATTTTTATTAATAAATAAATAAGATTGCCTCCAAAGTATATGCTTTATCATCATACATGATTAGCTTGTATGCATACTACTTTCACCATTTTGTTGAGGAACTCTTCAATTTGCTTTCCAGCCACCTTTTCTTTGGCTTTGATAACTGGTTTGATCACCCGATGAGGCAGGTATAATGGATTATCCTTTGGTACGATGGCAATGTTGTTTGAGGTGGAACCTTCATCGTTCTCGTAGTTCCATAGGACCCTCTTCAGACTAATAATTGGATACTGAGGTCTGAAGGGCAAGATTAAAGGCTCAGGTGCTGCCACCTTCACAGGATTTTGTGTTTCTTAAACCCCTTTCCCTGGCAGTACTAAGGTTGTGAGGACTGGCTCCCTATCATAAGAAACGAAAGCAACTGTATCCTGATTCCATGAAGTGGGAATAAAGAAAGTGTCTTCATCTGGGAGGCCATAATCCCGATTCCCTCTTATCAATTCACCGCTTTCAATCATGTTCTGAATCAGGTTACGAAGTGCCCAGCAATCCTCAGTATCATGGCCGGGTGAATTGGAGTGGTACTGACAGATTTGGTCAGGCTTGAAATTCTTGGATCGAGGGTTCAATGGAGGAAATAAGTCTGCAACCATTCCCTCGTTGATTAACATTTGGAGGATCTCCTCCATTGACTGGTTTATGTTAGTTAAATTCCTTTGAAATAAGAATTTCCTACCAGTTTGGATATTTTCCTCTTTAGCTATTTTGTCAGCCCAGGGTTCATGCTCATGAGACCGTTAGTGATCCCTCCTAGGATTGATCTCCAGTGTGGGAGGACGATCGGCGTCAGACTGGTTGGCATGTTTCATCACCTGTCTGGTGATCTGATGCTGGTAGACGACCAATTCTGCTAATTGTTCGATTTATTCCTTGATAGACCTTATCTCCTGCTCTATCAGGAATCTACTTTCTGAGACTTCCAAACTGTCAGGGCTGTTGTTGCTGGATTGAGTTGATTCTCTGACATATCAAAGGTATTTGGATCCTTTTCCATTTTTGGTGCTAATCATGTTGACATTCTTCTCTTTGTGCTGAGGTAGGGGATTGTCTTGTACGTGTGGTTGTTCTGGTTTGGTCACCACAATCTCTCCATTGTCAATCATGTCTTAGATTTTATGCTTGAGAGACCAACAGTCTTGAGTGTCATGGCCCAGGGATCCGGAATGGTAAGCACACTTCTTGCTTGGGTCAAAATTCCGTGCACCAGTGTTAGTTGGTGGAAGGAGTTGGACTATCTTCTTCTGTGCCGTCAACAGCTTTAGCGCATTCTCGAGTGAATCCCCTAGAGGGGTGAAAGTTCTTCGATGCCTGACCTCTATATTTTTCAAAAATAGAAGATTTGAAGGCTGTACTGAAGCTTGGAAAGGGGTATAGTTCCTCCTTTAAATGGGTATATTTCTTGACTCGCCCCTTGGATTTTGTCCTTGTAACACTAAGGACACTTCTTCATCTTTCTTTTTGAGTACTCTCCGGGGATTACTCCCGTAATTTTCAAACTGGATATGTTCAGCAACAGCTTTGAGGGCGGTTAGATCTATCTTCCCGGACTTAAGCCCCATTTCTGCCATCTCGCCGTGTTTGATCATTTCAGAGAATGGTTTTCCTATGCCTGCTAGGACCTTTTCATAATATGGAGCTTCTTGAATATCAATGAAGGTCATAACTATCTCAGACTCAGTCATGGATGGGGTGACTTGTGTTGCAACTAGTCTCCATCGTTGAGCATATTCTCTGAATAATTCAGTGTTTTGTTTCTTAATTTTGGTTATCTAGTATCTATCCAGAGCCAGCTGAGATTGGAAGCTATATTGACTGAGGAAAGTATGTGCCAGCTCTTCCCAACTGTGAATTTTGGAGTTGTCCAGACGGGCATACCAAGCTCTGGCCTCACCAGTTAAACTTTTTTGGAATAATTGCATTCGAAGTTTCTCGTCCTCTGCATAAGATCTGAGTTCTCCAATGAAAACTTTCAGGTGGGTATAAGGGTCTCCCAATCCATCATATTTTTTCAAAATCAGGGACTTGAAATTTCTCGGGATAATGAGCCCCGGGTAAAATACAGAGGTCAGAGTAATTAACACTACCGAATGCCCCAGTCCCTTTGATAGACCAGAGAGTTTCTTCCATCTGCTGTACTTTCTTCAGAATGTCACCAGCTTCCTGTTCTTTGTTGAGGATGGTGATTTCAGGAGTTTTGTCGGTTGTGTCCGGGTTTTGTGGTCCAGGAATCTGAGTATCTGTCTTCTTAGTTTCTTTACTGCCACCACTACCACCAGGTGTTCCTGGTTCTGTGTGAGTTTGGGCTTGCTTCCCTTTAAGGGCCTTGCTTTGTTCTCTCAGAAAACTAGCCAATTTGGCTATCTGATTCTCCAGTCCTTTAAACTCCTCCCTAGATACAGGGGTGGATTCTGGTTGAGCACTGGAAGTCATGTCCGTGAATGGATTTAGTGCCTTCTTAGACTTAGATCTAGTGACAGGACCAATTTTTCACCTACAACAAAATGTAGGTGTGTCAATTTTCTGATGTAGGTAGGGATATGATGCATGCCATGATGTGGTTTTGTGGTTTTTTAATCTTATCCTAAAAAACAGAGGTTAGTTATTTTGATGACAGGATGACAAGATGTATATGATAGGAAATGTAAATCTTTATTATGATATTTACATTGTGTGCCTTTACATTTGGAATTGAAAACTTGACATTGAATTGAAAGAGGAAGGCATAAAGAAGCTTCCCATCGGATTTGGTTAATCAGAGGCTGACCTATCTTAGGCTACTCTTGCGGCTTTTTGGCATGAAGGTCCCTAGATCATCGCAATCTACTAGAGGGGAAAATAATCCGATCTTTCAATTGGAGCGAATCTGGGTGGTGCATTTTCATGATCCCCAGAGACTTAGCCATCCCCAGAGACATTAATTATCACCGACGGGTTTTGCCTCCTGGAGGAGGAATCACAACATACATCACGCCTCGCCGTATACATATGATGGCATTGGTGCGAAGCACTAATATGGGTGCGAAGCATTAATATGGATGCGAAGCACTAAAAAAGCAGGAAAACATTAATTCACATTCATTCAATGTAAATACGCAGCATTCACGCATTCATTCAATGTAAAGACGTAGCATTCACACATCCTTTCAATCACATACGTAGTTTTGAAAGGGAATTTTTGAAAAGATTTTAACTCGGCCTAAGCCCTCTATTGTACCCAGCGAAGTCGCTACTTGTCGACGTCGAAAAAAATCCGCGGGTCGGGTCACAACCCGGATCTTTCTCTCTTCCTAAGTTATCTCTACCCTTACTCTTTTTATTGCGAAGAAGGTTTTGAAGGGTTTTTTAGGAAAAGGCCAACATGTATCATGTCGACGATTGAACGTTTTACATAGTCGCTAGTTAGTAGATTTGAAATGCTTGCACCAACTCAACCGAGTTTTGTTTGAAAGAGGCCCAATTGCTAGACACTGTTGAAACTTGATCTTTGAAAACAAAGTTTGAGTTCGGGGGCTTGGTTAAGTGTGGGGAAGGTGTTAGGCACCCCCACGACTCCCGTGTAAACACGGTACCACATCTTTTCAATTTTTTCCTTTTAAATCTGCAATGTGTGTGTGAATGTTGTTTGAAAATTGGGCCTATGTTCTATTCAAAGCATGTCTATGCATCGTTGAACCTATTAACGAAGGGTTTGATTTGATTTACAAAATGTCTTTGATTTGATTTGCAAAAGTGTTTGATTTGATTTGCAAAAGCTTCTTTTTTCGATAAGATTATTGAAATGATGTTTTGAAAGCAGGTTATCAAACCCTTACACTAACATAGGAATTGAAGCATATTGATACTTTAATTTTATCTTTTCAGCCTTTGGCTAAATTTTAATGGTGATTGTCGGGTTGCGAAGCATCCTCGATCACAAAATATATACAAGTGTCAGTCTTCTAAGTGGCATAACAGCCATCAGAGTGACTCTGACACGATAAACCATATTTTTACTATGTTGAGACCTTAAATCCGGATAACCGTTTTAAGGTCTTTTGTATGTACATTTTTACAGAAAACCCGGCAGGATATATTCGTAAAGTGGAGTTTGTCCATCGTGGGAATCAAATTCTGATCAATTAGATCATGAATCCCACGATTCCTGGGTTCACATACGGAAGCTAATAAACCTGCATAGTTCATATTTACACAGAAATATATCCCAAATGTCGCCAGAATCGAGGATTCATTCAGTAAATCCTGGTTCACACCTAGCCGAAGCGTCTCGTTCCCACTAGATAGCGATCTAAGGGCTGCGAGGTTGCTTTGGTAACTAAAACTCGAAAAAAGCTAGATGTAAATAAATCTCAGCCATTCTAGATTCCCGGTTCTATCTGGACCTGTTTTGAACCGTGTGAAAGCTTGAATTGGCAAGATTTAAATAAATCTAGTTCGCCCACAGAAATGTCAGTGCCGATTCATATCAAATGAATATTTATAGCAACAATTTAATAAAAATGAGTAAAATAATATATATACAATTATATATACGAAAGCTGTAAAGGGTGATGGGTTTCACACCGGTGAATATATATATATATAAGCCACAGAATGATCTAGGCTGGACAGAATTGAAATATATATAGAAAAATAATAAGAAGGGTGATAGGTTTTCACGCCTGTGCCCGGACTAAAATTGAAATATATATATATATATATATATATATTTAAATATAGAAATAAAAGTAGTCAACCAAGACTGGGAAGATAATCCAGTGTGGTGAATGTTGCAGATATATATAAAAACAGTAAAAAGGCCACAGAATAATCCAGGCCGAACTAGAATGTAAATGTATAGAAAAGTAGTCAACCAAGATTGGAGAAATAACCCAGTGTGGTGAATGTTGCTTATATATGCATAAATATATATAAAAGCAGTAAAAATACCACAGAATGATCCAGGCTGAACTGAAATATAAAAATATATATATATGGACAGAAAAGTAGTCAACCAAGACTGAGAAGATAACCAAGTGTGGTGAATGTTGCCTATATATGCATAAATATTTATAAAAGCAGTAAACTACCGCAGATTTGACATTCGGGCTTGACAGAATTGAAAAGTTAGTACATATACAATTAATTATATACAAAAAAAAGAGTTAAAACCAGACTGGGAAGCTAACCCAGTCCGACGAAGTTGATACTAACGAAGGTGCAAGTATATAAAAGCTGCTGGAAGCAATGAATCGTCAAGCTGAGTTGTAGAAATGCCAAAAAAAATGCTTTTAGACACTAAAATGTACCAAAAGTTGACAAAAATAGCCACAGAACTGAGTTCCGGGCATATTTAGAAAACGAAACTTGATATGCAAGTGTATAAAGTACGAAGAAGTAATATAAACTTGCTGATCGTAAAAATACTCACAATGGACTGCTACACGGGCTTTTTGCCAAATTATAAGCTTTAAACGTCCAAATATACCGGTTATTTTTTGATATGTGGTAGTATATGGGTATATCTACGTGTTAGAGTGAAAAAAATTGGGTTTGGAAGATAAGAAAATAGCTGGAAAACCAAACGGGCATAGGTTCAGAGCGTTTTTGAATTATAAAAATGGGGGGGGGGGGGTCACCACTTATTTATAGACCAGGGAGCCTCCACTCTAACTGCGGCAGCCGTAGGTAGAGGTGCGGCTCCACGTGGCATGGGCCCCGTGATGGGTTCTGTCGTCTCGAAGTAGTGCACTCCGAGCAACGCGAGGTCGAAGTCGAAACGTTCTAACTTCTGATCGGAGCGTCCGTTTGAGGCGTCCGTTTGATTATATGGACTTCTTCAACAGAAATGGCTAACTAGGGGTTTAAGCTCTTGGGGAAAGATATCAAAAGTAGGTCCAAACCTTGTCCACCAAAGAGTAAACCAGAAGGGGAGCTGACTCTTAAATTTATGGTCGAATTGAATAAACCACGAAAGACTAAAGGAAGGATTTTGGAATAAGAAGGTTTTATTCCATGCTTCAGTATAATCATAATAGCAGAATTGGCTATCAAGATTATCTAACTGTTTAAGATCAGAAGGATGATTACCCCAATCAGTCATTGAAATAATCTATTTAATATAAAGTGAATGATAAATGACTTTGGAATTATCATTCCTATCATAGATGGGCTTGATAATAATTGACTGAGTTTGAAGAAGAATTTCTTTATAATACGCAAGGGATTTATAAGGAGCAAAAGGAGGATAATGTCATCCAGTTGGGAAGAACTGGGCAAGCCAATTTGACTGGATCATCAATAGGTTTCATATGAGATTCAATATGAAATAGATTGACTGTGTAATTGGGAATATACTGCGAATGAAGTTAATCTGGATTAGGGTTACTAGACGAAGACAACGAAGCGAATGGATCCCTTGACTTTGGTGACTGGGCCAAAATCGTGTTATAAGGCTTTGGAACAGTACCAAGAAGACGATACCTATTGGCTACATCCACTGCAGGAACTGGGCTTACTAGATGAGGAATTAAAGCTCCTTTGGGCCTTTGACTTGGGCTTGGAGGGGGCCTAACTGCATTGTTACCACCTCTCACGCTCATTTTTCAGGTGTACCTGAATTAATAAACTCTCGAGTGAGAAAATCAGGAACTGAATTTTACTACCTTTAATATATTCAATATCAAAATCAAAAATACTTAGTATTGTTTGCCATCTAGCAAAAATATGCTTAGCAGCTATATTTTTAACATCCTTTTCTAAAATATATTTGGCAGATTTGTAATCAATTCTAACCAAAAATCTTTGATATAATAAATCATGTTGAAATTTACTAATGTATAGAACTAATGCTAGAATTTCTTTTTTAATTGTGCTATAATTACTTTGAGCCTGATTTCATACACTAGAATGAAACCAAACAATTTCCTCAGAAGAAGCAGGGGTTAATTTCTACTTGAAAATACCTCTGAATCCATTTTTAGAAGCATCGGTTTCAATAATTTTAAATGCAAATTCATTTGAGATGCCAAGGCAATGCAATACTTTAACGTATTTTTTTGACTTGTTGGACGATGGATGTATGTTCATCAGTCCAAGGAGGGGGATTCTTTTGTAAACGATGAAACAGAGGTTTACAAATCTTTCTAAGATTTTGGTAGAACTTACCAACATAATTCATAGATCCTAAAAATCGCTGAAGTCGAGTTTCATCAATGATTTTATCAGGGAATTTGTCTGCAAATTGAATGACTCGCTGAATGGGTCGAATAACACCATGATTAATATCGTGACCAAGAAATTTGACCCTAGTCTGAAAGAGACTACATTTAGTAGGCGAAAGGACTAAACCATTGACTTTGATATTTTTGAAGAACGAATTCAAATGCTTGTGGTGTTCTTCAATTAATTTAGAGAAAACAAGAATATCATCAATGTAAACAATGATGAAATGGCTAAATGGGTTCAAAATATCATTGAGAATATTCTGAAATTCACTAGGAGCATTCTTGAGTTCGAATGGTTGAACAATCCATTCGTAATGACCAAAAGGAGTTGTGAAAGCAGTTTTGTATCTATCACTGGGATGAATACTAATATGCCAAAATCTTGACTTAAGGTTAAATTTACTAAAAACGGTTGCATTACTAAGTCAACTAAATAGGTCTTCTTTGTTAGGCAACGGGTACCTAATCCTTTTAAGGACCTTGTTTAGATGCTTGTAATTAATAACTAGTCAGGGGACTCCACTTTCTTTCTCAGTTTCATTATTAATATAAAAAGCTAGACAAGACTAAGGAGA
This sequence comes from Panax stipuleanatus, assembly GCA_020205555.1. NCBI lineage: Eukaryota > Viridiplantae > Streptophyta > Magnoliopsida > Apiales > Araliaceae > Panax > Panax stipuleanatus. The sequence goes on along the minus strand of CM035121.1, from coordinate 53,075,191 downwards.
TTTACTATGTTTAATTAAACCCTTTGCAAGCAAATCATTGATTTCTTGCTTACAAAGCTCCATTTGCTGGTGATTCATTTGTATAGGTCGAGCCTTAGTAGGAATTAAGTATTTCTTAAATTCCTTAGCATAGGGTAACCTTACAACATGATTTCTTCTGTGTCAAAAAGCATTGGGAGAATCAGCACAAAGGGTTTTATTCATAAATTTCTTAAGTTCTTCGATTTTTTCTTGAACCTCGTTATTGAGAAGAAGTTCTTCAACATATTTGTATCTAATTTCTTCTTTTAAGAATTTTAACTTAGTAGTTTTACAATTCAACAAGTTTAAAGATTTTGAAATAGATTCATCTTGAATAAATTTCAAATCTCTTTCTTTGGGCTGAGTAATGAATTTAAACACTACCTTTTGACCCAAATGTTCAGTGGTTAAACCATTATTACTGGTAGTGAATGGATGCAATAAATATATAAACGGAAGACCTAAAATAATCTTATCCGTCAAGTTGCGAATTAAAACAAAAGTGGTTTTAAAACACATACTATCTTGACAAATATGAACTTTAGGAAACTTATATTTTATTTCCATCTTGCTACCGTTAGTATAGTTTAATTTCTCACTAGTTTTCTTGTAAAACTTTGTAGGGATTAAACCTTCTTGAATACAATTAAGATATGCGCCAGTATCAACTAAAGCAGGAAGCTCAATTAAAAAGGTCTTATCAATGACTAGCTTAACAATAATATACCATTTTTAAATGGTAATATCCCTTAATCTTTTTAATGAATTACCTTGAACCATGAGAATTGACTCTTTATCTTTAGCGTTAGAAGATTCATCTTCTTCATCCTCCTCTGAAGAATCAGAAATGTGAAGGTCTGACTCTTTAGCTGCAAGATTAGTCATTTCTCTTCTTAAATCAGAAATCTCAGTTTTAAGACCTAAAATTTCCTTTTTAAGTTTATTAACTTCTCGATTTAACTCGGATAAAGTTATTTCTCTATCAAGAGTCTTAAATCTTTCTAAAGTTTTATTAAGGCTAATAATAAGTTTATCTTTTCCTTTAATAACCATATTTTTCCCTGAATTTTTTTTAGTTAACAATTCTTTTAGTTGTTTTATGTACTCAGTTTTTAACTCTGAGTCAGTAATTTTACTAATTAAATCAATTAACAAAGATCTTTCTTCGTCATCTTTGTTAAGCACATTAATTATTTTATTATAACAGTCAGATCTGCAATTATCTGTACACAAAGTGACTTCATTTTCTTCAGTATTGGTTTGATCCTCTTCATCGTTATTAGAGGAATAAAGAATTTCAGAATAATCGTTGCTATCAATGTCATTCTCTATTCTTATTAACTCTAAAAGCTTATTAGTTTCTTCAGCAGAAATGTTCAACTGACTTAATTTCTGTTTAATCTTACACTCATTTTTATAATGACCTTTTCGGCCGCAATTATGACAAGTAATTTTACTTTTGCCATAAGTGTTTATTTGTGAGAAGATTTTTTATTATGAGTTTTTATTTTTGACTTAGGTTTCTCATAATAGTTATCTTGATTTTTAAACTGACTGGATCTTTTCTTATGATGCTTACTACTTTTGCGTTTTTCAATATGCTTTTTCTGATGCTTTCTTCTAGAGGGAGCAACAGGAGGTAAACCATATTGTTCGCAGAAAGTTCCAAGCTCATATTTAGCTTTGTTTTTGTCTTTACTAGCTTGTTTAGCAAGTTTATAATCAATACACATTTTTAAGCCGATCTTTTGAATATAACTGATTATATCACCATAAGTTAGGTTATCATAATCAATATATCCTAAAGTTTTACTAAGCTCTTCTCTAATTTTGTGGGCAAACAAATTAGGAAGACCATTGACAAACTTTTCTTTCCAGAAAGGCTTATTACTATCACTTCTCATCTTGACACGAGAAATAAAAATATCTTTGCACCATCTAAAATCACTTGGAGTGGGATAAGTGAGATTACTCAACTGATTATGAATTCTTTCAGTAATATTACTAAGAGTTCCGATAATTTTTTTTATTATGGTAAATATTAATATGTTTACTCCATCAGGAATACCAAAATCAATATCTTCTCTGAAGATTGGATGGCCATCATCACCCAACTCGCGCGCATAAATTATAGAGTGCCTTGCATCTTCATCAAGGTGTTTCTCCCACCAAGAACGAAGGACACCAGTAAATCCATTAGTTAATATTTCAACAATTTCAGGTTGTGTTAAACTACTGAATGCTGTAATATAACTATTAGCGACCATGGACATGTGATTCATTTTAGTAAGAATTTGATGTTCACTAAATCCATCAATATTCCATTCATAAATTTTATTAGAGGAAACAAAAAATTAATTATCTAGATTCTTCTCTTCAAACTGAAGATCAGGAGGAGTGGGTCTGTAACGATTGAGATTTTATATAATAATTTTAAATATTTATTGAGTTAAATAAATATTGTATGTGATTTATTTATTGAGCTAAATAAATAAATTATGTGATTTATAAATTATGGAATGGTTGTGGATAATTTAATTAAGTACAATAGAATTAATTAAATTGATGTGTTAATAATGGTGTAGCATAATTCTAATTTAATTAAGAATAGTTAAATTAGAGTTAATGTTATGTGCTAAGTGTTGATAATAATTTGTTACATGAATTATGTTTAACTAAGGAATTACAATGGTGTAACAATTTGGTATTATGTGTTTTATTAATTAATGAATGTTAGTTTTTATTTAATTGAATTAGGATGTTGTAATTTAATTAAATAAGTGTAGCAACTAAATTATGGGTTAAAGATTTATTAAAAAAATGGAAAAGGGTTTTAAAGTGATTCTATCAAACAAGGCCTTACTTTTCTTTTAAATTTATTTTACCAAACATGACTTTAGCTAATAAAAGAGTTATTTTATTTAAGAGTTGCCAAACATGGCCTAACCTTTCAAATGATTGTAACCTATGTAATTAGTAGTAATTATTATGGTAATTAGTATTTTACTTATGACTTTTAATAATAATATAGGTTACATATATATTATGTATGTATTATATGTATATCCTACACGTTAGTACGTTAGTTTTTACAAACAAAGAAAGAAAGAAATAGAGAGAAAGGGTTAGGGAGAATTGTTAGAGAAGAAGAAGAAGAAGAAGAAGAAAAACTTGAGAAAGCAAGAGAAGAACATCATCATCTCCATCTTTTCTCTCAATTCAAACTAGAAAAGGTATAAGCTTAGAACTCTATAAGTTGTACTCATGTTCTTCTATATTTTCAAGGTTTAAGAATTTTCTGTAAAAATCTTTGTGTGAAAGTTTTTGATTTTGATATATATATATGGGATGTGTACATATATATTTATATATATATATGTTTACATATGATTTTTATAATTGTTTAGGTGTTTTAATTCACAAAGATATGATGAACATGGAGAAATCATGTTCATAGTGTTTTATTATGAAGTTATTTTGAAAATAGTTCGTAAATCATCAAAGAGATTGGTGTAAGCATAAAGTTATGAGTAATATGTGATATAGCATTATTATATATGAGTTGTATGGTTGTTTTAACAATTCAATTCATGAAATTTTGATAAACAAGAAGAATTGTGTTCATAATGATTTTCTGTAAATTAATTTTTGAAAAATAGCTTTTGAAACTATCAAATTATTGTTTAATTATGGTTATTATTGAAATTGATCATGTATTATGTTAGTATGTTAAGAATAGAAGTTATTACAATTGGAATTTCATGAATTGGTTTAAAAACGAATTCGTAGTAACAATTTTCGTCAAGAACGCTTGATTTTGTGTTTTCTTCAAAAATCACGAAAAACCTTTGTTTTGATTATGTGTTATAAGAATTATATATGGTATAATCATGTTAATGAGTCCAAAATATAGTTGTTAACAAGTTTCATGTTAATCATGTTGAGAAAAATCGAATTCGGTGTGAAGAAATAAGCCTAATTGGCTTATTTCTCTGCCAATTCGCGAACTGGGGTTTCCACCAGGGGGTGACCCGCCCCAGGGGGTGTTTTGTGCCTATGGGACTACTCCAGCGGGTACCCTTGCTGTCCGAAAAAGTTGGTTTTTTCTTGTTGAGTTTTCATGCCCCGTTTGTTTAGCTAACTTACTTCTATGACTTGATAAGTGTAATATGTAATAAGATAACATATTTTTGACATGTTTAAGATAGATTGAAGTGTTATGTGAATGTGTTACATGTGTATGGGTGTATTACTTTCATAAGGTACACAACATGATTTAGTGCGTTAAAAGTTTATGAAATATATGTCGTGAGTATAGACTCACGTATATGGCTAGTTAACAACCTATGTTGTAAAAAACGTTGTGAGTTGGACTTAAGTAAGAAGTTCAATGGTTTAAACATTGTAGTTGATTACTAATAGATGTTTTGAACGTAATATAAATGTGTAGCATAACTGTGAAGTGGTTATAATTGTGAAAGTGTAGCTTGCGCTTGAGGCAAGTTCTCTTATCCTTATTCTCTTACGTTAAGCAAGTTTATATTTCAAACTTGTTATTTACTTTGTACAAGTTTTCTAAACTACTCTTGTATGCTATGCAAGCCTATTCATTGTATATTTTCATCGTGCAAGGTTCCTAACCCTTGCCCATTATATCATGCAAGTTTATTTTTGATTCTTAACTTATTATGTATTGTACAAGTTATTGTATTCTAATGTTCATAATGCATAAGTATTGAAGTATTATTGAGGTATTATGATCTTGACTTAGTTGTTCAAGAAAGATCTACTTATTCTTTCAGTTGCTTTAAGTTATTTCTAAACCATGCTTACTTATTATGTAGTTTATTGGCATATCTTACAATTGGTTCATGATTCTTATATTATTGGACTATTAAAGTACTGTGAGTCGATTCAACTACTCCTAGTTGAAACTCCAAAGTTCCCTTATCTATCTAAACTAAACTTTTTTTGGTGCGGACTTGTATTCAATTACACCCTATTTATTAGGGGATATTTATGCGAAAGCGTTAAATGTTTGTGCACAATACATAGTACAAAGGGCTGATCCCCCTAAATACGAGTTGAAGGTCCATAGTCTTAATGGCTGTTAAAGGTTTAAATAAAAATATTTATAACCTAGGACATGGTTCAAGGTCGTATGACCCTCAGATAAATTCTATATTCGAACTTTAAAGATGATAAAAGAATTACTGTTCAATTCTTTATTTTGATGAAAGTAAAGTTATTCAAACTCTTTTGAAACTATTCACTTATGTCATATCACTGTTGTATTTCAAGTGAGCTTTTGTTTGCTCACTCTTGCATATTTTACCACCCTTTGCAGTTGAGACCAAGAATGTTGACATACCGTCAATAAGTAAAGGAAAAAAAAGATGAGCAAGTGAAGGCTTGTGGTTTCAAGTTTCTTTTGTAATAAGTCTTAGTTGACAATGTTTTATATTTTCGCATTTGTTTGATTGATGTTAAGGTTTAGTTAACCCTAGGATTGTATTTGGACAAGTTGTAATCCTTTATCAAGGAAGATTTTATTTAAGTATTATGGAGGTTGTAATTTACTTTATAATTCTTTATTATTGGGTGATGTATGTTTTAACTAGAAAGTGAACACCAAATCATGTGGAAACGAAGTACCCAAATTTGGGGGTGTCACAGGTTGGTATCAAAGCAGTAGGTTATGAACCTTAGGTGGGGGAAAACCTTAGGTAGTAGCCTTATAGTAAGATCGAAAAGATAGTGGTGATAGGTAAAGATAATAAACTACCTTATGTGCTATGTGTTTACGTTTAGGTATTCGAAGAGTGACGACTCGATATCACGTAATAACAAACTTTAAAATTCTTTTATTAGGATGATGAACCTTAGAGAATCCAGTCAGGCTAGAGGGAATATACCTCAGGTGCCTAAAGAGGAGGAGCCCCGAGACATCCATGTTGTCTGGGAGCAGCTGGTTAGGAGAGAGCCATCTCCAGTGATCACCATAGCTGATCGGGAGCGTGAACTGACACCTATTCTAGAGGAAGAGGACGAGGACGAGTCTGAAGAGGAGGAAGAGGATCCCGAAGAGGAATTCCCACCTCACTCTGTTAGTGCTGAGATGTACGAGGCGGTTTACGACAGTAATGTGGAGCTTCATGGTCGAGTTGGAGAGCTCGAGGAAACCATCCAGCAGTGGGACGAGACTATCGAGGATATGGCTAATGACCTAGGAGAAGCACAATGGAACCAAATACATGTAGAGAATGATCGAGATGAGGCTCGAGCCGAGCTAGCAAAGCTAAAGCAAGATATCCATGAGGAGTCAACAAAGCGTGCCAGAGCTGAGGAAACAAGCTTGAGGGCTACTCAACGAGCCGATCGAGCTGAGAACGAGGCGTAAACCAAGAGAGCCAAGCTAAGGGAAATAGAATATACTTTCCATACGGCCATAGATATAGCCCAGGACCGTATCTTTTATTACCCAGCTCTGTTCCAAGGTTTACCATGGTATATGGTGGATCGAAGGACAGCAGTTTAGGTGATGGAGGAAGAACGTGGAGAGGCTGTGCGACGTCTTAATATGTCTAGACATTAGAGCTTTTAAATTATGTGTTTCCTTTTGTAATAAATAAATGTAAATCCCATAATTTGAGATAATGATGGGATAAAGTGATGATGTAGTCATGTAACTTGTTCCAGTTCAAGAAAAATGATATAAATAGCAGGAATGCTATCTATCCTATGTTTTTAAAATTACGAGTAATGAATAAAATAAGTTTCTTGATGTACTATGTGTTCATATATGAAATGAGTTGTTTAAATGTTTAAGTTGTTATTAAATACTTAAGAATTGAATAAAGGATCTAATAATAATATTTTCTTAACAGAAAATGCCTCCTAGAAGAAGACCAACGCGTCAAAACCCCAAGGGTTCGACAAACAACAACAATAATAATGATGGAACAAACCCTAACTCGGTTCAACAGTTAGTGAACCTACTGACAGGAGCGATAGCGAATCGGCCGCATGTGCAGGGTACTACATTTAAGGAATTCAAGGCAGTAGGGCTGCCTAAATTCAAGGGATCGACAAACCCGATAGATGCACAGACTGTGGGTTATGGAAATGGAGAAGGTCTTTGACGTGGCTAAGTTCGGTGAAGACCAGAAAACGGCATTCGCGACTTTTATGTTGAAGTCAGATGCTAGCTTCTGGTTGTAGGTGAATAAGACCAGAGACGGAGAAGGAGTCATAACGTGGGAACGTTTCAAAGAGTTGTTCTTTGAAATGTACTTTCCTATGAGTTCGTAGGACCAGATGGAGGTCCAATTCCTAGAGCTTAAGCAGGGAGGGATGACAGTGTCGGAATATGCCGCAAAGTTCAACTAGTTGGCCAGGTTCGCTACATATTAGGTCAGCACGGACGCTAGGAAGGCGAGGAGGTTTGAGCAGGGAATGAAACCCTGGCTCTACAGTAAGGTCTCTATAATACAGCTGAACATGTTTCCAGCTGTGCTATAAAAGGCCACACTTGCTGAGGGAGGAAGCGAAGTGGTGACTAAGTTTAACCAAGAGAAGAAGAAGAAGAATGAGACGGAAAACAAGGCTGGGGGTAGTGGGGTTATCTATTAGAAAAGGAAGTGGAATGACAGCACCTCTACTAGAAGTCAGCAGGGAGGCCAACAGAAGAGGAAGCTCGAAGCATGTGCTACATACGAGAAGACTCACACTGGAGTGTACATAAAAAGGAAGCGTGTGCGCTACAACTGTGGTCAGGAAGGCCACATCGCGCCGAATTGCCCAAACTCGAAGAAGGGAGCTTGCTATACATGTGAATCCAAGGATCACATGGCTCGTAACTGCCCTAAGAAGCCAGCGGCAGGGTCAACATGGAATGGAGGAAATGGCAGCGGTAGCACTCTGACTATTATCGGACCGTCGCCATTGCAAGCCATTAGACCCACTGCCCGCACATTCAACATGACGGTGTAAGACGCGATGCAATCAAAAGATGTGGTGGCAGGTATTATTCCGATCAATAGTATAAATGCATATGTATTATTTGATTCGGGTGCTACTTGTTCATTCATATATGATGATTTTTCTAAAACCCTAGACTTACCTATAGAGGAGTAAGCTTACCCCTTGAACATAGAAATTGCGAATAGGGAAGTCATTCCTATTAGGTTTATATACAAGAATTATATATTGGATATTAAGGGTCAGGAGCTGAGGGTAGATTTGATTCCGATAAAACTTAGGGAATTCGATGTCATATTAAGGATGGACTGGTTGTTCAACCATGGGGCGATAATCGACTGTCAAAAGAAGTCGGTAAACCTTACGGCTCCATCGAAAGTAGTGTTCTATGGTAGTAAATCGTCTAGACAAGTGAGTTATCTGACGATGATGCAGCCCAAAAAACTTTTGACGCAAGGCTGTGTAGGATATCTAGTTTACATAATAGATATGCGTAAGGAAAGCCCGAAGGTGGAGGAGATATCGGTGGTTAAGGAGTTTGTGGACGTGTTTTCGAGCGACTTGCCAGGACTTCACTATATAGGGAGATAGAGTTCGTGATCGACTTAGCGTCGGGAAAAGCTCTAATTTTGAAGGCTCCATACCGAATGGCTCCAGTTGAGATGAAGGAACTTGTAGTTCAATTACAAGAATTGTTAGACAAGAAGTATATTCAGCTGAGCGTTTCGTCATGGGGAGCGCCAGTGTTATTCGTGAAGAAGAAGGATGGATCAATGCGTCTTTGTATTGATTATAGAGAATTGAACAAAGTTACGATCAAGAATAGGTATCCCTTACTTAGGATCGATGACTTGTTCAACCAATTGAGGGGTGCTAAATACTTCTCAAAAATTGATTTGAGAAGCGGGTATCATCAGTTGAAGGTCAGGAAGGAAGATATACCGAAAATGGCTTTTAGGACTCGGTATGGTCATTACGAGTTCTTGGTGATGTCATTTGGTCTAACGAATGCTCTAGTTGCATTTATGGACCTAATGAACAGGGTGTTTAAGCCATTCCTAGATAAGTTCGTAGTGGTGTTCATAGATGACATCCTGGTTTATTCCAAGATCGAGGAGGAACACGCTGAACATTTAAGGCTAACCTTAGAATCGCTGAGACGAGAGAAGCTTTATGCAAAATTCTCGAAGTGCGAATTTTGGTTGGAACGTGTGCAATTTCTTGGTCACGTGATCGACAAGGATGGTATTTCGGTAGATCCGTCGAAGGTTGAAGTGATAATGAATTGGGATCAGCCAAAAATGCCGTCTGAAGTGAGGAGTTTCTTGGGATTGGCAGGTTATTATCGGAAATTTATCCAAGATTTTTACAAGATCGCAACTCCGTTGACGAATTTGACTCATAAAATAGTTAAGTTTGTTTGGACAGAAAAGTGTGAGGAAAGTTTTCAGGAGTTGAGGAAGAGATTCAGTACTGCGCCGGTGTTGTCCTTACCGGATAGTACGGGGAATTTTATGGTATATAGTGATGCCTCACATAAGGGTTTAGGCTATGTGTTGATGCAGAGTGGCAAGGTCATTGCTTATGCATCACGTCAGCTGAAGGATTATGAGAAGGGGTATCCGACCCATGACTTAGAATTGGCGACAATAGTGTTTGCTCTAAAGATTTGGAGACACTACTTATATGGAGAGAAGTGTGAAATATACACAGATCACAAGAGTCTGAAGTATATTTTTACCCATAAGGATTTGAACATGCACCAAAGGAGATGGTTGGAACTGATCAAAGACTACGACTGCGAAATACTTTACCATCCTGGTAAAGCTAACGTTGTCGCCGATGCTTTGAATAGAAAAGGTTGGGAGAAGCTGAATATGTTAACTGATCAGGATCAGTTGATAAAACAGATGGCTAGATTAGAGCTGGAAGTGAAGTTTTCAAAGGAATCGGATGAGAAGTTGTTTCAAGTAACTACTGGTTCTACTCTGGTAGACAAGGTGAAAGAAGCACAACTTCACGATGAAGAATACGAAAAGATTCGAAAAAGAATAGCGGATGGTGAAGAGTTCAAATTCAATATTGACAGTGAGGGACTGCTACGATTTGAAGGTAGAATCTAGGTACCGCCAGTACCGGAAGTTAAGGAGGAGATTTTGAGCGAAGCTCACAGTTCAAAATATTCAATTCACCCTGGGAGTACAAAGATGTACTAAGATCTCAGGCACCATTTCTGGTGGCCGAATATGAAGAGGGATATTGCTGAATGCATTACGAAATGTCTAACTTGCCAGACAGTCAAGGCAGAACACCAGAGACCTAGCGGATTGCTACAACCATTGGAAATTCCAGAGTGGAAGTGGGAGCATATCACGATGGATTTCATGGTTGGTCTTCTCGTAACTCAGAAGGGTTTCGATGCGATATGGGCCATTATGGATCGACTGACGAAGTCAACCCACTTTCTGCCGATCAGGATTAAGTACAACTTAGAGCAATTTGTGAAGCTGTACGTTAAGGAAATTATTTCTCGACACGGTGTTCCGGTGTCAATTGTGTTCGACAGAGATCCGCGGTTTACGTCGAATTTCTTGAAGCGTTTGCATTAATCTCTGGGAACGCAATTGCGAATGAGTACAACATATCATCCTCAGACCGATGGCCAGAGCGAGAGAATAATTCAGATGCTTGAAGAAATTCTGAGAGCTTTTGTGTTGGATTTCAAAGGAAGCTGGGGTGATCATCTACTGTTGGTGGAGTTCACCTACAACAACAGTTACCAAGCGAGTATCGGCATGTCGCCTTACGAAGTGTTATACTGCATGAAATGCATAACTCCTTTGTGTTGGGATGAAGTCGGTAAACGTCAGCTGTTGGGACAGGAATTGGTGTAACAAACTGCTGAAATCGTGAAGTTGATCAGAGCAAGATTGGTTACTGCTCAAGACAGGTAAAAGAAATATGCCGATCAACATCGACAGAACCGAGAATTCTTACCAGGGAGTTTCATTTTCCTGAAAATATCTCCCTGGAAGGGGAAGATTTTATTTGGCAAGAAGGGGAAGCTGAGTCCCCGATTTATTGGACCTTTTGAGGTACTACGAAAGGTGGACGAGGTTGCTTACGAGGTAGTATTACCTCCGGAGCTCTAGAAAATGCATAACGTCTTTCACATTTTTGTGTTACGACCTTACAAACATGACTATAAACATGTAATAGAATACGAGCCTTTACAATTTGATAAAGACTTAACTTATGAGGAAGTGCCTGTTCAAATAGTTGATAGAAAGGAGCAAGTACTTAGGAATAAAGTGATACCTTCTGTTAAGGTAATCTGGAGGAACCACGGTGCTGAAGAAGCCACGTGGGAACTCGAGGATGTAATGAGGAAATCGAATCCTCAACTATTTGCTTAATTGGTTTGTGTAACCCCTCATACATCGATTCTGAGGACAGAATCCTTTTAAGGAGGGAAGAATGTAACAGATGAGAATTTTTATGAGAATTTTTTTTATGTTGTGATTCTGGGGACAAAATCCTTTTAAGGAGGGAAGATTGTAATGATTGAGATTTTATATAATAATTTTAAATATTTATTGAGTTAAATAAATATTATATGTGATTTATTTATTGAGCTAAATAAATAAATTATGTGATTTATAAATTTTGGAATGGTTGTGGATAATTTAATTAAGTACAATAGAATTAATTAAATTGATGTATTAATAATGGTGTAGCATAATTCTAATTTAATTAAGAATAGTTAAATTAGATTTAATGTTATGTACTAAGTGTTGATAATAATTTGTTACATTAATTATGTTTAACTAAGGAATTACAATGGTGTAACAATTTGGTATTATGTGTTTTATTAATTAATGAATGTTAGTTTTTATTTAATTGAATTAGGATGTTGTAATTTAATTAAATAAGTGTAGCAACTAACTTATGGGTTAAAGATTTATTAAAAAAATGGAAAATGGTTTTAAAGTGATTCTATTAAACAAGGCCTTACTTTTCTTTTAAATTTATTTTACCAAACATGACTTTAGCTAATAAAAGAGTTATTTTATTTAAGAGTTGCCAAACATGGCCTAACCTTTCAAATGATTGTAACCTATGTAATTAGTAGCAATTATTATAGTAATTAGTATTTTACTTATTACTTTTAATAATAATATAGGTTACATATATATTATGTATGTATTATATGTATATACTACAAGTTAGTACGTTAGTTTTTACAAACAAAGAAAGAAAGAAATAGAGAGAAAATGTTAGAGAGAATTGTCAGAGAAGAAGAAGAAGAAGAAGAAGAAGAGAAGCTTGAGAAAGCAAGAGAAGAACATCATCATCTCCATATCTCTTCTCTTAATTCAAACTAGAAAAGGTATAAACTTAAAACTCTATAAGTTGTAATCATGTTCTTCTATGTTTTCGTAATTTTAGAATTTTCTGTAAAAATCTTTGTGTGAAAGTTTTTGATTTTGATATATGTATGGGATGTGTAAACACACACACACACACACATATATATATATATATATATGTTTTCATATGATTTTTATAATTGTTTAAGTGTTTTAATTCACAAAGATATGATGAACATGTAAAAATCATGTTCATAATGTTTTATTATGAAGTTATTGTGAAAATAGTTCTTAAATCATCAAAGAGATTGGTGTAAGCATAACGTTATGAGTAATAAGTGATATAGCATGATTATATATGAGTTATATGGTTGTTTTAACAATTCAATTCATGAAATGTTGATAAACAAGAAGAATTGTGTTCATAGTGATATTCTGTAAATCAATTTCTAAAAAATGGCTTTTGAAACTATCAAATTGATGTTTAATTATGGGTTATTGTTGAAATTGATCATGTATTATGTTAGTATGTTAAGAATAGAAGTTATTACAATTGGAATTTCATAAATTGGTTTAAAAATGAATTCGTAGTAACAATTTTCGTCAAGAACGCTTGATTTTGCGTTTTCTTCAAAAATTATGAAAAACCTTGGTTTTGATTATGTGTTATAAGAATTATATATGTTATAATCATGTTAATGAATCCAAAATAAAGTTGTTAACAAGTTTCATGTTAATCATGTTGGGAAAAATCGAATTTAGTGTGAAGAAATAAGCCAAATTGGCTTATTTCTCTGCCAATTCGCAAACTGGGGTTTCCACCAGGGGGTGACCCTCCCCAGCGGGTGTTTTGTGCCTATGGCACCCGCCCCAGTTGGTACCCTTGCTGTCTGGAAAAGTTGGTTTTGCTTGTTGAGTTTTCATGCCCCGTTTGTTTAGCTAACTTACTTCTATGACTTGTTAAGTGTAATAGGTAATAAGATAACATGTTTTTGACGTGTTTCAGATAGATTGAAGTGTTATGTGAATATGTTACATGTGTATGGGTGTATTACTTTCCTAAAGTACACAACATGATTTAGTGCGTTAGAAGTTTATGAAATGTATGTCGTGAGTATAGACTCACGTATATGGCTAGTTAGCAACCTATGTTGTAAACAACATTGTGAGTTGGACTTAAGTAAGAAGTTCAACTGTTTAAACGTTGTAGTTGGTTACTAATAGATGTTTTGAACGTAATATAAATGTGTAGGGTAACTGTGAAGTGGTTATAATTGTGAAAGTGTAGCTTTCGCTTGAGGCAAGTTCTCTTATCCTTATCCTCTTACGTTAAGCAAGTTTATATTTCAAAATTGTTATTTACTTTGTACAAGCTTTCTAAACTACTCTTGTATGCTATGCAAGCCTATTCATTGTATATTTTCATCGTGCAAGTTTCCTAACCCTTGCCCATTATATCATGCAAGTTTATTTTTGATTATTAACTTATTACGTATTGTACAAGTTATTGTATTCTAATGTTCATAATGCATAAGTATTGAAGTATTATTGAGATATTATGATCTTGACTTAGTTGTGCAAGCAAGATCTACTTATTCTTTCAGTTGCTTTAAGTTATTTCTAAAGCATGCTTACTTAATATATAGTTTATTGGCATATCTTACAATTGGTTCATGATTCTTATATTATTGGACTGTTAAAGTACTGTGAGTTGATTCAACTAATCCTAGTTGATGATAGTTGAAACTCCAAAGTTCCCTTATCTATCCAAACTAAACTTTCTTTGGTGCAGACTTATATTCAATTACTGAGAATGAACAACCCTATTTATTAGGGGATATTTATGCGAAAGTGTTAAATATTTGTGCACAATACATGGTACAAAGGGTTGATCCCCCTAAGTACGAGTTGAAGGTCCATAGTCTTAATGACTGTTAAAGGTTTAAATAGAAATATTTATAACCTAGGACATGGTTCAAGATCGTATGACCCTCAGATAAATTCTATATTCGAACTTTAAAGATGATAAAAGGATTACTGTTTAATTCTTTATTTTGATGAAAGTAAAGTTATTCAAACTCTTTCGAAACTATTCACTTATTTCATATCACTGTTGTATTTCAAGTGAGCTTGTGTTTGCTCACTCTTGCATATTTTACCACCCTTTGCAGTTGAGACCAAGAATATTGACATACCGTCAACAAGTAAAGGAAAAAGAAAGATGAGCAAGTGAAGGCTTGTGGTTTCAAGTTTCTTTTGTAATAAGTCTTAGTTGACAATGTTTTATATTTCCGCATTTATTTAATTGATGTTAAGGTTTAGTTAACCCTGAGATTGTATTTGGACAAGTTGTAATCCTTTATCAAGGAAGATTTCATTTAAGTATTATGGAGGTTGTAATTTACTTTACAATTCTTTAGTATTGAGTAGATGTATGTTTTAACTAGAAAGTGAACACCAAATCATGTGGAAAAGAAGTACCCGAATTTGGGACTGTTACAGGGTCTAGAATACAAATTTCTTGTTATACTTGTATTATTAAAAGTTAACTTATTTAATTGATCGTTAAGATCTAGGATTGAAACTTTTCAGATTTATTATCCGATTGACTATCGCTTTTATCTTAAGATGATTCTTCAATCTGATCAATGATAGCAATAGTACCACTAGTTTCACCAAAACTCATTTGTTTTTAATAATTTATCTATTACTTTAACTAAATCAGAATCTTTATTAGGCAATCCCAAACTATCTTTGTTTTCAGGGAGAGTTAATAAAGGCCGATCTATCTTTTTATCAAGATTTTTAACCATAGATTGATCAAATTTTTCTTCAATTTTATCCAACTGCTTTCCAATTGTGGCTAAATACTGATTAGTGAAATTATTTTGTTCAATAATTTTCTTTTCGTCAGTTTTGTCATCAGCCACTTTAAATGGAATAGCAACAACTGAAGTATTTTTAATATTCAAAAGAATAGTCTCTAAAGGAGGATGACTGGCCAAAACTCTTGTCTTATCCTCTTTAGTCCATTGACTTTTGGTTAAAATATTATAATAAGAATGATATTTATCATACCAATCATAAAAAGTAATGTTTATTTTTTCATTGTTAATAAATCTTTTCCATCTATTAATAATTTTATCTCTGTTATTGAATCCATTTTCCAGTCATCAAGCGGTCAAACTACTTCCGCTTCTCATTCTAGTCAATTAACTTATGTTACTCGAACTTTTTCCATTAAATGGTGGGATAAATTTGACATTTATCGTATCATAGGTCAAGTTTAGAAAGAATTTCCAGTCAAACCTGTTCTTATTAAATCGGTTTCTCCCGAGGAATCCTCCAGTAAAACCAAAAAATCTTCCTAGCCAAAATTATATTTTTCGGATATTAATAAATGTTCAAATGCAGAGTTAAAGATGCTTGCTCAGAATATCCAAGACAGATGAAGAAATTGCAGCTTCAGAAAGTTCATCGTCTTTATCAAGTTCTAGTAAATGGGCAAGCAGTGCTGAGGATCCATACGGCAGCATAAGTCTCCAAGATGCTCAAGATCCTTTTGCATAGGATGCTTACCCACTTGCCACACTACTCACTCAGTACAGGCCCATAGTCACGTGCTGATGTTTATGCTTTCCCACCAAAAGCAGAAGATTAGTCAAAAGTAGTCAAAAGTTATGTATGAGTCATTTGTCGTTTGGTGGAGTCACCTACCCACTGTCGGTCATTTGGTCATTTAGTCAAAAGTTGTATTTCCTTTTTCAAAATAATGCTTCTGTAATCATTTACTTTTGTTAAAGCACTACTATTCAGGAATAGTTAAATATGTTTGTAATCATTTGAGTCTGTAATAGTTTCGATTCCTTATTCTATAAAAGGAAATCGAAGTCATTTGTTTGAAGCAGGATTTGAAATCCAATAGAGAGTTTTAGAAAGACTCAAATTCATATCTGACCAATCATTAAACCTCTACTTCTTTCTTAGTAAGCAATGTAAGGAATTCTATAATCGAGTCAAATTTGTAAGTTTAAGTTTTATTTTCAGTAATCTGTTTGTACATATTTTATTTCATCAATAAATAATCTTTTAAGTAAACTACTTTTAAACTACTGTTATCATTTCTTATAGTTATTGCTATAGTTGTGATTCAGATTGCATGCGCCTTTGTTGTTCTTCCGCCCTCCTGGTATCAAAGCTATGAGTTGTTTGTTTGATAATTGTTGATCTTAACTGTTCAATTTTAGTCCTTTTTGAAAATCAAAAAATTTTCATTTTTCTCTATTCTTAAGTCACCTAGCTCTTACTATGGAACACCGTGTTCGCCCCGGTCTTTTTGCCCTTTGTAAGTCTCAGAGTGGAGCAGTGTCTGGTGTCTGACCTAGAACACAGGTATGCGTCTGTTTAAGGTAAGAAGAGTATGTATGGCAGAACTTTGAATCATTAAAATTTTTAATTTTCTAAAATAAGTAGATTATTCAGATCTAGAAAATATCCAGGATTTATCCTTTTTCCCCCAAAAATTATGTTTAAATTTTAAGAAAGGAGAAAAAAAATCATCGAAATTTTGGTCACCAACGTCAGGGTTTCAAAAATTTTAAGAATTTTTTATATATAAAAACAAATCAAACTGTGTCTGATATAAGGGATCACACGGCTGACTCTTGACTAACTGATGAACTCGATCTAAACAGTCTACTTCGTTTTAATCTTGTTCAAACCTAATCTCTAAATCTATTGACATTCCACTTAAAGACAGACCAAGTCGCTTAAGTTCATACCCTCTTACCTATTGGCAGATACATACCCTTGAATCTAAGGATTCCCTTTTTACCTTAACTACTCGCACATGAGACTTACAACGGCTCGTCGTGACTTATGGCGATCCGGGGTGGTCTATAGGTGATAGGTGACTCAAACTAGGTGCTCTAAGGACGGAGCAACAGAAGTAAAGAAGAAGTATAAACAAGTTTTAAACTCAGACCTTTGTGTTTGACCGGAAGACAAACAGTGACACCAAGAAACAACCAGGTGGCTCTGATACCATTTAACAGCGAACGAAAAGTTTTAATAAAACTTTAAACTAAAACAAAAGAAACTTAAAGAAGATGACCGGTGTATCGGTAAAGTAATCTCTTTCTTTTATTTATAAATATTTGGGAAAGGATTACATTTAATCTGGATAAGTTTACTAAGGGAAGAAGAAGTACAGGAACTTCTTCTTCGTCTAACTAGAGAGAAGGTAGAGAGAAGGAGGAACGAATTCAAATGCTTGTGGTGTTCTTCAATTAATTTAGAGAAAACAAGAATATCATCAATGTAAACAATGATGAAATGGCTAAATGGGTTCAAAATATCATTGAGAATATTCTGAAATTCACTAGGAGCATTCTTGAGTTCGAATGGTTGAACAATCCATTCGTAATGACCAAAAGGAGTTGTGAAAGCAGTTTTGTATCTATCACTGGGATGAATACTAATATGCCAAAATCTTGACTTAAGGTTAAATTTACTAAAAACGGTTGCATTACTAAGTCAACTAAATAGGTCTTCTTTGTTAGGCAACGGGTACCTAATCCTTTTAAGGACCTTGTTTAGATGCTTGTAATTAATAACTAGTCAGGGGACTCCACTTTCTTTCTCAGTTTCATTATTAATATAAAAAGCTAGACAAGACTAAGGAGATTTACTATGTTTAATTAAACCCTTTGCAAGCAAATCATTGATTTCTTGCTTACAAAGCTCCATTTGCTGGTGATTCATTTGTATAGGTCGAGCCTTAGTAGGAATTAAGTATTTCTTAAATTCCTTAGCATAGGGTAACCTTACAACATGATTTCTTCTGTGTCAAAAAGCATTGGGAGAATCAGCACAAAGGGTTTTATTCATAAATTTCTTAAGTTCTTCGATTTTTTCTTGAACCTCGTTATTGAGAAGAAGTTCTTCAACATATTTGTATCTAATTTCTTCTTTTAAGAATTTTAACTTAGTAGTTTTACAATTCAACAAGTTTAAAGATTTTGAAATAGATTCATCTTGAATAAATTTCAAATCTCTTTCTTTGGGCTGAGTAATGAATTTAAACACTACCTTTTGACCCAAATGTTCAGTGGTTAAACCATTATTACTGGTAGTGAATGGATGCAATAAATATATAAACGGAAGACCTAAAATAATCTTATCCGTCAAGTTGCGAATTAAAACAAAAGTGGTTTTAAAACACATACTATCTTGACAAATATGAACTTTAGGAAACTTATATTTTATTTCCATCTTGCTACCGTTAGTATAGTTTAATTTCTCACTAGTTTTCTTGTAAAACTTTGTAGGGATTAAACCTTCTTGAATACAATTAAGATATGCGCCAGTATCAACTAAAGCAGGAAGCTCAATTAAAAAGGTCTTATCAATGACTAGCTTAACAATAATATACCATTTTTAAATGGTAATATCCCTTAATCTTTTTAATGAATTACCTTGAACCATGAGAATTGACTCTTTATCTTTAGCGTTAGAAGATTCATCTTCTTCATCCTCCTCTGAAGAATCAGAAATGTGAAGGTCTGACTCTTTAGCTGCAAGATTAGTCATTTCTCTTCTTAAATCAGAAATCTCAGTTTTAAGACCTAAAATTTCCTTTTTAAGTTTATTAACTTCTCGATTTAACTCGGATAAAGTTATTTCTCTATCAAGAGTCTTAAATCTTTCTAAAGTTTTATTAAGGCTAATAATAAGTTTATCTTTTCCTTTAATAACCATATTTTTTCCTGAATTTTTTTTAGTTAACAATTCTTTTAGTTGTTTTATGTACTCAGTTTTTAACTCTGAGTCAGTAATTTTACTAATTAAATCAATTAACAAAGATCTTTCTTCGTCATCTTTGTTAAGCACATTAATTATTTTATTGCAGCAGTCAGATCTGCAATTATCTGTACACAAAGTGACTTCATTTTCTTCAGTATTGGTTTGATCCTCTTCATCGTTATTAGAGGAATAAAGAATTTCAGAATAATCGTCGCTATCAATGTCATTCTCTATTCTTATTAACTCTAAAAGCTTATTAGTTTCTTTGGCAGAAATGTTCAACTGACTTAATTTCTGTTTAATCTTACACTCATTTTTATAATGACCTTTCCGGCCGCAATTATGACAAGTAATTTTACTTTTGCCATAAGTGTTTATTTGTGAGAAGATTTTTTATTATGAGTTTTTATTTTTGACTTAGGTTTCTCATAATAGTTATCTTGATTTTTAAACTGACTGGATCTTTTCTTATGATGCTTACTACTTTTGCGTTTTTCAATATACTTTTTCTGATGCTTTCTTCTAGAGGGAGCAACAGGAGGTAAACCATATTGTTCGCAGAAAGTTCCAAGCTCATATTTAGCTTTGTTTTTGTCTTTACTAGCTTGTTTAGCGAGTTTATAATCAATACACATTTTTAAGCCAATCTTTTGAATATAACTGATTATATCACCATAAGTTAGGTTATCATAATCAATATATCCTAAAGTTTTACTGAGCTCTTCTCTAATTTTGTGGGCAAACAAATTAGGAAGACCATTGACAAACTTTTCTTTCCAGAAAGGCTTATTACTATCACTTCTCATCATGACACGAGAAATAAAATTATATTTGTACCATCTAAAATCACTTAGAGTGGGACAAGTGAGATTACTCAACTGATCATGAATTCTTTCAGTAATATGACTAGGAGTTCCTATAAAAAAATTTATTATGGTAAATATTAATGTGTTTACTCCATCAGGAATATCAAAACCAATATCTTCTCTGAAGATTGGATGGCCATCATCATCCAACTGGCGCACATGAATTATAGAGTGCCTTGCATCTTCATCAAGGTGTTTCTCCCACCAAGAACGAAGGACACCAGTAAATCCATTAGTTAATATTTCAACAATTTTAGGTTATGTTAAACTAATGAATGCTGTAATATAACTATTAGCGACCATGGACATGTGATTCATTTTAGTAAGAATTTGATATTCACTAAATCCATCAATATTCCATTCATAAATTTTGTTAGAGGAAATAGAAAATTAATTATCTTGATTCTTCTCTTCAAACTGAAGATCTGGAGGAGTGGGTCTAGAATACCAATTTTTTGTTATACTTGCATTATTAAAAGTTAACTTATTTAACTGATCGTTAAGATCTGGGATTGAAACTGATTCAGATTTATTATCCGATTGACTATCGCTTTCATTTTCAGATGATTTTTCAATCTGATCAATGATAACAATAGTACCACTAGCTTCAACCAAGACTGGGAAGAGGACCAGTGAAGGTGAAGGCTAGTTATATATGCATAAATATATATAAAAGTAGTAAAAAGGCCACAAAATGATCCAGGCCGAACTGGAATGTAAATATACAGAAAAGTAGTCAACCAGGGACTGGGAAGATAACCCAGTAATGGTGAAGTGTGCAAAAGCAGTATAAAGACCACGAAATAGTCCAGGCCAGACTGGAATGCAAATTCCAGAAAAGTAGTCAACCAGTGACTGGGGAGATCACCCAATATGGTGAAGTGTGCAAAAACAGTATAAAGGGCGATAAGTTTTCACGCCGGTGCCCAAACTGGAATTGAAATATATATATATATATATATATATATATATTGACGGAAATTTAGTCAACCAATACTGGGAAGAGAACCCAGTTATGGTGAAAGTCGCTCATGTATGCGTAAATATATATAAAAGCGGTAAACTACCTCAGATTTGACATCCGGGATTGACAGAATTGAAATGTTAGTATATATACAGTTAAATATATACAAAAAAGGGCCAAACCCAGACTGGAAAGATAACCCAGTCCGAAAAAGTTTCCATAATGTGTGTGCTAGTGCATTGAAGCTGCTGGAGCTGACGGACTGTCAATTCGAGTTGTAAAAATGCCAGAAAATCAGTTTATGTACAGAAATGTACCAAATTTTGACGAAAACGACCATGGAACTAAGTTTCGGGCGTTTTTAGAAAACGAAACTTAACGTGCAAGCGTATAAAAGTACGAAGAAATAATATTCACTTTCTGATCGTGAAAATACTTACAATGAACTACTACACGGGCTTTTTGCCAAATCGTAGGCTCTATACGTCCAAATCTACCAGTTATTTTCTGATATGTGGTAGTATTGGGTATATCTACGAGTTAAAGTGAAAATATTTGGGTTTGAAAGGGGTGTAAAAATCAAAAAATTGAACTGACAGAGCTTCGCTGCATTTCTGGATTCTTTAAAATGAATGGAGGTACACCTCTATTTATAGGCCAGGAAGCCTCCACTCTACCTACTACTATCGCAGGTAGATGTGCGGCTCCCCTGGTGGGGCCTGCAGTGCTGGGTTTAATCGTCTCGAAGTACGTGCACTTCGGACAACGCACAGTTAAAGGCTAAACTTTTTAAATTTTGATCAAAGCGTCCGTTTGAGGCGTGCGATACCTTTTCGGAAAGCCCTCGCCGAGAGTGTCGCAATGACATAGGATAAAACATTTTTTGTGTCCCAGAAGACGGGTTCATAACTAGGTCTTTGATTCCCCACAGTTTGTCCGTTGAGCTGTCTTGTGTCATTTGCACTCGGGATCGTCGTTATGGTTCATTCTGACTTTGATGGAATCAATTTGGCTTATGTTTTACCGAATTGACTGAGAGTTGATAAAATGATCGTTTAACCTCTCCCAGGGTGATCCTTGGTGGATCTGGCTTCCCAGGGTTATCTCTGGGTTGAACAGCATTTCCCGGATTAATGCCGGGGCTGATCTGTACTTCCCGGGAAGAGATCGGGGGATGATTTGACACATCCTAGATCGATGTCAAGGTTTACTTGTACCTCCCGGGTTGATGCCGGGGCTGACTTGACGTCCCGATACTGAGGTCGGGGTTGATCGGTATCTCCCGGGTTGCTGCCGGGGCTGATCTGTACCTCTCGGGTTGCTGCCGAGGCTGATTTGAATGCCCGATATTAAGATCGGGGTTTGACCTTATGGTTTGATAGATGATCAGGGTTGATATGATAGCCCGATATTGAGATCTGGGTTGACCTAACGATAGATGGTCCGATTGGAGATCGGAGCTGGATTGACGGTCCAATTAGAGATCGGAGCTGGATTGACAGTTCGATTAGAGATCGGAGCTGGATAGGCGGTTTGATTGATGATCGGAGCTGGATTAACGGTCTGATTGACGATCGGAGCTGGATAGGTGGTCTGATTGGAGATCAGAGTTGGATAAATCATCCGATTGGAGATCAGAGCTGGATAGACAGTCCGATTGACGATCTGAGCTAGATTGAAAGTTTGATTAATGATTGGAGCTAGATAGATGGTCTGATTAGAGATCAGAGCTGGATAGACGGTCTGATTAGAGATCGGAGCTGGATAGACTGCCCGATTGACGATCGGAGTTGAATAGACGGTCCGATTGGAGATCGGATTTGGATAGACGGTTCGATTAGAGATCAGAGCTGGAGTACCGACATTGGGGATCAAATTTGACTGGAGCACCGATATTGTTGATCGGATTTGAGTTTACCAACATTGGTGGTCGAATTTAAGTTTATTGGTATTGGTGGCCGAATTTCAATTGAATGACCTGAATTGGTGGCCGAATTTGGATTGGAAGCTTGGTATCGGTACCAGGATTGGCTTGATTGACTGTTTTGTCCTCCCACAGTGTTCGTATTGGGGTAAGGAAAATTTTGAGTGTCTAAATATGCCCTTCTTTATTATGTCCATGCAATGGAGCGGAATGGTCAGGATAAAGATTAGTAGACACTGTAAATAAGACAAATGCTAGAGTTGCTACGAAGGATGGGTGTCTTTGAGTGGAACGGGCTGCTCTTGGCTGCTTACGTCATCTATCTGCTGGGGATAACGTTGTCATGGACAACCCTTGATGTTATTGATAGGTTACCGCGAACTATGCTTGTCATTTTCTGCTGGGGATGACGTTATTCACGGTAGCCTGTTTAACTCTGATGAGGATGATATTATGTCGATGTTACCATGGTTTGAAACTCATGGTTTCCCGCATCTGTCAGCATTATCAGTGGGGTAGATTTCTTCTTTTGGCTGGTGTCGTTTGTGTGTTTCGGAAGGCTCCTCTGACAGGGTTGTCCCTCAGGTATCGAGTCACCTTACTGGGATCTTCTGATGTTTTATTCGGATGATAGGTTTCCCTTGGCAGCTTACAGTAGGGAGCTGAATATCCAATCTTTTACTTCATTCTCTTCTGAGGATGTGTATAACAGATTCTATCATTGGCGATGGATTACTATAATTGCCTTTATCACCGGATCACTCCCAAAGCTTTGATAGGGTTGGGCAACTAGTTAAACTGTATCGGTCAGTACCCGACGCTTTGATCGGGTTGTGCCAACGGCTGAACTGTCATCGGTCAGTACCCGACGCTTCGCTGGGGTTGTGCCAATGGCTGAACTGTCATCGGTCAGTACCCGACGCTTCGCTGGGGTTGTGCCAACAGCTGAACTGTCATCGGTCAGTACCCAACGCTTCGCTGGGGTTGTGCCAACGGTTGAAACTGCTTCGGTCTGTACCCGAACTTCTCTGGGGTTGTGCCAACGACTGAACTTGACTTCGACCTACACCCAAACTTCGTCGGGATGGAACCAACGGCATAAACTGCTTTGGTCTGTACCCGAACTTTGCTAGAATGGAACCAACAATTGAAACTGCTTTGGATTGTTCCCGAACTTCGCTGGGATGGAACCAACGGTTGAAATTGACTTCGGTCTGTACCCGAACTTCGTTGGGATGGAACCAACGGTTGAAACTGCTTCGGTCTGTACCCAAACTTCACTAGGTTGGAACCAACGATTGAAATTGACTTCGTTCTATACCCGAACTTAGCTGGGAAGGAACCAACGGTTAAAATTGCTTCGGTCTGTACCCGAACTTTGCTGGGGTAGAACCAACGGTTGAAACTGCTTCGGTCTGTACCCAAACTTCACTGGGGTAGAACCAACGGTTGAAATTAACTTCGGTCTATACCCGAACTTCACTGGGATGGAACCAACGATTGAAACTGCTTCGGTCTGTACCCAAACTTCGCTGGGGTAGAACCAACGGTTGAAATTGACTTCGGTCTGTACCCGACACTCCGAAAGTGACAGTTTTTAAAAGTTTTACGCAATTTTTGCGCAGTTCTTTAGCAGTTTGCTTTTTTGATCCCCGAACATGGCTCCGGGATGAATACCATGGGTCTCTATGAGGTTTCCCCTTCTGTCAGATCCCCGCTTCTTAAACGCAGATTTTCAGGACAAACCGCTCAATCGCGTAGCGATTTTTCATTAGATTTGGCTCGGCAGCACATAAGAACTCCGTTTCTACCCAAACTAAACTGAGCCCAGGGGAGTGGGACCCACCCTGAGGTGCCGCAGATGGGCCCGCTTCCACCTGGGCTATTTAATGGGACTGCGAGATTTTCATTTTTCAAGTTTTAGTTTTGAGTTCCAAACGGATTTCGATCTTTTTTAGATCTACGGAGCTTGGACAGCTGTTTTCTAAATCTGTCAGTTCCTACGCTATCAACGTAACGCAGGTAACGTTTTACGTCCTTTTTCGCAAGTTTTGACTATTAAAAGCATGAGAATCACTCAGGGGCCTTTCAGACGCAATGTATGAAAAATGTATGCCTATATGACCTGTTAAAATTTATTTGACTATATATTTATTCATACCTTACTGTAATGTACGTTTGGATGTAAGAAAATTCAGGTTCTGAGACAGTACTATTTTGCACTTTTTGATCAGTTTAGTCATCCTTTTTGAGGCCTAGTGAGCTTGGATTTTCAACTAAAATGTCCATGGTAAATTGGCTACCATGTGAGGTTGACTTTTGATTTTTTTCATAAATATGAACTATTTCTATTTTTGGGTAGGTGTGCTACTAAATGGCCACCTAGACATGCATGCGTGCATGTGGACAGTCCATTTTACAAAGGAGACTTTGGCGAAATTTTTCCAAAATCTTAGGCATTGAAAAACATGCATTTTTGACTCTACTGGGGATTTTTGACTGACCCATGCAGGTTTTTAGCTTCTATGTTTTGAAAACATACAGTTTTAACTTTATTGGGTATTTTTGACCGACCCATGCATGTCTTAGGACCTAGAGATATATATGATGGACTGATTGAAAATGATAAGCCATAGATTTAAGGCTTACCACACCCTTTCTAAGGTGATTTGGAGTATTGGTGTATGCGATGGATTGCGATATACCCAGAAGTTCCAGCAGGGTGTCCTCAAGTATCAAACGGAGGAGGGCTTCTGATGTTCCTCAGCCTCATCCTTGGATTGGACGCCTCGTAGACTGGTAGAGGCAGTGGTTTATCAAGCACAGGACGAGCAGCCACTTGACATTGACGATGAGGAGGCTCCTTTTGTTGCTCTTGTTACCGCTCAGGCTCCACGTGCGGAGGTCCCTGGCATTGTTGTGCAGACGCAGGAGTTGTTGGGCTAATTGGGTCGCCATCCTTCTAGATATCTTCATGCCAACGAGGTGACTTGAAATTTTCTTCTCTCTTGATTCTTTTCTTCCTTTTTGCCATTCTCGAAGCTCAAGTTTTTGACATGGGTTGGTTTTTGATGCAGGTTCTCGGCTTTACGTAGCCTCGAGGGAACTGGGTTAACGTGCATTCCCTGTATCACACTCTGCACGAGGATTATAGAGATATCGTAGATGGCTGGGGCTTTCAGGCCTTTTTCTCGATCCTTCCCCGCCGTTTCCCCTGGGAGCATTGAGGGGAGTGACTACCTATCATCCCCTGGCAGTCATGTGTCAGTTTAATCAACTGCAGAGTTTGCACCATTTTGAGGGGTCTACTAATCAGAGGACGTTGGCTTCTTCTATATCATCCACCGACTTGGTTAGAGTATATGAGTGTTGAACTCATCGAGAGAGGGCTGATTTCTCTGGTAGCCATCCGGGCCGTTCTCCGGAGTATTCTGCATGGTTGGAGGCAGAGACAGCAGTTGCATCAGCAGTGCCTCATTTATCTCTGATTGTGGAATCCGATAAAGAGGAGCCCATGGAGGATCTGAATTCTCCTACCGAGGATGAGTTGTTCACGGGTTTGACAGCGGCTCTAGTGAGTGATCCGCCAGCTATTCCTGCAGAGACGGATCCGACTTTAGCAAACTAACTATTCAGGATGACTATTGAGCGAGATTCGGCTAGAGCGCAGATGTTGACCGCCTTGTCTGACAGAGATTTAGCTTTGGCGGAGAGAGATGGGCTCAAGGCCGCTTTGGATGCTAGACTGATTGAGCATGAGGAGCTCCGATCTGCCAGAGATACAGCTGTTGTGGAGCGAGATGAGATCCGCTCAGCTAGAGACGCAGCATATGTTGAGATCGAGGAGACTTTGATTGCTTGAGATGCAGCTTTCGCAGAGAGGGATGAGGCTATAGCTTCCTATAATTTTCACATTGCTGATAGTACTACTCTTTGATCTTACACTCATGGTTTGGTCACCGAGATGAGTGCATATATGGATGACCACAATGCTACGATGCAGATAACCATGGAGGTACTTGGCCGTATAAAGGCTGATTGGATTGCACTTACAGCTTCTCCCCTATCTTCAAAGAAAGATGTCATTCTGGCATTGCTGACCCGCTTGTCCTTGGGTCTATAGACTAGCTTTATTTTTTCTACACAGACTAGATCAGCCACTTTTGTCATGTACAGGGCATTATGTATATATTAAATAGTGTTATATATCAAAGAAATATAGTTTTGATTCACTTCCCTGATTGGATATGTATTGTCATTGCTGAGTGATTACCACCTCTTTCATGACTCGCAGTTGTAGATGTATCTTGAGCTTCTCCTTGATGGACTGATAGTTGAGATGTCAGGGAGTATCTCAGATGGGCCTGTTGACCAGGGTAGATTGATAGAATTTGGCTTCTATTTGTCTTCGGTGTCTTGGAACTGGTCTTTTATTATTATTTTTTCTTGAAGGTCAAACCGTGCCGTAGATGGCTGCCTACGTACTCCCGAGTTTAAGGAGATCAGGTCATTCGTAGTTCAGGCTGTTTGGTTAGAGAGAGGTTTGAAAAGTATTTATCTTGGGTTTTTTGAGTTTGGTTTGATAAGTTTTTTGAGTTTTTTTTTATTTGGTTTGGACCGCACCAAAAATGGCTGCCTACATACTCCTAGGTTGAGGGAGATCAGGTCATTCGTAGTTCTGGCTTTGCCGGTAAGGTTTGGTTTTTGTATTTTTGTATTTTTGGATTTTTCTTAGTTTAACCGCACCAGAAATGGCTGCCTACGTATTCCCGGGTTGAGGGATATCAGGTCAGTCGTAGTTCCGGCTTTCTAATGAAAAACCGAACCTGATTTGATTTATAGGACCCGGATGTGGGTATGCATGGGTCTCAAACATAGTACCTTTTGATGATGTCTGAATTGAGGAGTTGGGGAAATTCATTCCCATCCACTTCTTGTAGTCTGATAGATCCCCCTGTCAACACCTCCTTGACAATAAAAGGGCCTTCCCAATTTGGGGCAAACTTTCATTTGGCTTCATCCTGATTGGCCAGGACTTTCTTTAGCACCAAGTCATTTTCTTTGAATTGCCAGATTCGGACCTTTTTGTTGTAGGATCTGGCAATCATTTGCTGGTATAATAGCCCTCTTTTCATCTATCATAGACAGTTGATGATATCGGTCTTGCAACCACTGATCCTCGTCTATCTGAGCATCGATCAATACTCACAAGGATTCCATCTTTACCTCTATGGGAAGGACTGCCTCCATGCCATAGACCAACAAATAGGGGTTAGCCCCAGTAGAGGTGCGCATTGACGTCCTGTATGCTAACAGGGTTAGAGGCAGCAGGTCAGGCCATTCCTTATGATTAGCCGACATTTTTTGCATGATCTTCTTGATGTTTTTATTGGCCTCTTCGACCGCACCGTTCATCTTGGGTCGATAGATGACGGAATTAAGATGATTGATGTGGAACTTACTGTACAATTCTTTCATCACTTAGTTATTTAGGTTTTTGGCATTGTCTGATACGATCACCTCCGGTTGTCCATATCGACAAACGACATTGTTTCTGATGAAACTAATGATGACCTCTTTTGTGACTTTGGGAAAAGAGGCTGCTTCAACCCATTTGGTGAAGTAATCGATTATGGTTAAAATGAATCGATGACCATTGTTGGCTTTTGGTTCCACTGGACTTATCACATCCATTCCCCATATGGAGAAATGCCATGGTGAACTCATATTGTTCAGCTCATTTGGAGGAGCGTGGAAGGCATTTTCATGTATTTGGCATTAAAAACATCTCTTAACGTGATCGTCGTAGTCAGCCTTAAGAGAGATCCAATAATGGCCTGTTCTGATTATCTTCTTGGCCAGTAGATGACCGCTCATGTGTGGACCACAGACTCCACCGTGGATTTCATCCATAAGTCTTTGGGCTTGCTCTTTGTAGAGGCATCTTAACAGGCCTATTCCAGCATCCCTTTTGTAAAGTGCATCATCGCTCAAATAGAACTTCATAACCATTTTGTGAATTTACTTTCGCTTTGATTGACTTGCCCCAATGGTTGTGGATCCATCACGGAGGTATTCCTTGATATCTTGATACCAAGGTTGCTTGACAAAAGGTATTTTAACTGATACTTCTCCAATATTACTCCCATATGTCGGGGCTTTCTGAATTATGAACTTGATGTTGGGAAATCCACTCCTATCGGATATGCGAATTAATGAAGCCAACGTTGCTAATGCATCAGCGAAGTCATTCCGACCCCGAGGAATATGAACGAAGGTTATGTCTTCAAATTTTGAGGATATTTTGAGGACCTACTGATGATAGGGCAGCAAATGCAGTTCTTTGGTGAGATACGCATCGGTGGTTTGTCTGATGACCAGCTCGGAATCTCCGAAGATGAGTATGTGTTTGATAGACATGGATTGTACTAATTTCAGCCCCATTATATAGCCTTCATACTCAGCCGTGTTGTTGGTGTTGCCAAATTGAAGTTTGGTAGCCACAGGATAATGCTTTCCTGCACCAGAGATGAGGAATGCCACAGTTCCGGCACCTTCCATGTTTACCACTCTGTTGAAATACATTTTCTATGGTTGGACTGTATTCTCAAACTAGAGTTGTTGAATTATCATGATCCCATCATCTGGGAAATATGTCTCCAGGGGCTCGAACCCTCCTGAAGGTGCTTTAGCTAATTAATCTGCAATGCCTTGACCTTTGATTGACTTCTGAGTCACATAGACAATGTCGAATTACTATAGGATCAACTGCCATTTAGACAGTCGGCAATTCAACATTGGTTTGTTGAATACGTACTTGAGTGGATCCATGCGGGATATGAGGTAGGTCGTATGCCCATGCAAATAGTGTTGTAACCTCATAGCGGCCCATACTAATGCACAGCATGTCTTCTCGATCAGGGTGTATTTCTGTTCACCACTGCTGAATCTTTTGCTGATGTTGTAGATAGTTCTTTCTTTGCTACTATCATCCTTCTGTCCTAACATGCAGCCCATTGCATTGTTATTGACGAACAGGTACATGAACAAGGGAACTCCAACCCTTGGGGGTACCAAAATAGGAGCTTCAGTCAGCTGCTTCTTGATGGCAAGGAAGGCTTGTTGACAATCCTCATTCCATTTGGTGGAGGAATTCTTCCTTAATAGCTTGAAGATGGGTTCACAGGTTGCTGTGAGTTGGGAAATAAATCGTCTTATGAAGTTGATCCTTCCCAGGAATCCCCGTATCTCCTTCTCTGTACGAGGTACGGGCATTTCAGTAACGGCTTTGAACTTGGTAGGGTCGAGCTCGATGCCACGATTGCTTACCAGGAATCCTAACAGCTTGCCTGCTTTGATGCCAAAAGCACATTTGGCGGGATAGAGCTTGAGGTTATACTTACGTAACATGTTGAACAGCTTTCTGAGATGGTCGATGTGATCATCCTCCCTCTGGGATTTGATGATGATGTCATCCACATAAACTTTGATCTCTTTATACATCATATCATGAAAGAGTGCCATCATGGCTCATTGATACGTGGCTTCGGCATTCATAATGCTGAAGGATAGTCGTCTATAGCAGAAGGTTCCCCAAAGAATGATAAAGCTATTTTCTCCCGGTCCTCTTCAACAACCATGATTTGATGATAACCAGTAAAGCAATCCACGAAAGAATACATGCCATACTGCGCAGTATTATCGATAAGGATATGGATGAACGGTACCAAGAAATTATCCTTGAGGCAGGCTTTGTTCAAATCCCGATAATCCACGCAGACTCGTACCTTCCCTCCGGGCTTAGGCACGGGAACTATGTTTGACAGCCATTCTGGGTATGTTGATACCATGATGATTCCGGCTTTTGAATTGTTTAACAATTTCTTCTTTGACTTTCAGACTCCATTCAGGTTTCAATCGCCTGAGCTTTTGCTTGACTGGTTTGAATCCTTCTTTGATGGGCATTTGATGGATGATAATATCAGTGGATAAGCCAATCATGTGATCATATGACCATGCAAATACATCCTGGTACTGTTTTATGAGTTTGATTAGGTCGGCTTTCTGATTGGATGTGAGGTCTGAACCTATTTGGATTTCTTTAATGTTTTCGGAGGTTCCTATGTTGGTGGTGGTGGTTTGGTCGAGTTTGGTTTGGGTTTGTCTTCGACCCATTCTTTGATCTCCTCGAGCTCCTCATAGTCATCTTCCTCCACTTGATCA
Organism: Panax stipuleanatus; assembly: GCA_020205555.1. NCBI lineage: Eukaryota > Viridiplantae > Streptophyta > Magnoliopsida > Apiales > Araliaceae > Panax > Panax stipuleanatus. The sequence continues at coordinate 53,044,039 of CM035121.1, read as the reverse complement.
ATATCCATTAAGTCGAAGTTCATTTCTACATCAAAGTCGTAGTCATTTTGACAGGTTGGCATCTCATCAGCAGAGACACCCACATCCAATGCTTGGGTCCTGAAAAAAAAATGCTTTCATTAATATATACAACTGCTTAAATATACATGGCATTTTCAACGCATGACAAAAGTTACTGCTATAGTTGTGCAAGAAAAAGTAAGCAGTAAATGAAAACATAAAGGGCAGATGTACTTTCTACCCCTTTACCTTTTTCGATCGAGGCAAGGGACACTGCTCCAGTTGTCCAAGGTCAGATCCTCATGAACCGTGAGGATCAGGGATTTATGATTATCTGTCTTGTCTTGGATGATGACATAGACATCCTTTATAATAGGGTCAGGGCTCTTCTTTGAATAGCTCCTTTTTCCCTTCTTGATGCGAGGAATTTGGGCATGACCCTCGTCATCACTGTCTACGAGTTTGTCATTCATGCCCTCATAGTTGATAATGACCCTCATGTTTGTGAATGGGTCTCGTCCTTTGTACAGGATCTTTTCTTTTCCCTTTTCGTTGTCTGCCTCAGGCTTGAGGGCTTTTCTTTCATGGACAGGTATGATTGGAGGGAAAAGAATGGCTGATACCGTAGTCGGGATTTTCCTCGTAGGTTTCACCTATCCGGCATTTGTGAGGTTTGGCAGTAGAATTGTGGAGGCATGAGCCTTGGGATGTTTATGTGGGTTCTAGCGGCTTGACCCGGATGAATATCCCAATCCTGCTCTCCCAGTTTGACTTGGGATTTGGACTGGCATCTTGATACCTTGCTTATCCTTAGCCAACCCTTCTCCAAGGTGAAAACCCGAAGATACCATTTCTTGCCCCACTGTCATTACTTCAGTGGAGACTTTAGGTTTTAGGGTTGGTGCCCCAATAGGTAGATACTGAGTATCGCTCACCTCTAGAGCTTGAAAACTAGAAGGTTTAATCCCCGCATCTAGGCTAATCACTGGCATATCCCCATGTATGTAGGTAGTGTGACGCCCCTAAAATAGGTTCAATACCAACCACTTCTGAGTCGCCAAATACATGGTACAGAATTCAAATACAATCTTTTGTAACATACGGTCGTGCAAACTACGACCACACAAACTGTGAATTTCAATACAAATCGTATATAATACGAAATATAAACATTCAAATTCACTCCTTATTAATTACAATAATTATCCCACTATTTTATAAAATAGTGAGGACTTCTACTGATCTAACTCTGACCATCACTCTGATCCCCGACTAGTCCCCGCGATATTTCCATTTCCTGTAGAACAATAGAATAAAAGGGTGAGCTCAACTAGCCCAGTAAAGAATATTATGACTAAGATAATGAATAATAAATTATCGTTAGTCTTCAATAAATCAGATAAAATATAATGGACAACAAGTTTTAGATCAATATTCGCAGCGGAAATAACAATTCATTAGAAGAGTTAAGTAGAGAATGAAGTCTACTATCTTCTATGATTTAAAAGTCCATCATCAATATTTTATCCCTGTAACATCAATCAATATAAATCTCAAATCAATATTCATCTTTGCACTACGGCCAAAGATATTCATTTGTATCACCAGTTGGTCATGTTCATCTCAACACCTGTTCATCGTTGCACTACGGGCCAAATATATTCATCAAGTAATCATTCATCTTTACACTACATGCCAAAGATATTCATCAAGTAATCTTTCATCTTTGCACTACAGGCCAAAGATATTCAGTTATATCACCATTTAGGACTGAGGATAATGAAATATAATATAAGGAACGAATCCAGTGAGATAAAAGACAAGGATTAGGGATTCGTAATTTAGTTTATCCAAGTTCAATAATACTCCGTAATAATCAATTGTGGAGCAAAATTCAAGAATGAAGTTCAAAACTTGGATACAATAAAAAAAAATATTTTTTTTTATCGTGAATAGTAACTCGACATGAAAAGATAAGAATTGCACAAGAAAGTTCAGAAAATTATTCCGGTGAAATAATACTAGATGAAGCGCAAAACTTAAGAAATTTCTGATCATTTCAGGAATTCTAGAAGCAATACTTACCGTAGTAAGTTTAGAGTTAGGAATATAAAATGAAACAATATACGAAATTGCAATTGGATTTTCACCCGTCTGGCGGTAGTCCGCTCAGACAGATTATTTTCACAATTTAATAATAACTGAATACGAAGGGTTATTCACCAGGCATGCGGTAGTCCGCGTAGACAGGTTATTCCCACAGAATAATAAAGAATGGAATAACAACAGGATTTTACCATGCATACGGTAGTCCGCGTAGACAGGTTATTCCAACAGAATAATAAGGAATGGAACGCCAACCCTTACGAGTATTGGAAAAAAAATAACTCTCTTCATGAATACGAAAAAAATAATACCCTTTACCTTAAAAATTTGGAGACTGCACTAGTGTAATAGCAGAATACTCTTCTTCTTTCTCTCTTATTCTCTCTATACTTTCTCTCTCTATAGCTTTAGTGAATTAGTGAGAAATAATGAAGAAATGAGCTTCTATTTATATGCTCGGCAGAGTAAGGGTAAAATAGTCTTTTTTCCATAATTTATGACATCGTCTCTTATATCATCAATCCTATGACATCATTGCTTACCTTATCACTCCAATGACATCTTTGCTTACCTCATCGCTCCGATGACATCATTGTTTGCATCATAAGAGTTCAAATTCAATTTCTTCCATCTCGTTTAACTTTTATACCATGAATTTACTTTAATAATGTTACCATTCAAATTGTAAAAATCATACTATTATATAATCACATCATACTACTATAATGTAATATTATAATAATATATTTGAATGAATTATTTTTATCGGACAAGATAAAATACCAACTTTCAACAAATATCACATGTTAAAAATTCCTCCGTTTAAATCCACATTGAATAAATATTTTCTTATCACATATATCAAAAATTAATTATTCATAAATAATATTACAGAACTACAATATTGACAACCAGGTCGTTCCCAGGAAAGAGGGGGGCCTTCCGATAAGGATTTCTCCTTACTGGCGCCTAATTAATCAACTCATTTCCTAGACAGAACTTCCTTAGACATTGCCAATAATGCTATCTAATAATATTATTCTAATAATATGAATTATTGATTTGATAATTTGAAATAATGTGCAATGACAATTATTGAATCAATAATATAAAATAGCAAAGTAACACTTATTGATATTAAATATCAACGTAGCAAATATTGAACCAATAAAATATTATGCAATTATTGAATCAATAATATAAAATATTAAACAGTAATTACTGTAACAATAATTGAGTAAGTGCCTTCCTACGTAAGAATCAATAATTCGAAATACTGTGCAATACCGTGTGCTACTGTGCGACACCACGTATTACTGTATTTTTACCACCGTGTATTTCAACAGTACTAACGGTAACAGTTTTGTCGTTACTTTTATAAAAAGGTTACTTCTGTCGCTTTCTATATCCGACATTCATTCCGTTGTGGGGTCCACCAATGACTGCGCCGTCGTACGAATATTCTCCGACAAAAAGAATATTCCTCGACCAAACGAATATTCCCTGACACAACGAATATTTTATAACCACTTGCTTGCTTTGTAAACTTTGCACATTTCACCCATAACTTATAACATTTATCAAATCAACACCTTAGTATTTCAATATAATATATAAAGAAAATTACATCTTATTCATAAAATTTGGGGTCTTACAACCTCCCTTCCTTATGAAATTTTGTCCTCGAAATTGACGTACGTACCTGGTATGTCGAAAAGGTGAGGATACCTCGTTTTCATTTCCGATTCTAACTCCCAGGTCATTTCTTCGATATCATGGTTCCTCCACAAAACTTTAACTTGATGTATAACCTTTGAGCGTAGGACATGTTCCTTCCTATCCAAGATCTTGACAGGTACCTCCTCGTATGTTAAATCTTCGGCTATCTCGTCTGGTTCTAACTGAATAATGTGGTTTGGGTCTTTCACATATTTACGAAGCACAGATATGTGAAAAATGTTATGAACACGAGACATGCTTGGAGGTAAGATGAGTCTATAGGCCACATTTCCTACTCGGTCAAGGATTTCAAATGGACCAATGAATTGTGGGTTGAGTTTTCCTCTCTTTCCGAATCTTGTAACTCCTTTCCATGGAGCAACACGTAATAATACATGATCTCCGACATTAAACTCCACGTCCCTTCGATGAAGATCAGCATAACTCTTTTGTCGATCTTGTGCAGTTTGTATACATTGCCGGATCATTTGAATCTTTTCCGTAGTCATACGTACTAACTCCTGTCCCAACAATGTTGCTTCACCCACCTCGTTCCAGCATACTAGAGAACGACATTTTCGTCTATACAATGCCTCGAATGGAGCCATGCCTATATTTGCCTGATAACTGTTGTTCTAGGAGAATTCCACTAATGGTAGGTACTTATCTCAACTCCCTTTGAAGTTTAGAACACGGAGTCTCAATAGATCTTCAAGAGTTTGGATAGTCCTTTCCGATTGCCCGTCCGTTTGTGGATGATATACCGAACTGAATCGTAAATCCGTGCCCATAGCTTTTTGCAAGCTGACCCAAAATCGTGAAGTGAATCTTGGGTCACTATCCGAAACTATGGATACTGGCATGCCATGCAATCTCACAATCTCATTCACTTACAAACGAGTAAGACGTTCCAGGGAATAAGTCTCTCGTATCGGCAAGATATGAGCAGACTTGGTTAATCTATCAACAATAACCCAAATTGCATCTATGCCTTGAGAAACCTTGGGAAGACCCGTAACGAAATCCATGGTAATGTGTTCCCACTTCCACTTTGGAATCTCTAGTGGTTGCAATGGACCCTTTGGCACTTGATGCTCTGCCTTGACACGTTGACACGTTAAACACCTCGAGATAAACTCTGCGATCTCTCTCTTCATATTGCTCTAACAAAATGTATGACGAAGATCACGATACATTTTGGTACTCCCAGGATGGATTGCAAACGGTGTGTTGTGTGCCTCCATCATGATTTTATACTTCAAATCAGAATCGTTAAGAACACAAAGTCGGGAGTTGACTCGAAGTATTCCTTCTTCATCGATTCTTGCTTCTGGAATAGTACCTTCTTGCACCTTCTTCCTCATATTCATCAGTTCTGGGTCTGTAGCTTGAGCAGCTTTAACTTTATCAATCAAAGTTTGTTCTACGCGTATACTTGACATCATCGCATGGGTCCCCGGAGTCTTGAACTCTATCTCCATCTTTTGTAAATCACATAAAATAAGCTTTGAAAGTATCGCATTCGTTCCCGCATATGATCTTCAACTCAACGCATCAGCTACCATGTTCGCTTTACCAGGATGGTATTGGATGGTATGGTCGTAATCTTTCAACAGCTCAAGTCAACGTCGTTGTCGCATGTTAAGTTCCTTCTGGGTGAAGAAATACTTAAGGCTCTTATGATCCGTATAGATCTCCACTTTCTTCCCATACAGGTAGTGTCTCCAGATCTTCAACGCGAAAACGACTGCTGCAAACTCTAGATCATGAGTAGGATAATTCCTCTCATATTCCTTGAGTTGTCGCGAGGCATAGGCTATGACTTTCCCATGTTGCATGAGAACACATCCTAACCCTTTTGCCCGAAGCATCGCTGTAAATGACAAATCCATCCGAACCAGATGGTATCATCAGAACATGTGCCGAAATGAGTCTCCTCTTGAGCTCTTGAAAGCTATTCTCGCATTCCTCGTTCCATACGAATTTTGTATCTTTCCGAGTCAGCTGAATTAATGGAGTAGCGATTCGAGAAAATCCTTCTACGAATCTCCGATAATAACCAGCTAAGCCCAGAAAGCTACGTACATCGGTCACCGACTTCGGTTGCTCCCAACTTTGTATTGCTTCAATCTTCGTCGGGTCCACAGATACTCCACGTTTTGATACTACGTGCCCAAGGAATGCTACCTCCTCAAGCTAGAACTCGCATATCTTCAGCTTGGCATATATCTTGTTTTCACGAAGCCTTTGAAGTACCAGCTTCAAGTGGTGCTCATGATCTTCACGGCTTTTGGAATAGATGAGGATGTCATCAATAAAGACAACCACGAACTGATCCAAATATTCCTTGAATACACGGTTTATCATATCCATAAAAGCAGCAGGAGCATTAGTCAATCCAAAAGACATGACTAAGAATTCATAATGCCCGTATCGAGTTCTGAAAGCAGTCTTCGGAATATCCTCAGTTTTAATCTTCAGCTAATGATATCCAGAACGAAGATCGATCTTTGAAAAGAATTGTGCACCTTGCAACTGGTCGAACAGGCCATCAATACGAGGTAACAGATACCTATTCTTGATGGTGACATGGTTCAACTCCCGATAGTCAATACAAAGTCGCATACTCCCGTTTTTCTTCTTTACGAATAAAACAGGTGTTGGGTTTGCTAGAAACATAAGCATGCAATCAAATTACATAAACGCAATGGAAGGGATGAAAAATAAGATTTTAAAAAACTTCTTACAAACCCTTAACCATGATCTTTCTTGTGCATCTATTATCAGTCAATACATAGAAGGAGATGGAATTATACCTTTGAAGATCCAAGCTTCCTCAGGTACAAGTTCTACTCCTTTGATTCCTTTGATTCCTCTGTAGTGGCTCCTTCACTTGATCAATGTCAGCCACCCAAATGTTTGGCATCTAACGGTGATCCACCAAGGAAGATGAAGAACTCAGGAAGATGGGTTATTGGCTTAACCCTTGTTTCTATCTCTATACAATATGTGTACTCCCAACTCTTGGAAAAATTCACGTACCTTATTTCTGATATAAGACTCTCTTATATAGATATTAGGTTAACCCTCCTAATCCAATTAGAATAGGGTTTTATTTAATTAATTAATTAAACACTTTTAATTAATTTATATCCTAATCTTATTTGGATTGAGAGAGAGTACTGATATTATATTAATTCCTAAACTCCTTTAGAATTAAAATAATAATAATATTAATAAGACTCCTCTTATTAATTTATATTTAATATTTTTAAAATATTAAATAATAAACATTAAGCTATTTAATTTATTCTATCACCATAGATTAAATTAATTATAATTAATGCATTATTACTATCACGCCATTTTCTTCTTAAATAATTCTTCTTCCTTTTATGGTGTGACCCTTTAGGTTCTCCATATTAAACCGGTTGTGAATAAATCAATTAGAATAATTTTAATCTTATTTAAATAAATAAATTAAACTAATAATCTATTTAAATAAATAATATTTATGCTACAATAGGGATAAGCCTCCCTAGCGCTCAACGACTTTTCAGATAATATAGATTTCAACATTAATCATAAAAGAACCTGTGAGTTAATAGTTACCGTACAATTCAATCTTTCCACCATACAATGTCCCAATTAAATATCAGACATGGATTTACTGTCAAGTCTTAATTTATTTAATCATATGTATTTCGATTAGAAAATGCACAACTCCAAATAATGCAAAATAGAAACCTCTTTCTAATTTCATTCTACCTTGGCCAAGGATTCTTGGGTTGTCATTTAACGAACCACATAGGACATATCTCCTCTTTTACTAGAGGTGGTAGATTCTTTATTGATCATACATTATCTCCATATGCAACTCATTATACCCAAGCATACCCTATATATGCCTTAAAAGGCCTTAAGGAATAAGTCAAAGTATAATTTGTTACATACAAGATACTATGATGATCTCAAGTCCAAGGATCACTTGTACTACTATCACATTAGGAATTCCTATTGACAGGCGAGTAAAACTTCATTAGGTATTCCATAGCGAGTCACGTTTAGTGATCTTATTCTCCAATAAGCACCTACATACTTGCTTTAGTGTCTTCACACAAATAACCATGAGATCAGACATCCTCATCTAATGAGCAAGCAACATATGTACCAATCTATCCGAATATACTAATCCCTATTTTAGTAATCCCATGATTGGGAACTATTTTAGTTTTTAAGATTTCTACAAATTTAGATCTCATTAGCATGATCTCATCATGATTCTAAAAGCATTGCTAAAAACTATGGGTTATTTACATATTCTAAAACAGTACCATGTAGATAATTAAATGCCTTAAATGAATATTTTATTAATAAATAAATAAGATTATTTACAAAGTATGTGCTTTATCATCATACATGATTGGCTTGTATGCACACTACTATCAATCTCTCACTTGAACTAAAGCCAATCGCCATGGTATCTCATACCCATCTTCTCTAAGTGACGATCAAACTGCTGTTGTGTTAGAGCTTTAGTAAATGGATCTGCAATGTTGTCTTGAGAGTCTATCTGCTCTTCTTTCAATGATTTCTTTAATCAAAGTGCCGTAACACATGTTTTAGATTCAAGATGAGACTTAGAAACTATTCCTAGTTCTGTAATGAACTTTTCATCCGAATCATCAACTTGCAGCTTCACTTACAGTTATATACTTTGTCTTTGTCACTAAATCAGCAACCTTTTGCTGTTTAGAACCTTTTCAATTCACTGCACCACCTTTCAAGGTAACGACTTATCCTATAGTGGAATTACTGTCGTCTTGGTCAGTCTGAAAACTTGAGTATGTTTAGCACTCTAGATTTATTCAGACCCATCACGTGTCATAATGACATCCTTAGTGTCAGTTAAGTACTTTGGGATGTTTATCACTGTCTCACAATGATCTTCTCCATAATCTGACTGATCAACATCAAGTCTCATATATTTCATTACATACATGATAGTAACTCATGCGATCTCTCTTTTACTGAGGACAATATTAGAGAGATACACTCCATGGCTCATCATCATGAGGCACTCTTTTGGAGTTTGCCATGCTAAACGCCTTTAGCATCTAATGAATGTATGTTTCCTTAGGTTAAGCCGAACATCCTTTTAAATCTATTAATACAGATTTATATCCCCAATGCGGGATGTTCTACCCAAATCATTCATGGAGGAATGTTTAGACAACTTTATTTTGATTGATTTTAGCATAGGAATGTCATTCCCTATCAGTAATATATCATCAACATATAATACATGGAATGAAACAGCGCTCCCACTAACCTTCTTGTACACACATGGTTCATCTTCATTTTTGATAAAATTAAACTCTTTGATTGTCTCATCAAAACGAAAGTTCCATCTACGAGAATCTTGCTTCAATCCACGAATGGATTGTTGTAGCTCATATACATGATTTGCTTCAACCATTGAAACAAAAACCATCTGGCTATATCATACATACATTCTCCTCTAATAATGTATATTTGAGGAAGGGCGTCTCCACGTCCATTTTGCCAAATTAAATAAAATTAAGCTGCAATAGCAAGAAAAATCCAAATGGACTTGAGCATAACTTCCAAATCCATTTTAGATTTTATGGTCATCTACCATTTCTCTGAGTCTTTATTACTCATAGCATGTTCGTAATTCAATGGATCATCATCATGCATGATGTGTACCTCATCGTCATCCTCTATAACGAAACCATACCTCTCAGGTATCTTCGGTACTCTTCCAGATTTATGAACAGGGTGTGGTACAGTAGGTTCTTCTACTTGGTTAGGTACCTGACTTTGATCCGTGGTAATTTGTGGTTCTTGAACTTCTTCAAGATATATCTTACTCCCATTGACCCCTTCATGGATAAACTCTTTCTCCAAGAAGGCAGCATGTTTCATAACAAACACCTTTTGATCAGTTGGATGATAGAAATAATTCCCTACGGTTTCTTTAGGGTATCCCACAAATCTACACTTATCGGATTTAGTCTGTAGCTTATCATTTTTAAACTTTTTGACATAAGCTGGACAACCCCAAGTCTTAACATGCTTAAGATTTGGTTTCCTCCCTTTTCACATCTCATATGGAGTCTTTGGGGCGGATTTTGTAGGTACCTTGTTAAGTAGGTATGTAGCCGTTTCTAGGGCATAACCCCAGAAGGAAATTGGAAGGTCGATAAAACTCATCATGGATCGAACCATGTCCAACAGTGTTCGATTTCTCCTTTCAGATACTCCATTTAACTGTGGTGTTCCTGGAGGAGTCCATTGTGAGATTATACCATTTTCAATGAGACAATTGAGAAACTCACCACTTAAGTATTCTCCACCTCGATCTGATCAAAATATCTTAATACTCTTGCCCGTTTGTTTCTCTACTTCACTTTTGAACTCTTTAAACTTTTTAAATAATTCTGATTTATATTTCATTAAATACACATATCCAAATCTTGAGTGATCATCATGTGAAAGTAATAAAATAAGAATACCCACCCCATGCACTTGTTGTCATAGGTCCACAAACGTCTGTGTGAATCAATGCCAACAACTCTGTAACTCTTACTCCTTTTCCACTAAAAGGAGATTTAGTCATTTTACCCATGAGACAAGATTCACAAGTTGGATATGATTCATAATCGGATAGCTCAAGGAGCCCATCTTTATGCAACTTGGATAATCTTGTTTCATTGATATGACCGAGTCTACAGTGCCACATGTAGGTATAATTAATATCATCTCTTTTCCTTTTCTTAGTTTGTTCCATTTGAAATATATTTTCTTGTAAGTCAAGTATATAAAGTCCATTTCGCAAATTTCCAATACCATATAAAACATCGTCTTTATAAATAGAACAACCATTGTTCTTTATAATAACGTCAAAACCTTCCATATCCAATACAAAAATTGAAGTAATGTTTTTAATAATATTCGAAACATAATAACAGTTATTAAGATAAATGGATTTGCCCGAAGGAATTGCTAAACAATAAGTTCCTACAGCTAATGCAGCAACCTTTGCTACATTCCCCACTCGTAGGATCACCTCTTCATTGTTCAGCTTTCTACTTCTGACCAGTCCCTACACAGTGTTACATATGTGAGACCCACAGCCGGCATCCAATACCCAAGTAGAATTATGACTTTCAGAAAATTTAATTTCAATCATAAACAAACCTTGATTGGAAGTCGAAGCTTTTCCAAGCTTCTTCTCTGCTAGAAACTTCTTGCAGTTCCTCTTCCAATGTCCCGGCTCGTTGCAATGAAAGCACATTCCATTAGCTGGTTCAAGTTTCTTTTGTTCCTTTTCTTTCCCCTTTCCCTTAGCCTTCTTGGATTTCTTCTTTTCAGAAGACACCTTGGGCCTCTTCCTTTTATTGGAAGAATCCACCATCAAGACATGGTTCTTCTTGGATGGGAAGTGGCCTTCTGCAGTTTTCAGCATGTTAAGCAGCTCAGGCAAGCTGACATCTACCTTATTCATGTGAAAATTCACCACAAACTGTGAGAAGGTCTCAGGGAGTGACTGCAAGACCAAGTCTTGACTCAACTCCCCATCCATAACGAACCCAGGCTGTCCAATGCGTTCAATCAAATTAATTACCTTCAGAACATGAGTCTCGACGGTAGTTCCCTCGGTCATCCGAGATCGGAAGAGCTCCTTAGATATCTCATATCTAGCAGTCCTACTCAATTCACCATACAACTCCTTGAGATGAAGCAGCATAGTAGGAGCATCTATTTTTCGTGCTGATGTTGAAGCTCGTTATTCATGGATGCGAGCATGATGCATTGAGCCACAGATGCATCATCTTGCCACTTATTGAAAGTGGCAATCTCATCCTCAGAGACTGTTTCCGAAACAGATTCAGGGATAGTTGAATTTAGGACATAAGAAATCTTTTCAGCAGTGAGAACAAATCTCAGATTTCTTAGCCAGTCCTCATAATTCTGGCCGGCAAGCTTATTTGCATCAAGTATGCTTCGTAGTGAGATTAGTGATTTTGATATTTTTAAAATTCTGCATGTGAAAAGACAACATTTTAGCAAACATTCATTTTATTAACTTTGCATACCAAAATAAATTTAGGTCTTTATTTTAAATTGGTATCTCCCACTATTTTCATCAAAGTATATTACCCTCACTTATATAGTTCGGCAACATCTAATTAAAGATTTGCTAGTGAGATTAAGGATCCCATTTCAAATGTATATAACCTTGTGGATAGCACAACAACCGATATACAAATAAATAGGTAGACAACTCTTGTCAATTACATCATCATGTAACTCCTTTTATTTTTCCTCTTAAATCATAATGGTCATGTGTGTGCACATCCGAACTAAAATGATTTTAGTTAAGTCCAGCCTAGCACTTCCATAAATTAAAAAAAAATAAAAATTCGTCCTTGTGGATAGAACAACAAGACTAGATCGTTCAATTTTCTTGATAAGCATCAAATGTGATTAATTAACATCTTAAATATTCAATACTCGCCTTGTGGATAACACAACAAACTCATATTAAATATTTAATACTCTATTAATTAACCATGCTAGAAGGCGACGTTCGATATTCCAAATATCATTTGAACGCTTCGGACTTAATATTATTTCTTTGAGGGTTTGTTATTATTTGTCTCATCTTGTTTAGCGCGCATGCATATATATATATAAAATACACATCATTTTATTAAACATGCGAAGCATGTTTGCATAAAATATAATATATATAATATTTAGCGTGCAATATAGAATACTCTATTCTACCCGGAGTGATTATGGACTTTTATTCTAGTTTGGTTCACTAGAGCCATCAAGTGAACCAAAAGGTCAAACCTAGGAGTGCAAGAATTTAAATTTAAATATAACTATTACATTTAAACCCGGGCTCCATACAAATGGGTCTTCAAGCGCTCCTTGCTCCTTGATCTCCAATTCTTCAAGATAATTCTAACTATCTCTATTACATAAACTATTTATAATTAAATAGAAACCTTGTTCAGCAGTCAAGGGAAAGTACATAGGAGGGAGATAGAATTTACACCGAGAATAAAACCAGAGAAGACGAGGTACGCAGACCCCATTTTATAAAACCCATACATTCAAGCATTCATCCAAAATAAAATCCAATCACATTGGTCATAGTCCATAATCAATCCCTTTTATTATCATACATATCATCATACGTATCAATAAAACATCCATTCATCTCATGAAAATAAAATCATTCCATATATGTATTAATATCAGTTTATGGGCAAAAGTTTGCTAAACTTTATTTTTGAAAAAATAAACTTCTTTATTTTATTCAAAAATAATTCCAAATTAAACTCTTTAATTTTAGCAATTCTGAAATCCAATTTCATATAAAATAAACATCTTTATTTTAAACCCTTATTTAATTAAATAAACCATTCATTTAATTAAATAAAACAAAAAAAAAATCAGTTCCTGTCCAGTGGCGCAGCTGCGCCAGGAATGTAAAGGAAACAGGCGCAACTGCGCAGCATGAAAACCAGGAACAGTCACCGGCGCAGCTGCGCAGCAAGAAAGGCTTGCACCGGCGCAGCTTCGCAGAATCAGAAAAAATTTTGTTGCCCAATAACTCGATCCAATCACATATCATACAAGTATGGAATCACATAGACTGATAATTAGCACAAGATTGGCTCTGATACCACTGTTGGGTTTGCTAGAAACATAAGCATGCAATCAAATTACATAAAACGCAGTGGAAGGGATGAAAAATAAGATATTAAAAAATTTCTTACAAACCCTTAACCATGATCTTTCTTGTGCATCCATTATCAGTCAATACATAGAAGGAGATGGAATTATACCTTTGAAGATCTAAGCTTCCTCAGGTACAAGTTCTACTCCTTTGATTCCTTTGATTCCTCTGTAGTGGCTCCTTCCCTTGAATAATGTCAGCCACCCAAATGTTTGGCCTCTAACGGTGATCCACCAAGGAAGATGAAGAACTCAGGAAGATGGGTTATTGGCTTAACCCTTGTTTCTATCTCTATAGAATATGTGTACTCCCAACTCTTGGAAAAATTCACGTACCTTATTTCTGATATAAGACTCTCTTATATAGATATTAGGTTAACCCTCCTAATCCAATTAGAATAGGGTTTTATTTAATTAATTAATTAAATACTTTTAATTAATTTATATCCTAATCTTATTAGGATTGAGAGAGAGTACTATTATTATATTAATTCCTAAACTCCTTTAGAATTAAAATAATAATAATAATAATAATATTAATAAGACTCCTCTTATTAATTTATATTTAATATTTCTAAAATATTAAATAATAAACATTAAGTTATTTAATTTATTCTATCATCATAGATTAAATTAATTATACTTAATGCATTATTACTATCATGCCATTTTCTTCTTAAATAATTCTTCTTCCTTTTATGGTGTGACCCTTTAGGCTCTCCATATTAAACCGGTTGTGAATAAATCAATTAGAACAATTCTAATCTTATTTAAATAAATAAATTAAACTAATAATCTATTTAAATAAATAACATTTATTCTACAATAGGGATAAGCCTCCCTAGCGATCAACGACTTTCCAGATAATATAGATTTCAACATAAATCATAAAAGAACCTGTGAGTTAATAGTTACCGTACAATTCAATCCTTCCACCATACAATGTCCCAATTAAATATAAGACATGGATTTACTGTCAAGTCTTAATTTATTTAATCATATGTATTTCGATTAGAAAATGCACAACTCCAAATAATGCAAATTAGAAACCTCTTTCTAATTTCATTCTACCTTGGCCAAGGATTCCTGGGTTGTCATTTAACGAATCACATAGGACATATCTCCTCTTTTACTAGAGGTGGTAGATTCTTTATTGATCATTCATTATCTCTATATGTAACTCATTACACCCAAGCATACCCTATATATGCCTTAAAAGGCCTTAAGGAATTAGTCAAAGTATAATTTGTTACATAAAAGATACTATGATGATCTCAAGTCCAAGGATCACATGTACTACTATCACATTAGGAATTCCTATTGACAGGCGAGTAAAACTTCATTAGGTATTCCATAGCGAGTCACGTTCAGTGAACTTATTCTCCAATAAGCACCTACATACTTGCTTTAGTGTCTCCACACAAATGACCATGAGATCAGTCATCCTCATCCAATGAGCAAGCAACATATGTACCAATCTATTCGGATTTACTAATCCCCTTTTTAGTAATCCCACGATTGGGAACTATTTTAGTTTTAAAGCTTTCTAAGAATTTAGATCTCATTAGCATGATCAACATCATGATTCTAAAAGCATTGCTTAAAACTATGGGTTATTTACATATTATAAAAACAGCACCATGTAGATAATTAAATGCCTTTAATAAATAAATATTTTATTAATAAATAAATAAGATTGTTTACAAAGTATGTGCTTTATCATCATACATGATTGGCTTGTATGCACACTACTATCACTTAATGCATTATTACTATCATGTCATTTTCTTCTTAAATAATTCTTCTTCCTTTTATCGTGTGACTCTTTAGGTTCTCTATATTAAATCGGTTGTGAATAAATCAATTAGAACAATTCTAATCTTATTTAAATAAATAAATTTAAATAATAATCTATTTAAATAAATAATATTTATTCTACAATAGGGATAAGCCTCCCTAGCGCTCAACGACTTTCTAGATAATATAAATTTCAACATTAATCATAAAAGAACCTGTGAGTTAATAGTTACCGTACAATTCAATCCTTCCACCATACAATGTCCCAATTAAATATAAGACATGGATTTACTGTCAAGTCTTAATTTATTTAATCATATGTATTTCGATTAGAAAATGCACAACTCCAAATAATGCAAATTAGAAACCTCTTTCTAATTTCATTTTACCTTGGCCAAGGATTCCTGGGTTGTCATTTAACGAATCACATAGGACATATCTCCTCTTTTACTAGAGGTGGTAGATTCTTTATTGATCATGTATTATCTCCATATGCAACTCATTATACCCAAGCATACCCTATATATGATTTAAAAGGCCTTAAAGAATAAGTCAAAGTATAATTTGTTACATACAAGATACTATGATGATCTCAAGTCCAAGGATCACTTGTACTACTATCACATTAGGAATTCCTATTTACAGGCGAGTAAAACTCCATTAGGTATTCCATAGCGAGTCACGTTCAATGAACTTATTCTCCAATAAGAACCTACATACTTGCTTTAGTATCTCCACACAAATGACCATGAGATCAGTCATCCTCATCTAATGAGCAAGCAACATATGTACCAATCTATCCGGATTTACTAATCCCCATTTTAGTAATCCCATGATTGGGAACTATTTTAGTTTTTAAGCTTTCTAAGAATTTAGATCTCATTAGCATGATCTCATCATGATTCTAAAAGCATTGCTTAAAACTATGGGTTATTTACATATTATAAAATAGCACCATGTAGATAATTAATTGCCTTAAATGAATATTTTATTAATAAATAAATAAGATTGTTTACAAAGTATGTGATTTATCATCATACATGATTGGCTTGTATGCACACTACTATCAACAGGAGCACCCCAAGGAGATGTACTAGGACGTATAAAATCGATGTCTAACAACTCCTGTAGTTGGACCTTTAACTCCTGAAGTTCTTTAGGAGCCATTCGATATGGGGTTTTAGAAATGGGTTTTGTACCGGGTTCAAGGGCAATAAAGAATTCAACTTCACGTTCCGGGGGTAGACTGGGAAATTCTTCGGGAAATACATCAGAAAACTCATTAACAACAGAAATATCATTCAAACCTAACGTATTCTGGTTTAGATCAGTGACATGGGCTAAGAAAGCTTGACATCCATTTTTTAATAAACGAATAACTTTATGACTTGAAATAACATTGATTGATTTTAGTGGTTTAGTTGTTTGAATTCGCACAATAGGTTGGTTAGGAATATGAAAACTAACAACCTTACGAAAATAATCAATTTGGCATGATAAGTGGTCAACCAGTTAATTCCTAAAATCACATCAAATGCAAGTATTCTCAATGATATAAGATCAACAGGTAGGGTGAGGGTACCAATTTTAATCGAGCAAGATTTGTAAACTGTAGATATAACGAAGTTTTCTCCCAACGGAGTTTCAACAGATAAGTCAAAGTCTAATTTCTCAGGTGTCAAGTTCAAACGTTTAGCACAAGCAGGTGAAATAAAAGAATGGGTAGCACCAGTATCTAATAAAGTGTAAACTTCGCAAGAGTTTATTATTAGCTTATCCGTAATAACCTCGTTTGGGTTCCTTGCTTGTTGGGCAGTCACGACAAAAGCCCTTCCAGGAACCACTAACTTTGACTTGTCAGGGATAGCCTTTGGAGTCACCATCCCTGCTGGACTTGGTTTTGCTACAGGACACACTCGAGCTATGTGCCCTTCCTTTCCACAGTTATAACACACCTTGGATTGTTGTGTGCAGTTGGGGCTGATGTGTCCCTCTTGCCCGCATTTATAGCATACGACCGGCGGTCGTTCTCCTCCCCTAGAAACAGTTGATGTTGGTGCTACTGTCGAGGCTTTCACGTTCTTATTGTTCTACCTTCTCTTCTTGAAATCTCCCCCTGACTCACTTCTTCTATTATCATGGCCACGATTACCACCGGAGTGGTTATCGCTTCTGGCATGATACTTTCCTCCCTGCTGGTTGTCATGGTTTCGATGACTGCTGCCACCAGTACGACCTTGGTTGTTGTTCCTTGGTTGAACATAATCATTATCTCGTTCTAATAACTGGGCCCTGTTCACTACATTCGAATATAGAATTTTTTTTGAGAAATGAGGTATTGACGATTCTCGGGTTTCAAACCTCTCAGAAACATCCACGTCATACGTTCCTCATTCTCCATCAAATGAGGTGCAAACCGGGATAACTCCGCGAACTTAGCCTAGTACTGGGACATAGTCATGTTGTTCTGTTCCAGTCTGATAAACTCTACCTCTTTTATGTGACGAATACTTTCTGGAAAGTACTTGTCAATGAATAATTTCTGGAACGCCCCCCAAGACATCTTGAGTGTGGCAGGCTGGATACGCTTCACAGATTTCCACTAGTAATCTGCCTCTCCACAGAACATAAAGGTGGCAAATGGAACCTTCTGTTCCTTCGTGCATCCCAAGACATCAAATATCTTGGTAATTTGCTTAATCTAATTTTCTGCCTTGATTGGATTTTGCTTTCCCTGAAACTCTGGTGATCCCAACTCTTTAAACTGCTTGGCAGTGACAAGCCGCGAGTTGTTATTTCCACCTATATTATGAACATGAGTCTCCCTCGTCTGGTTTTGCATGAACTGCAAAAAGTTTCTAAACATCCCTTCATTTATCATTTCTTCGGTAGGGTTGTTTACAGGAGAATTGTTGCCTTCCTGTTGCACGTTCTCTTGGTTGGTGATTAAAGGTGTCTCAACGGTCTCATTCACTCCATTGTTTAGATTTTCTGCCGCCATTCTTAAATACTGCCACAAAATAAGGTTTAATCAAATAAATTAACATATCATATATTAACCCTATGTTCCAACCGACCAATTAAATAATAATTAAGCTTAGGTAGGACACACTAGTGAAGGTTTTACTCGTCTCTCCCCTCCTAGTTCTATTCCCAGATCTCCGCCAGAGATCATATCCCTAAGCTCTGATACCAACTGTGACGCCACCAAAATAGGTTCAATACCAACCCATTCTGAGTCGCCAAATACATGGTACAGAATTCAAATACAATCTTTTATAACATACGGTCGTGCAAACTACGACCACACAAACTGTGAATTTTTATACAAATCGTATATAATACGAAATTTAAACATTCAAATTCACTCCTTATTAATTACAATCATTATCCCACTATTTTATAGAATAGTGAGGACTTCTACTGATCTAACTCTGACCATCACTTTGATCCCCAACTAGTCCCCGCGATATTCCTCTTTCCTGAAGAGAACAATGGAAGAAAAGTGTGAGCTCAACTAGCCCAGTAAAGAATATTATGACTAAGATAATGAATAATAAATTATCGTTAGTCTTCAATAAATCAAATAAAATATAATGGACAGCAAGTTTTAGATCAATATTCGCAGCGAAAATAACAATTCATTAGAAGAGTTAAGTAGAGAATGAAGTCTACTATCTTCTATGATTTAAAAGTCTATCATCAATATTTTATCCCTGTAACATCAATCAATATATATCTCAAATCAATATTTATCTTTGCACTACTGCTAAAGATATTCATTTGTATCACCAGTTGGTCATGTTCATCTCAACATCTGTTCATCTTTGCACTACGGGCCAAAAATATTCATCAAGTAATCATTCATCTTTGCACTACAGGCCAAAGATATTCATCAAGTAATCTTTCATCTTGGCACTACAGGCCAAAGATATTCAGTTATATCACCATTTAGGACTGAGGATGATGAAATATAATATAAGGAACGAATCTAGTGAGATAAAGGACAAGGATAAGGGATTCGTAATTTAGTTTATCCAAGTTCAATAATACTCCGTAATAATCAATTGTGGAGCAAAATTCAAGAATGAAGTTCAAAACTTGGATACAATTAAAAAAAATATTTTTTTTTCCGTAAATAGTAACTCATGAATAGTAACTTATGAATAGTAACTCGACATGAAAAGATAAGAATTTCACGAGAAAGTTCAGAAAATTATTAGGGTGAAATGATACTAGATGAAGCGCAAAACTCAAGAAATTTCTGATCATTTCAGGAATTCTAGAAGCAATACTTACCGTAGTAAGTTTAGAGTTAGGAATATAAAATGAAACAATATACGAAATTGCAATTGGATTTTTACCCGTCTGGCGGTAGTCCGCTCAGACAGATTATTTTCATAATTTAATAATAACTGAATACGAAGGGTTATTCACCAGGCATGCGGTAGTCCGCGTAGACAGGTTATTCCCACAGAATAATAAAGAATGGAATAACAACAGGATTTTACCATGCATACGGTAGTCCGCGTAGACAGGTTATTCCAACAGAATAATAAGGGATGTAATGCCAACCCTTACGAGTATTGAAAAAAAAATAACTCTCCTCATGAATACGAAAAAAATAATACCCTTTACCTTAAAAATTTGGAGACTATACTAGTGTAATAGCAGAATACTCTTCTTCTTTCTCTCTTATTCTCTCTATACTTTCTCTCTCTATAGCTTTAGTGAATTAGTGAGAAATAATGAAGAAATGAGCTTATATTTATAGGCTCGGCAGAATAGGGGTAAAATAGTCTTTTGTCATAATTTATGACATCATCGCTTACATCATCGATCCTATGACATCATTGCTTACCTCATCGCTCCGATGACATCCTTGCTTACCTTATCGCTCCGATGACATCATTGTTTGCATCATAAGAGTTCAAATTCAATTTGCACTCTTCCACCTCGTTTAACTTTTATACCATGAATTTACTATAATAATGTTACCATTCAAATTATAAAAATCATATTATTATATAATCACATCATACTACTATAATGTAATATTATAATAATATATTTGAATGAATTATTTTATCGGACAAGATAAAATACCAACTTTCAACAAATGTCACATGTTAAAAATTCCTCCGTTTAAATCCACATTGAATAAATATTTCCTTATCACATATATCAAAAATTAATTATTCAAAAATAATATTACAGAACTACAATATTGACAACCAGGTCGTTCCCAGGAAAGAGGGGGCCTTCCGATAAGGATTTCTCCTTACTGGCGCATAATTAATCAACCCCTTTTCTAGACAGAACTTCCTTAGACATTGCCAATAATGCTATCTAATAATATTATTCAAATAATATGAATTATTGATTTGATAATTTGAAATAATGTGCAATGATAATTATTGAATCAATAATATAAAATAGCAAAGTAGCACTTATTGATATAAAATATCAACGTAGCAAATATTGATCCAATAAAATATTATGCAATTATTGAATCAATAATATAAAATATTGAACAGTAACTACTGTAACAATAATCGAGTAAGTGCCTTCCTACGTAAGAATCAATAATTCAAAATATTGTGCAATACCGTGTGCTACTGTGCGACACCACGAATTATTGTATTTTAACCACCGGGTATTTCAACAGTACTAACGGTAACAGTTTTGCCGTTATTTTTATAAAAAGGTTACTTCTGTCGCTTTCTATATCCGACATTCATTCCGTTGTGGGGTCCACCAATGACTACGCCGTCATACGAATATTCTTCGACAAAAAGAATATTTCTCGACCAAACGAATATTCCCCGACACAACGAATATTTTATAACCACTTGCTTACTTTGTAAACTTTGCACATTTCACCCATGACTTATCACATTTATCGAATCAACACCTTACTATTCCAAAATAATATATAAAGAAAATTAACTATTATTCATAAAATTTGGGGTCTTACAGGTAGGGTATTCTGGTTCGACATTTACTGCGATGAGGCTGTCGTTGATAATGTACTTGAGTTGTTGATGGAGGGTAGATGGCACTGCCCCTATCATATGGATCCAGGATCTGCCCAGCAATAAGTTTTATCCGGTGGCGATGTTGAGCACCTGGAAAGATACATAGAAAGTGTGTGGGCCAATCTCTAGAGGTAGCTCTATTTCCCCCATAGCTTGTCAACAAGATCCATCGAAGGCCCAGATGACCATATGACTGGTTTTGATATGGTTTGGATTGATCTTCATCCTTTCTAAAGTATCCTATGGACAAATGTTGAGGGATGATCCTCCATCGATGAGCACACCTCCGATCACATATCCGGAGGACATTACAGCTATATGTAGGGACTTGTGGTGGCCTGTTCCCTCTACCGGGATATCATCGTCAGTGAAAAATATTACATTGTTGTTGAAAATGTGTTCGATCACGTGACAGAATTTCTCGGTGTTCACTGTATGTGGCAAATGAGCTTTTTTTAGTACTTTCACTAGAATATTACGATGATCCGCTGAGGATAGAATCAAGTTGAGGATGGACACTTGTTTACTGTGCGTCTTCCAAGCTTTGCACTATTTTGATTTCATGGTGTCCCATCTGTTTGAGGAACTCTTTGATTTTCTCTTCAACCACCTTCTCTTTTGCTTTGATGACTGGTTTGATTACCCTTTGAGGTAGGTATAATGGATTGTCCTTCGGCACAACGGTAATGTTATTTGAAGTGGAGCCTTCATTGTTCTCGTAGTTCCATGGGACCTTCTTCAGACTGGTTGTTGGATACTGAGGTCTGAAGGGCAAGATTAGAGGCTGAGGTGCAGCCACCTTCACAGGATTTTGTATCTCTTGGACCCCTTTCCCTGTCAGTACCAAGGGTTTGAGGGTCAGTTCCTTATCGCAGGATATAACAGCCACTGTGTTCTGGTTCTATACAGTGGGGATCCAGAGAGTGTCATTACCTGGAAGATCGAGAATTTGATTTTTGCTTATCAGGTCACCAGTTTCAATCATGTCTTGAATCAGGTTACGAAGGGCCCACCAATCTTTGGTATCATTGCGGGGTGACTGGGAATGGTACTGACATATTTGGCCAGGTTTGAATTTTCTGGCTCGAGGGTTCAATGGAGGTAACAAGTCTGCAACCATTCCCTCGTTGATTAGCAGTTGAAGGATTTCTTCCATTGATTGATTTAGGTTGTTGAAGTTCCTTTAAAATATGAATTTCCCATCCACTCGGTGATTCTCTTCTTCGGCCACCCTGTTGGCCCAAAGATTATTCTCATTAGACTGGTATTGATTTCTCGGGGAAGTGATCTCCGGTGTGGGAGGATGATTGACAATGGGCTGGTTGATTTGTTTCGCCATACTCCTGGTGAGCTGATGCTGGTAAACGACCAGTTCTGCTAACTGCTCGATTTGTTCCTTGAGAGAATTTATTTCTTTCTATATCAGGAATATCCTTTCAAAAACTTCCTAACTATCTGGGCAGGTGTTGTTGGATTGAATTGATTCTCCCACATAACGGAGGTAATTGGATCCTTCTCCATTTGTGGTGTTGGTCATGTTGACATTCTCCTCTTTATGCTATGGCAGAGGATTGTCCTTCACATGGGGTTGCTCAGGCTTTGTGACAACAATCTCTCCGCTGTCAATCAAATCTTGTATTTTATGCTTGAGAGACCAACAGTCTTGGGTGTCATAGCATGGAGATCCAGAGTGATAAGCACACTTCTTGCTTGAGTCGAAATTCCGACCATTAGTGTTGGTTGGTGGAAGGAGTTGGACAATCTTCTTCTGGGCTGTTAGAAGTTTGAATACGTTCTTAAGTGAATCCCCTACGGAGGAAGGAGTCAATATGATCAGTGCCGGAAGCAGGAAAATCGTAAATACCTGAGGAAGATGGGAGAGTTACCCTCTACACATGACCCTGTAATATGGGGATACCCTGAAGAAAAGTACGGGGTAGAGCAAGAATTAGCTTCAATCAGAGCGCAAGTGGATCAGCTAGCTGAATTGGTGGTATACCAACACCAGTTGACCCGACAGCTCATCGATCAGGTCTTATCAAAGCCAAATGACCACATATCTGTCCAAGATGTTTCCACCTCCAGAAGGGATCGGATCCATTGCCCATAGCAGAACAAATGGACTGAAAACATGGCTCGAGAAGGTAGATTGCAGAGCCGTCAAGATTTTGCCGCCAAACAAAAATTCACCCTGTTGAGGCAATCCAGGGAGGAGATTCTCTATACCTTGATCGAGGAGGGGAAGATTACAGAATTTTTGCCCCCAGATACGAGATCGAAGTGTTTCGATCCTTCCACATCCTGCCTTTACCATTCTAATGCTCCTGGACATGCCACAGAAGAATGTTGGGCTCTGCGACATCTAATCCAGAACTTGATTGAATCCGAAGAGCTGGACTCAATAAACAAAGCTGAGATCTTCCCTGAGGAAGAAATATACTACCCTCGGGGACCGAGGAATGTAGAAGGCATGATAGCCGTTATCCTTTGCATGGAGGGAATATCCGGCAGACCCATAACCATCCAAGGGGTACCTGAGCAGAGAAATAAAGCCACTCTCTAGATACCAGCGCCTAAACCACTGATGTTAGCCCCTTGGCCATAACTCCCAATTATCAGCCTGAAGAAGGTACCGTGGAATTACGGAGAAGGGACAAAATTGGCACCTGACTGTACCGCCATCATACCTAGGGAGAATACATGTTACCTCTTGGGGCGTTTGGCAAAATCGACAACCAAGGTATTAGGGAAGGTATCTACTGGAAAGATCACAGAGTTCCTCCACAAGATAGGACATGGTGAAGCCAGGACGGCGAGGCAATTGGAGGCTGAACCCCATCAAATTTCTATCCTGGATTTGGTATTAGAATCTGACGACCATCGTAAAATTCTGATCCAAATATTGGAGGAAGCACACTTACCCAAGACTATTAATACTGATAAATTCCAGCACTTGATCAGCCATATACTAGACAGTAACGTGATATCCTTCACTGAGGATGATATACCAGCCGAAGGAACTGGGCATCACAAACCATTGCATATCGCTGTTGTTTCATCAGGATATGTGGTAGGTGGCGTGTTAATCAACAGACGTCTTTAAACATCTGTCCATAAGATACTCTAGAGAAGATAAAGATCAACCTGAACCGAATTCGGGACAGCTATGTCGTGGTACGGGCTTTCGATGGATTAAGAAGGGATACCATGGGGGAGATTGAACTTCCTGTGGAGATTGGCCCTTTCACTTTCAACATACCTTTTTAGATCCTGAAGATCACTACCGGGTATAATTTATTGTTAAGACGGCCATGGATCCATATGGCTAGCGCCGTCCCTTCAACTCTTCATCAACAACTGAATTATATAGTCAACGGCAATCTGGTGACTGTCAGTGCAAAACCTGATTATCCAGTTCATGACCTGGTAGATATGCCCCTGATCGGTGTGAATGAAGGGGTCGAGCCCGCCAATTTTTAAGCCTTCAAAATCAGTAATCCGCGATATAACTCTGTGGGAGCCCCTGTCTTAATTCCCCGGATATCTACAGAGGTGATGGAAGTTGGCCAAGAGATGCTATCCTGAGGACATCGACTAGGCCGAGGATTGGGGAAGAATGGCAAAGGAATCAGGAACCCAATCAGTATACCCACGCAGTTGGGAAAGGCTGGACTCGGATACCATAGTGGATCCAAGCATCAGAATCTTCACAGGCGTCAACCAGTTAATAAGTTAATTCACCTCAAGCCAAACCTTGGTGAAATCGAATTTAAAGAGCCACTCAAGAAGATCCCCCTCATTATTTCAAACCTTCTGATTCCTAAAGTCGATCAAAGAGGACATCAGATGGACGGGGATGAAAAGCCTCTCAAGGATGCGGCCTAGAAGGACAAAGACCAAAAGTTTCTGGAAGAGATCCAGTTGCAATTCATAAGCAGTTTTTGCCTCTCTGAAGAGGACCTGAAGAACTCCGACGGGACAGATCTGTCAAGTGATCAACCTAACATCCCGGCACTTAACTGGGGAAATGTAAACATCCCAAGCAGTGATCCAGGGACCAGTTCCAAACCAGTTATGACCATCTTGGAATACTGCGACTCTAGTAGCACGTCTATCTCAATGACTCCCCAGGAACTCCAGACCAGCAATTGGACGATCACTCCACAGATTGTCCAAAAAGGGTAAAAACCGAGAAGTAACCGCTGACTGGGAGCTCCACCTTTATCTATATTTATGTCTATTTTATTTCATCTGTAGCTTGTTATTGCCAGTTGTCATATTAACTGGTGAATCTTTTTGTAATTGACGACTACTTGTATATATTTAGCAATCAAGTTTTTGTATCAGGTTTCCAAATTTGCATGTCTCTAGCCACATCCATGGTTTGCCGAATTTGAGTAATGATTATAATTTCAATATAGAATTGGACTTTGACTTGATGGGAATCGAGCAGGAGGAAGGGGATGATGACTAGGTGCCCGAGGAAATCAAAGCATGGGTCGAAGATAAACCTAAACCTAACCTTGATCAAACCACCACCATAAATATCAGAACCCCTGACGATCCCAAAGAAATACAGATCGGAACCAACCTTCCCTCTAACCAAGAAAAAGAACTAATCCAACTCTTAACACAATTCAAGGATGTTTTTGCCTGGTCTCATGAAGATATGATAGGTCTATCCACCGATATCATTGTCCATCGACTACCAATTAAATAAGGGTTCAAACCAATCAAGCAGAAACTAAGACGGTTGAAACCAGAATGGAGCCTAAAGGTTAAAGAAGAAATTATCAAACAGTTCAAAGCGGGAATCATTATGGTGTCAACGTACCCTGAATGGTTGTCCAATGTAGTCCCAGTGCCGAAATCTGGAGGAAAGGTGCGAGTTTGTGTAGATTATCGAGATCTCAACAAAGCCAGCCTTAAGGATGACTTCCCAGTGCCGTTCATCCACGTATTAATCGATAACACTGCACAAGTTCGAGATGTATTATTTCGCTGATTGTTTTACTGGATATCACCAGATCATGGTTGCTGAAGAAGACAGGGAAAAGACCACCTTCATTACCCTGTGGGGAACCTTCTGTTATCGAAGACTAGCTATTGGCCTTGCCAACGCTGGGGCTACTTATCAAAGAGCCATGATGACTTTATTCCACGATATGATGCATAAAGAAATCGAGGTGTATGTGGATGATATCATCATAAAGTCCCGGTAGGCTGATGACCATTGCACCAATCTTCAGAGGTTGTTTGAATGACTCTGCAAGTTCAATTTGAAGTTAAACCCAGCGAAGTGTGCTTTTGGGGTAAAATCCGGCAAACTACTGGGATTTCTGGTGAGCAACCGGGGCATTGAATTGGATCCTGCCAAAATCCAAGCCATCATGAAAATGCCTGAACTAAAGACCAAGAAGGAAATCCGAGGTTTCCTAGGAAGAATCAACTTCATCAGCCGATTCATATCGCAGTTGACAGCAACCTGTGAACCCATTTTCAAACTGTTAAGGAAGAACTCTTCGGGAAAATGGAATGAAGACTGCCGAAAAGCCTTTCATATCATCCAGAAAAGGTTTATTAAAGCACCTATTTTGGTACCCCCAAAGGATGGGATTCCGTTGCTCATATATATCTCGGTCAACTCCAATGATATGGGTTATCTATTGGGGCAGAAGGATGACATGGGGAAAGAAAGAGCAATCTATTATCTCAGTAAGCGCTTCAGCAGCGGAGAACAAAATATACTCTGATCGAAAGAACCTGTTGTACATTAGCTTGGGACAGCCACCAGGTTACAGCATTATCTGTATGGCCACACCACTTATCTCATAGTGAGGATAGATCCTTTGAAATACATCTTCAGCAAACCAATTTTGAACTGCCGTCTATTCAAGTGGCTGTTAATCCTTCAACAATTCGACATCATATATGTCACCTAAAAGTCCATTAAAGGGTAAGGGATTGCGGATCACCTATCGGCTGCACCAATAGGGGGTTTTGAGCCTCTGGAAATGTATTTCCCCGAGGAGGAGGTGTTGACTATTCTCCTGATTGATAAGGAGGATCAAGGTCAATTCTAGAAAATGTATTTTGAAGGCGCATCAAATGCTGAGGGCGCCGGAGTTGGGGCAGTCCTGGTATCTATCACGGGAGATCAATACCCCGTGGCAACCAAGTTACATTTCAACAACTCCAACAATACCGCAGAATATTAAGGGTGTATTGTGGGGTTGAAGCTGGCTCAGTCCATGGAAGTGAAACATTTAGCGGTGTTTGGAGATTCGGAGCTAGTCATCAGACAGTCTACCGGGGCATACACCACCAAAGAACTGCATCTACTGCCGTATCATCGACATGTTCTCAGATTGGTAGGGGAATTTGAAGACATTGCCTTCTTGCATATCCCCCAAAATCAAAATGATTTCGTCGATGCATTGGCCACATTAGCTTCACTGGTGAACCTGTCAGCAAGAAGGGGAATGCCTGTCATCACTTTCACTGTGCAGAAGACACCGTCATATGGGAACAATGTAGGGGAGATATCAGATGAGATACTACCTGCGGGACCACCTTGGTACCACCATATAAAAGAATATCTGCGAGATCAGTCAACCCCTGAAGGGATGAGTCAAGCCGCGAAGAAGCGAATACAGAAAATGGCTATGAATTTCTACCTAAGTGGAGATGCTCTCTACAAGAGAGATCCAGGTGTAGGCCTTCTGAGATGTCTGGACCTGAGAGCAAGCCCAGCGACTTATGAATGAAGTACATGGTGGAGTATGCGGAGCACATATGAGTGGACCCCTGCTTGCCAAAAAGATTCTGAGGACAGGACACTACTGGATATCCCTCAAAGCGGATTGCGATGATCATGTCAAGCGTTGCTATCAATGCCAGATCCACGCCAACATTATTCATGCGCCTCCGAATCAACTGCATTGCATGACATCACCATGGCCTTTTTCCATGTGGGGAATGGACGTGATAGGACCAGTTGAGCCTAAAGCCAGTAACGGTCATCGATTCATCTTCACTATGATTAACTACTTTACCAAGTGGGTGGAAGCAGCTTCTTTCCCCAGGGTCACCAAAGAGGTCATCGTTGGTTTGATTAAAAACAATGTCATCTGCCGGTATGGACAACCCGAGGTTATCATATCAGACAACGCGAAGAATCTGAATAACGAGATGATGAGGGAACTGTGCAGTAAGTTCAATATCAAACACCTCAATTCGGTTATTTATCGTCCAAAGATGAACGGCGCGGTGGAAGCGGCTAACAAGAACATCAAGAAGATAATGATGAAGATGTTAGCAAATCACCGGGGATGGCCTGAGCTATTGTCGTTAACCCTACTTGCATATCGGACGTCGACTAGAACCTCGACTGGAGCAACACCCTACTCATTAGTATATGGTATGGAGGTTGTACTTCCTGTCGAAGTGGAAATGGAATCACTAAGAGTGATCCTTGATGCCCAGATAGAGTAGAGCCAATGGATATAAGATCGATACGATCAGTTATCCCTGATAGATGAAAGAAGAGTTGCTGCTATATTTCATGGTCAACTTTATCAACAGCGAATGTCTCAATCTTATAACAAGAAGATGCGACCGCAAGAATTCAAAGAGCATGATTTGGTACTGAAGAAGATCATTCCGGGCTAGGATGCAGCTAAGGAAAAATTTGCCCCAAACTGGGAAGGACCCTTTCTTGTCAAAACAATCATATCAGGTGGAGCTTTGAAATTGGAAGAGATAGACGGTGAGGAATTCCTGCAACTGATCAATTCTGACTTGGTGAAACGGTATTATGTCTGAGACCCCTTTTCACTTTCTGACTGGACTGCTATGTCTTGATAAAAAAAGAAAAGAAAAAATATATATATATCAAGTCTAGTATTTCAGGTCTGAGCCTAAACTACGAAAGACCTGATCTCCTATCTCTGGGAGTACGTAGGCAGTCATTTATGGTGCGGTCTAACCCTGGAAAAACATCAAAATCCTATCAAATCTAACCCTGGAAAAACATCAAAATCCTATCAAATCTAACCCTTGAAAAACATCCAAAATCTTAGCAAATCAAACCAAAAAACATCAAAATCTTATCAAATCAAACTCAAACCCAAATAAACCCCTTTTCAAACTTTTCAGGTCTGAGCCTGAACTATGAAAGACCTGATCTCCTATCTGTGGGAGTACGTAGGCAGCCACTTATGGTGCGGTCTAACCTTCAAAAAAATTCAAACACTTTCCTAACCTATACAGAAATCCAAAACCTATCCATCAAGCCCAAACCAATCGACGGCTCATGCAGAGAAGACCTAGCGGCATCTCAGCATCACTCCTGCTGAATCTGATGCCACATGACGAGACTAGTTCCATGTCAACATAATAAATCATAAAGCAAAAATGACAACAGTGGACATAGTTAGACATGCGCAAACAAGGGAAATGAACTGAACTTGCTTCTTTTTAATATATACAACTGTTTAGAATACGAAAGTTGATTCTAACCTATGACAAGTGATAATAACAAAGTCTCTATAGGAAAAAGAAATAGAGCTATAAATCAGTGGTGAGACGAGCCAACATCGCCAAATATCCAGCAGTCTCTATAGTCGGGGGAGTAGCTCTGAGCTCGTGCTCCAACATATCAACCCGCCTCAACATTTCTGCAGCTATGCGGAAAACCTCCTCTCGACTCTGTACTACACCCTATACGTGATCGATGAGTCCATCTGAGAAAGTCTCAGCTGCATCTCTATCAATGATGGCCTGATCTCTGGAAGCACGGACTGCATCTCTCTTAGTGATAGCAGTATCCCTACCAGCTACGGTGGTCAATAACAGAGCCCGAGCCTAATCTTTCTCAAATGTCACCAGCTGAAGCTGTCTATCCATCGCCTCCATGGAAACTGAGGCCAAACGCGAGACAGTGCTCACTAAAGAAGCTGTCAACTCTGCAAATAACGCATCCTCAGTCAGAGATATAGGATCCTCCATCGGTTCCGCCGCATCCGTGGACCAACCATCATTATCAGATAAAGATCCCGTACCAACCTGATCTGCGGTCTCTGGTGCCAAATTTAACTCAAGCCAAGCTGAATACTCTGTAGAGCGGCCCGGATGGCCATCTCTAAAATCTGTTGTCTGTCTATGAGACCAGAACCCATAAACCCGAGCTAAATCAGCCTCGATAATTGAGCAGATGGGGAATCGATAATCCTCAATCCCCTGAAATGTATGGACCTCCTGGTACTGATCAAACTGACCCATCACCGTCAGAGGATGATAGGTCGTCACATGCCTCAAACCCACCAAGGGGAGGAAATCCAGGTCAGCGACATGGGTGGTGAAACTCATAAAGGAGCAGTACCCAGAATACATGACTATGGCAAAAGGCTCCTCCATGGCACCCAGAAATGAAGTCCAGGACGCCTCATCGACGCAAAAAGTCGGGCAATATGACTAAACCTGAGACAGTCCATGTCCAAAATAGAAACCATGATGGCGAAGCCGCCCTATCGGTCGGAGGTGAGTCATCATCCAGATGTATAAAAGCACTGGACTACCTCTGAACTCCTGATCACCAGCGTCATGGCAGATAGAGGCTGAAATCAATGTATCTGCTAGGATAAGGAGCAATATAGTAAAGTCCTCTCGAAGAGCCCTAACATCCACCGACATCGCAACATCTAGATGATAGGTATAAAATGGCATGTATAGATAAGCTACGAGGTACATAACCAAGGCATCCATGCCGGCAACGTACCAGCACTCCTCCGAAATAGCGAAGTCTCCGTGATAAATAGCGAAGCTATCCACGAAAGCAAAATGCCTAAACATAAAGTCCATGGAGATGATGTGGCTACCACCCACCTTAGCCATCACAACTGCTCTCCTCAATCCAGTCACCGTCATTAACTGGCGGCGCATATGCCCCAAAGCCACTCGAGCACATGGCCCCTCTATCAACAGTCCTGAAATGAGATTATACTCCTCCAATGTAGGAGTCAACTCGGCTGAGCCAAATCAGAAGACATGACGCTCAGGAGTCCAATACCTGAGTATCCCCGCAACAAATCCCTCCAAAATCTGGAAGGACAGTAAAGACATGGAGTGGCCCAGCATGCGGCTGACATCGATACGATCGGTGGATGGCAACTGGTCATACCAAACCCTCAAGTTGGTAGCTATATGGCTAGCAGGAAGGTGGTTCAAACGTACCACTGCAGAGGACGACATCTATAAAACCTGTGTCAATAAGACCATACAGGGGTCAATCTCTATCTAATCATTTAAATATATCTGAAGTATACATCATACTAATGATAAAATAGCATATTTGATGAATAAAAAAGAAGCATCATATATAAATATCTGCCAAGTACATTAGTTTCATAAACATCACTGTCATACCTATGATACATGTGAAAACTAAAAATAAAAAGTACAGGATATTGGGGCACAAATGCCCAATGACTAACAAAGGACCTATAGACTCAGCCCTTCATCAAAATCATCCAAGAAGGTGAGGGTCTCATCAAACTGATCAACCTGAGGTCGTCTACCTGGAGTGGGTGCATCCTGCTGATCTGACCGATAAGGTGTCTCCTGCGTATCCAGGGTGCTCAGTGAAGGGAATATCTCTATCCTGGAAGCCACCAAAACCTGAGGGTCCAACACCATGGGAGCCACTACCGCCTGACAGTCCAGCCTCATGACCCCGAGAAGCAAAAGTGTGAGCCAAGGACGGGTCCAAGCCATTGTAACTACAAAAGGCCGACAGCTCCTCCAACTGAAGTCTCAAGGCAGCAATCTGATCCTGATAAGACTGCTCCTAAAAACACGATATCCAGTCCCTCATCATAAGGGATCCTGGAACCAGATCGCCCAAGAACTGGGTAGCCAGGGTCTGAGCTCCTATCGTGCGCCGGACCCACCAAGCGATGAAGTTCGCCGAAGAGATCGGATCCTCAGGCAGGAGGAAACCATCAAACCCCAAGGTGGGAACCGATGCAACTGACGATGTCAGAGGCCAAAAGCGCTGAGCTGGAGGAAGATACTGCAGGCGAATATCCCCAATAATACATCGAATAGCATGCCCTCCAAGGTAGAGCTCCCAACCTCCATCAAAAAGGAATGGAATCCGACGAGTCGATAAATAGAACTCTGGCCCTGTCGGCACGCCATCCTCAAATCCCTCAGCCAAGTGCTCTCCAGAATATGGGGTCCACACTATGTCTCGAGCAAGCAACGTCTCCAACTGAAGACGGGATGAGCAAAGTCCTCCGCGACTGGGACCTCAGACAAAGTAGACTGATGCCATTTACGTCCCCGGGGATAAGTATCCAAGCCTAAGACAGAGGTAGGGCTTAGACCGGGAAGCCTCTCATAAGCCCAGAACTGTCAATTCAAACAAACCCTCCATCAGTTGTGGGAAACGAGAAATTAATCAAAAGGCAAATAAATGAAATTCGGTCAAAAAGACTTACCAGAAGAAACAGGAAATATCCGACCCAGGCGTCGGTAACTCCCTCGGATCGCAGTCACATCCCATGCAAGAAAAGAGCGAATGTGAACGACCCCCAATTGTAGTCCCCAATACGGTCTACATGTCAAACAGCCCCTACCATGCTGAAGGGCATAGTGGAGGAGTTGTTCGCTATGAAATAACCCCTCATGATGGTCAGGAACAAACGCCGCAAGATGCGATCCCTCTCTGCCAAATCAACAGGAGACTCCTGCTGCAAGATGCCTCTAGCTAAATCAACGCCCAGGCATCCTGATCGAATACTACGAGCCTTGAAGGCTCGCTCTTGAGGAAAAAACCCTAGGAGGGCACGCATAGTAGCCCCAGATGATAGACTGCTCCAAGGGCACCCTATCCCCGGTAAACTCCAAGACAGTGATGTACCTCCAATCCATGGGAGTCATCATCACCTCACAATCCAATAGATGCAGCGACTGACTCTGGTGAAACCATCTCTCACCCAAAGTCTGCAAATAGCCCCCAGGGCAACGACGGGGAACAATGGTGAAGAAGGCCCCGAATCCCCAAGAATGTACGATCTCTCTGTACTCAGGATGTAGCGACTGATACAGAGTGTAGATACTGAACCAGTTACCCCTCAGCTGGGTAAACTCTGGAACCTGCACAACTTCAAGGTTAAGAAAACCAGTCTATGTCAGAAAAGAGAAAAAAAAAACCAATTAATCCCATACCTCATTCACCTACAAGTGAATGGATGGATGGTGGCTCAAATCTGTGCCCAGCAAATATGGGACCTCTACCTCAATGCTTGGAAGAAATCTAGGCACAGTAGGGAGCGGAGGCAGAACCTCAGGCTCGAGAATATCCTCGTCCAGGAGTGGCTGATCCTCCCCAGCCGACAAGCGAGTGGGCTCGGTCAAACGCTTCACCCGTCGGCTAATACGTGGAACCGTAACCTCAGAGGGGGTCCTACGCTGGCGAACTCCAGATGAAATCGGTCGTCTAGTGGCATGACTAAGCTCCTCAGGATCCATGTCTGAACAATGAGTTCGTAGGAATTAAAGCCAAGTCAGGTATATTCTTACCATTTGCAAATTTCAAATTAAACCCATAAAATATGATCATCACATCATGCATGTCTTATATGTGTCATTAAATGTGTATGTCATTTGCATCTTAGTACATCTATAATGTATCTATGACCCGAACATTTGGTTTATGAATTTTTTTTGCCAGAGTCTCCTTTATAAAACGGACTATCCACATACCCAAAGCATGTATTAAATCACCCTATGAGGGTACATCATCACAACCAAGCATGCAAACATCAATTTCAATTGTTATTCTAACACATATATATAATGTATATCTAGATTAACTGATAAATGACAATATTTCGCATTCATACGGTCTATAGATGATCTGTACGCATGCATTACATCATAAACACATTTATCTATCTATACATGCATACATGTTAGATATATTGCCTTTAAGAAAGGAAACACGTGTTTTAACCAATAAAAACACAAAAGAACGGAGTTTAGACATTACCCGTAGTCCGAAGAAGGAATGTATGGTGACGGATCGCTCCAAATCAAGCCGGAATCGAGTAGAAATGAAGAAGAACTCAGTTTTTTTAGAGAGAAATGACAAGAAACACGAATGGAATGGGTGAAAATTTGGCCTCCCTAGGGTATAAGCTCAATCACGGGTAGCCTTGACCATGGTTGCTCTAGCCGCAACCATGTATGCGGCTACCTTAAGTGGGTCCTGACGACATTTTGTTTGGTAACATGATGTATAAAACATGTTCTTTTGGGTTCAGAATGGTCACATTAGGAAAAATAATGCCTTTCCAGGACAGTTTGAAACCCCGAAAAACCCTGAAAAATCCTCCGAAACAGCAGAAGTTTGGCGAAGATCAGACAACCCCACGTTGAATGCCAGAAAACCAAAAAATCAGTCAGCTTGACCCCGACGATGTAATCCACCGACTATGAATCAGTGAAGGCGTCAGTTTGACCCTGACGATGTAATCCACCAACAATGAATCAGTGAAGGCGTCGGATTGACCCCGACGATGTAATCCACCGACAACAAATCAGTGAAGGCGTCGGCTTAACCCCGATGATGAAATCCACCGACAATGAATCAGTGAAGGCATCGGCTTTACCCCGGCGATGTAATCCAACGACAATGAATCAGTGAAAGCGTCGGCTTGACCTCGACAATGAAATCCACAGACAACGAATCAGTGAAGGCGTCGGCTTAACCCCGACGATGTAATCCACAGACAGCGAATCAGTGAAGGCGTCGGTAAATCCCCGATGGTGTAATCCATTGGCTACAACCCTACGCAGATCGGCAAATCCCCGATGAATATAATCTGTTGGCTATAAACAAGTGAAGGTCGCCAAATCCCCAATGATGTAATCCGTTGGCTACAACCCTATGCAGATCGGTAAATCCCCGATGAATGTAATCCGTTAGCTACAAACCAGTGAAATTCGGCAAATCCCCGATGATGTAATCCGTTGGCTACAACCATACGCAGGTCGGCAAATCTCTGATGATGTAATCAGTTGGCTACAACCCTACGCAGATCGGCAAATCCCAGATGAATGTAATCCGTTGGCTACAAACCAGTAAAGGTCGGTAAATCCCAGATGGTGTAATCCGTTGGTTACAACCTTACGTAGGTTGGCAAATCCTCGATGATGTAATCTGTTGGCCACAACCCAGTTAAGGAATCAGCTCAACCCTGATAATAAATCCGTTGGCTACAAACCAGTGAAGGCATCGACATGACCCCGATGGTGCAATCCATTGATTATAATTCAACGCAGGTCGACTCAACCCCGACAAAGTAATCCTTAACTTCCCCGGCCGGGGAAGTAGCCCTTTTATACATCTCACACATCATTTCATCGATTATGCATAATGTAAGACCCCAACTTTTATGAATAAAGATTTAGTTTTCTTTATATATTATTTCAAAACAGTTAGGTGTTGTTTTGATAAATATGAAAGTTATGGGTGAAATGTGCAAACATTTTTAAAATGAGCAAGTGGTTATAAAATATTCTTGTTATCGGGGAATATTCGTTTGGTCGTGGAATATTCTTGTTGTCGGAGAATATTCGTACGACGGCGCAGCTATTGGTGGGCCCCCACAACGGAATAACTGTCGGATATAGAAAGCGACAGAAATAACTTTTTTACAAAATAACGGCGTGGTTGTTACCATTAGTACTGTTGAAATATCCGGTGGTTAAAATACAGTGATACACGGTGTTGCACAGTAGCACACGGTATTGCACAGTATTTCGAATTATTGAGTCTTACGTGAGAAGCCATTACTCAATTATTGTTACAGTAATTACTGTTCAATATTTTATATTATTGACTCAATAATTGTTACATTGATATTTTATTGACTCAATAATTGCTACGTTGCCATTTTTTATGATTGATTCAATAATGACTACAGTTGATATTTTGTAGTGTTGATTCAATAATTGTCGTTGCACAGTATTTCACGTTATCAACTCAATAATTCATATTATTTGAATAATATTATTAGATAGCATTATTGACAATGTCTAAGGAAGTTCTGTCTAGGAGGGGTTATTTAATTGCGCGCCAGTAAGGAGAAGTCCTTATCGGAAGGCCCCCTCTGTCCTGGGAACGACCTGGTTGTTAATATTGTAGTTCTATAATATTATTTGTGAATAATTATTTATTGATTTATATGATAAGGAAATATTTATTTTGTGGATATTAAAGAAGGAATTGGCGCTGGTGAGTTTTTATCAATATTTTGGTGTGAGAAATCATCTGTTTATGGATTTCGGATAATTTATGTTTGGAATTTGGAAAAACTTTCTTCTGTAAAGTTGTAGAGAATTAAATTTCCTATGGAAGGACATAGAATTTGTATTTTTCTGACAAAGGGGCTATTTATTATGAATTATTGAAGTTTCAGAAAATAAATATTATTTAATGGGTGGGACCCACTTTTGTTGAAAAAAATTCTGAGTTTGGATAGCAGCCGGCGGCGGAATTTTTAAAAAATAATATTATTTTATTATTTTAGTCTCATTTGGCATCCTAAGCTTTTCCTATAAATAGGGTGCTTAGGTTAGAATTGAAAATCACACCAGAATCAGAAGTTTTCTTTCTCTATAATATCGAGCGTATTTTTGTGAGTATTTCAATACTTTGAGTGTTGCTATTCAGTGCAAGTTTCCTTCGGTATTATATCCGATATTCCAGTCAGAGGTACTATCTTTTTGAGGTAAGGGATGTTATTTCTTTCGTAAATAATGTTATTCTTCTCAATATCATTATACAGAAATATTGTCATGGATTTTATGTTGAAATTCTTACTTTTTCCGTCGGGGTTACTATTCAAGTATACGGCACTATTCACGTATACGGCACTATTTACGAAAAAATTAAATTTTCTTCTATTTGTCCAAATTGCTTGTTAAGGTTACTATCTTTGATTGTATCCAAGTTTTGAGCTCTATTCTTGAATTTTGCTCCATAATTGATTATTACGAGGTATTTTTGAATTGGATATACCAAAATACGAATCCTTAGTCTCTGTCTTTTATCTCACTGGATTTGTTTTTTTTAAATATTTTTCATCATTCTCAGTCCTAAAAGGCGATGTAACTGAATATCTTTGGCCTGTAGAGCAAAGATGAATGATTACTTGATGAATATCTTTGGCCTGTAGAGCAAAGATGAATGATTACCTGATGAATATCTTTGGCCTGTAGTGCAAAGATGACAGGTGTTGAGATAAATATGACCACTGATGATACAAATGAATATCTTTGCCCTGTAGTGCAAAGATGAATATTTGATTCGAGATGTATATTGATTGATGTTACAGGGATAAAATATTGATGATGGACTTTTAAATCATAGAAGATAGTAGACTTGATTCTCTGCTTAACTCTTCTAATGAATTGTTATTTTCGCTGCGAATATTGATCTAAGATTGGTTGTCCATTATATTTTATCTGATTTATTGAAGGCTAACGATAATTTATTTTCCATTATCTTAGTCATAATATTCTTTACTGAGCTAGTTGAGCTCACCCTTTTCATCTATTGTCCTCTTCAGGAAATGAGAATGTTGCAGGAACTAGTCGGGGGACAGAGTGATGGTCCGAGTTAGAGCAGTAGTAGTCCCTCACTATTTCTGATAAATAGTGTGATAATAATTGTAATGAGGACTTAGTTTGAATCTTAATATTTTCTACATATTTGTATTGAGACTCACAGTTGTGTGGTCGTATTTTGCACGACCGTATGATATAAAGTTTGTATTTGAATTCTGTACCATGTATTTGGCAACTCAGAATGGGTTGGGTTGAATGGACCTATTCTGGGGGCGTCACACATAACATTGCATCATCAGATATACCTTGTCATGCAGTCTCCATGTCTATTAAGTCTTTGTCGTGTTCATTCCATTACATTGCATAAACATGACAAAGAGGGCATCTATAGACACTCAAAATTTTGCTTTTGTTGTACTAACCCTGCAGAAGGGTAAAACCATCATTTTACTTTGGAGACAACCCCGAAGTAGGGCAAAAGATCCCAGTCATCTCGGAGATAACCCTGGGAATGGTGAAGAGGACCAATGAAGTCCGAACATACCGCAACCAGATCGAAGATCGAAGAGCTGAGACAGTGATCATCGAAAACCACCTCAGCAAACCTCGAACGACATACCATCGAGAGATAAGCTTGCGGACTGATATCTAGACCTGGAAGGTATCTCGGCTACGAGTATCAACTTCCCGAACCCTAATTCAGTCAGACTCGATCTTATCTCACTGCGTTCGTCAAAGACGGTCCGAAAGATCAAACGGCGGACGTCAGCTTCTGCCGAATCAGGACTGAAGAAGCAATAACCAAGCCGGGGGGTCCCACTTGGGTAGCCTTGACCATGTATACGGCTACCCGAGACAGATTACCCCATCTTAGTTTATTTAGAAAAGAGAGATATATGTTTAGAGAGATAGAGAGTTTCTAAAGAGAAGGAGGCTCGGGTGGAACTCTTCTTCACATATTTGAAGCTCAATCATCCCACTTAATACATACTTGAAGCCGTCTTAGTGTTCTTACTTCATCCCGGGAGTCAAAATGTTTGTTCACGCGTCCCCCAAGGTGAATAACGCACTTTTAGCGTTATTTTCTTAGTAAACTATGTTCAAATGATAGATTAATGAAGTATCTTGTTTGAATCTAGCTATACTTGTTGTATTTTAAGCATATCGTGTAATAGTTGGTAGTTTTTACGTTTCTACCGATTATTTTGTGCTTGATACATTGTATATAGTCTTTAGAGGCTAGATATACCTCAACCTAAGCATAATCTAGCTCCCGAGAGGTTATTAAGCATGAAGCTTTAACCCGGGAGCTATAACGGCTTAGATCCATGGTATATCTATGGATTTATCATTTTTAAATCATC
The DNA here is from genome assembly GCA_020205555.1 of Panax stipuleanatus. Taxonomy (NCBI): domain Eukaryota; kingdom Viridiplantae; phylum Streptophyta; class Magnoliopsida; order Apiales; family Araliaceae; genus Panax; species Panax stipuleanatus. The sequence goes on along the minus strand of CM035121.1, from coordinate 53,004,597 downwards.
CCGGTTAACCCGTATAGCCCTAAATCTATATTTAGAGGTAAAAGGGGGGCCTGAATTGAAGTGAATGGTGATTTCGAGCGATGAAATCACTTAGTATCAAAGCCGTGGACGTTATGTATACGTAATATTGTATAAATCATGTGAGCCTAGGAATCCCGGTGTCGAGATCCCCGAATGGATCCGACTTGATTCCCATGATGGACGGGTTTTTACGTTGTAAATGCTTTAAATACCGTAAATATCGATGTACATGTAATATTTGGATCTTGAAAACGAACTTGAGGGGTTAGTCTCGAGAGCTCGGATTCAAGATCCCGTGATAGTAAAAACTTTCATTACGGGAGCTCGGTTCATCGAGATAGCTTTTATGCCCGATGATGATCCAAACTTTCTTAACGCTTTAGCATACATATCATCAAAATAATTTCTCAAAGAAAAAATACAAAGAGCTTTTGATGAAATAAAGCGATTCAGGGTAGATCACGTAATTAACGTAAATAATAAAAAGAAGTATCGAAGTCCTCGATTCCTACTCGGGCAAAGGATTCGAAAACCTTACTTTCTAAAACCTCATTTCAATTCATATATCTTGCTAAAAATGAACTTTTCATTAAATCAAATCCTTCGTACCTAGGCGCAAAAGAGGTACAACACTACTTTCAAGTCACCAAAAAGACTTAGAAACCTACTAATAAAACTTTCAAAATCAAACACACACACACACACACACGTTTTGCATAGGAAAATTAATAATATGTGGTACCGTGCTTGCACGGGAGTCAGGAGGTGCCTAACACCTTCCCCCCGCTTAACTCAGCCCCCGGATTCCACGAATCTCGGGTTTCAAAACCAAATCAAAGAGTCACGCATTGGACCATCTTGCGAAAAACTATTAAAACCCGGATGAGTTGGTACATCTATTTCCAAAATACCAACTGGCGACTCTGTCTCAATCGATCCAATCAATAAAATCAATCTTTCAAAATCGTCGACATATATATCGGCACCGGTTTTCTACGAAATTCACCCTTTAAAACGGAACCCCAAAGACAAAGTGAAAGCGAAAGGGAAAAGAATAAAATAAGAAAATCGGGGCACTCTTCTCTCATCCCACGGACAAGAGACGAGGGCAAACAACTCCAAAAGAGAAAAAAGAGACCTCCTCCTTCAACAAAAAGGGAGACCGAGGACTTGATTTTCCGCCCGGCATCGACATTCATTTTGTAACTATAAATCTTCCTTCCATAATATATACTAACATGGTTATACACGCATCATGTTACGCCAAGATACGCATATATGCATGTTAATCTAGTTCACATGCTTGCCTAATGAGATACCACATGTTAGCACATAACAGCAACTTAACAAAAAATAGGATTCAACAACCTGGGCCTGGCACAGCTGCGCTACGTCCCAGCACAAAGCTGGTGCAGCTGCGCTGGGGCTCGGCCAGACCAGAAGCAGTTTCTGCTTTGGCAGTTACAAACCCAACTCAACAATTTCTCCATGAATTCAATTCTAACATACTATATTGTAACTCGAACATGTTTATAATGTTATATATCACTTAACAAATATATTCTACAATTTAATTAACACTCAAATTGACAAAATCAATAATTGACATTGAAGGACATGAATAGGAGATATAAGAAGTTATACCTCTGCAAGGTTGTTTGCTGCTATATCAAACCTCTCCTATACTGATAACTCTCTCAATAAACTTACTTACTTGATTATATTTTGAATTCTCAGCAAAAGAAAATGAGAAGAGAAGAGTCGATATTTATAAGCAATTGGTTATCCATACAATGTGATTATCTCTCAAATCAAACCAATAGAAAACAAGATTGTATAATGGTTAAGAAATGGTAGTTGGGTAGTGGGTGAGCTCTGTAATACCCGAGAATTTCCATCTATTATTAAATGAAAATATTAATAGAAATGAGAATTTATTTAATATAAATGATTTTGTGTTATGAGAAGGATTAATTCATTTCTATTAAATTGAATAATTATAATAATTGAGAAATTGATGGAGTTTGCGATAAACTCATTGATAGCCTTGTATGGCACAATATAAGAATGATTATATTAATTTAGGCGAACAATTAATCTATATTAATTGTTAATCGTAGAACATTAATTAATTGTCATCGTAGAATAATTGTTATAGAATATTAATAGTGATTAATTAATAATATGTGATTATTATTATTGCAAGAAATATAATAATGATAATGAGCAACATGTTTATAAATATAATAAGATTTATATTAAAGTGATAATTAATCATATAAGGGTTAATTAAATTGTTATGGAGATTAACAATTATATTGATTGATGAAGGATGTGTGTATATTATTAATTAATAAGATGAGTACTTCTATGTGCAAGCATGCGAATTAAATGTGTAACATATTAGCTAACTATGTATTATGTGAAGTGTAATATGACACTATTATATGGTAAGGCTTATTGAATTATGGGAGTTACATGATAATAGCCTATGTGACAATATGTATGTAAGTATACATTAAAATAATATATCATGAATATTTTGAAATCAATTATTGATTGTAATAATAAAGGAGATAATGTAATGTGATAACATCCGATTAAATTATATTGATAAGATAAAAATGTACATGGATTATATGTGTGTGGATTATACGTACTACATTATTTGAATAACATGATTATTGGGATTACATTGTAATTCTAATTGTACTCTAAATATATAGTATGATAACTTAGTTATACATATATGCCTAAGTGTATATAAAATGTGGATGTATTGGGTTATTTTATTTTTTCTGCATTGTTCATATCGCTGAGCCTTACTTGGTCCTAAATGATAGACTCATTTTGCTCTTCACGTGCATAACAAAAGGCTAAGGCCTATTCCTTCTTCTTCTCCCCAAACTCAACAACTAGCATTTCATAGCCCATGATTATGGAGGGAGTGGGATTCATGATGAATCCAACAACCATTTACCTGCTCTTTCATAACCCTTATGCAATCCTTCAACCCGTTAGTTTGGTTTGGAAAATAATAGTATTGCCTGGACATGAATTTCTCTATATATATAAGCTCTTCCCCTTCAATTTCATTTGCTGAGATTTTTCTTTAGTTTGATAAATTGAGAGCATATATAATATCAGTCTAGAGTTGTAAGAATTGAATAGCAGCAAGCTCAATCAGTTACAGAGGTATAATCCCTCTTCCTTTGTTCTTCATTTTCGTTTTCTATTTCTGAAGTTTCCTTTAAATTCTTGATTATGCCAAATTGGTTCATAATTGGTTTGTAGAACCCTTATATTGTTGTTATATGAACATACATACATGATGGAACCACTATATAGCTTTCTTGACTTTAATTTCTATTTTTGCTCTGCAATTTCTATAAAACATCAAATTCGTGAATTTAGTTGGAGTTCATGAAATTGGGAATTTATAAATGGCGATTGACTGTTATATAAACATATATATATATATATATATATATGTGTTAGTATGTTAAAGAAGTCTAATGGCATATGGGTATGTCGAAATCGATGAAATGGGATGTTTGGGGACTATTTTGGCTACAGCGTGAACTGCAAGAACTGAGTCTGCATCGCGGCACCACAGCACCGATGCGTAGCGTCATCTGCGCGCTGCAGCGACACAGTGCCTCAAACCCAGTGTCCCCGCGCCGCAGCGCCAATCCCAGGCATTATGCCCGCTCCGCAGCGCCAGATTGTGGCTATTGTTGCCGCAGCGCCGGCCTCTGTGTGCAGTTTTCTGCATTCTGCAACAAAATTGTTATGTACTAATTGCTTGATTTTTGTTTAAACAAGCATGGAAGCATGATTAATACATATATATAAACCTAATGAGGCAATGTAAGCATGTTTTAGTGTATTAGCATGCATGGTTAACAAAACGACATGAAGTTTTGAAACGAACTTAAAGTTTCATAAACAATCATTAACATTATAAAGCATGAGTATATTATGATTTTTCATAAGTGGTAAAGCGGCTTAAGAATGCATGAAATGAATGATGACTTGTGTATACATGTTTCATAGTATAACGTGAGCATGCTAAACCTCGCTTAGTAAACATTTAAACGAAAATGGAAGTTTTATGAAACAAACTTTGACATGTGTGTGACACATTGAGGTACTGATTTTGCAAACATGTTTACATGACCTAGAATCACATGTAACACATGTTAACTTGCATATATAAGTTTCATAAGGAAGCATGGACATGATAGACCTTATTAATGAACTAAACTAACAAAGTATAAGCTTTGAACGTGAACTTTGGTATGTTATGACGAGAGTTAGAATCTGATAATTTTGAACATGTGATAGTACTTTTAGATTCATTCATGTATCATGAAAGTATATATACCATGATTAGTTGCCGTGATTCAAGTTTAGCGTAAGCGAAGCATGTTTTCAAGATAATAACAATGCTAGCTACATATATGCAATACGAGTACTCATGAGCATGCCTAATACAAGTTATATGAATATCTTATGTGTTTAAAAAGCGGGCATGTTAGACCATATGAGTTCGTGTCCTTGAATGGATTTAAGTATTAACTTAAGAACCTATACCATGTACGATTGGATTTGAAAAAGTTATACAAGCATGAAAGTATCCTTTAAATATGAATACATGCTACGTGATATTATATGATGTTACTGGAACCCGATTTTGACGGTTAACTTAAGGGGATGCCGTAACTTGCTAAAATGAAATATATTTAGTATTGATTGCGATCTTATAAGATATGAGAATGTGTTTAAACTCTAAAGGAGGAACGTTAAGGATGGAAATTATATTTTATATAACTGTGTAGCTAGGAAAAACTTAGCTTATGTGTTGATCGTATATTCGAAGAAAAAATGTGAAGTTTAATTATATGACTAATGAATATCATATAAATACGTAATTGTATTACGATAGGGATTCAAAAGTGTTGATTTACTTAACGTGGATAAACTACGCTAAAGGCAAGTTCTCTAACTTACACTCTTTTAAAGTGCAAGTTTCCTTACTTACACTCATTTATAAGTGCAAGTAACTTAGACTTTCGTGTTTTACTTTATTCAAGGAACGTTGTAAGCAAGTTCCTAACTCTACTCTTTATTGAACATTCAATTGGCTTATGCTATTATTGTCATACGAATAAACTCTTGAGACTAAATTCAGATATTATGAATCATATACTTCATAAATAGGATAAAAGTCGAATTATATTCTTCGAACTTTAAATCTTGAAATTGAATTTGTTGAGATCTATGCCATTTGATTCGGTTAGACTTATATTATTGAAAAGCGACCCAAACCAATTGATTGGTGTGGGATCTTGTATTTGACTGAGAAGAACAAAATATAACTGTCGGAGAACCGACGCGCGCACTTGAGTATGATTGATTGTTATGCATAACGATGGTACTTTAGGCTGATCACCTGTTGTACCTGTTTTTGTTGGATTTTCAGTTTATTACTGTTAATTCTAGTAGAAGTTCATAGTCCTTAGCGACTGCTCAGTATTCAGTTATCTTCAAATCTTGAATTGATTTATTATGAATCACATTGATATTATTCTGTCCTGAGCGACTGTTATTGAAAGTTGTTGATATTCTTGTTATCCTTGAACTATCAAACCTTGTTATACCCTTTCGAGAATTGAGAATTATATCACTTACCCTTATTGTATATTATTTGTTGGGCAATTTGTACTCATTCTTGCTTTCCCTAAAATATTTCAGTTAAGGCAGAGCATGGCGAACCTTTGGGCATTGATAAGGGCAAGGGCAAGGCTACCCACTAGCTTGCCTCTTTTCTGTTTTAAATATTTTAATGTTGTATTAAGATGATGTAGTAAGACTGGATTTGATTATGTTTAAGCTTAGGTTAGATTATGTAATAAGTCGTTAATTGATATTATTATGTAATCTATTAAGTACTATAGGTTGCGAGACTTGGGGGAATAATTATAATAAATCATTGTAAATTATTCTAGAATAGATTTTTCGCTGTGATTGTGTGATATTTAGTTATTATTATTGTGACGTATTACCATGAGCACGTGATGAACCGAATTCGAGCGACCCCGTGACAGTCTTGGAATTTGGGGGTGTCACAAGCTCTATCAGGAATCCCACACCCTTATCATCATTAGCTAAACTTTGATGAAATTGAGAAGAGTAGAGTAGAGTAGTAGCTTCTTGGTGCTCACGTGATAAGAAATGAAGATGGCACTCATATTGGGACAATGCTAAACTCAGCAATTTAACAACTAGCAAGTGTAGTATTATAAACACTTAGGTTATATAATATATACACATTTCATTTCATGTATACTTAGGTTATACATTTAATTGGTGTCACAATATCATTTTAAATGAGCAATTAATAATACAATGTATCAAGTAGAGTACATATATATATATATATATATATCAACATATAATCCATATACATTTCCTTAATACTAGCTATAATTCTATCGGGTATCATCACATTGTATTATCCCAACTCTATTATTCCAATTAAATTATTGAAGTAATCATCAATTAACAATTTCTTACTCATTATAATATTCATGAGGTACTTAATAATGTTCACCCACACATATAGTCACATAACCTCATGTACACCCAAATATTATAATGATAATTAATAATTATTATTTATTAATTCACCATTTATTAATTATAGTTAAACCTCCAATTGATTTAACTATACTATTTCTGTCATACAAGACATAATTATGTGAACGTTAGAAATTAACGGTCCACAAGTTTACAATAATATTATTCTCAATATTACATCTTATAATACGCTCATGATATAATATCACTACATCTCTTATTTACATAATCTCTAGTTATAGTCAATCTATTACCCTCCTATGGACAATACCCAAGGGTCAAAGAAGAGTTGGTGGCTAACTCTACCAACTACTACTATTCATCGTACTTTCTCATCATTTCCCCCATATGGCCCTAGCTTGAACTTCATCATGATATAAAAATCATCATTTGAACTAACAAACTCTACACACCAATGCATGGCCTTTAATTATAGCCAAGCTATTACCCTCCTATGGTCATTACTCAAAGGGCAAGGAAGAGTTGGTGGCTAACTCCCACTAACTACTACTATGCATTGTACTAGCCATTTAGTTAATCATCATTGCTCTCACATAGGTTAACTTGCAAGCTTAAATCTAATAACCATATGATATGATAGGGTCACACATACACCCAATCATATAATCATATAATCCATGTACATTTGACAATACTGAATATAATTAAATTGGATATTATTATTACTCATTATCATAACCGTTGTTATTACAATTATAATAACTTATAGAAATCGTTATCAATTAACAATTGAATTTATTATACGTCAATAGGGTATACAATAATGTTCACATATTGCCACATTAATACGTCTCATTGCACTTTATAATATATAGAGGTAAATACTATATACTATAGGTTTAATTATCGCATGCTTGCATAAAACAAGTAATCGAGTAAATATAATCTGCACAATTAAATCCTTTCAATATATTCAAGTAAATTGAATATTTAATTATTAGTCATCCTATCAATTCTTTTGATATAAAAACCTTAGGGTTAGTCCACTAATTTAATTAAACCATTAGTGACTCCCTATAAATTAATCCTAGCAATTATTCGCATAGGCACTAACTCACAATACATGTATACTTGCACATAGCAATAATTCTCATAATAATATCAATTAATCCCGTTTAATCATTCCTTCATAACATGATATACTATGTTTTATTATATTATATTATCTCCAATAGAGGCATTAATCATAAAAATGACTTACTCATTCCTCAAGATATTATTTAAATATAATATCTAAGTATTGTTAAAATAGTTACATGTATGACACATGTACAACTTTTTATATAGAAAATAGACCATAAGTTTATTTCCTATCAATGTATTACATATAGCAAATATATTTTAATATATCTACCCTCATTCATATTACCTCAGTCAAAGACATACAAGGTATTATTATTATTATTATTTAAAATAACACTCCCCCTTTTTAGTAAAATAATTCAATATAAGAAATTATTTTAATATTCTTTATTAGAAATACCTAATAATTATTTCTCTTTCCACCAATCCACATAATTTAAGATATATATATATATATATATATATATATATATATATATAACACATATATATACATTCCTTTAATCTTCACTTCTTGCCGTGCATTCAATTAATTAATAATTCTCTAACCAATACATATCTAACGATATATTGATTTTCTTTCTCTCTCAACGTACATATATACAAGTCTAAACTTAATACACCCCGTGTCTTTACTAGTATTCTATATAGTACACTGTGTGATTTTTTACAAACAACCAACAAATTAGTTTCCGTCTCGTCTACACTGTTTTCAAATGAGTTAAATCAGTTATTAATTCGTATATACCTCCGCTCACTGAAGGAATCTTTTAGCCCAGCTCCTATATATCAACCATTAAAGGGTACGGTTACACTGTCGTAAACCAAATACTTGCACGTATATATACTCCAGAAAATGGTGATCATTAAAGATATTTAATGCCACCAACTTACTATGATAAAAATTCTATAAATCATTTAATATCGATAGATAAATATTATCCATCTCCCTTACTAATTCATCTCTACCATGTATAACAAATATATAATAATGATATATATATATATATATATATATATATTTATTAAACACCAAAAATCACATATTACATAGCTCATATTACCTTATGTAATTCAATACTACAAACCTCATATCACAGATATATTCATATTCGAACCCATCTAATGCCTTAAGAATTTTAATTATTAAATTTTTATTAATAATGATTCTTGAAAATTCGGGTTCTCACAGTTGGGATAAGTACTTACCATTGCTGAAATTCTCCTACAAGAACAGTTATCAGGCAAGTATAGGTGTGGCTCCATTCGAAGCGTTGTATGGGCAAAAGTGTCGTTCTCCAGTATGTTGGGATGAGGTGGGTGAAGCAACATTGTTGGGACCGGAGTTAGTACGTATGACCACGGAAAAGATCCAAATGATCCGACAACGTATACAAACAGCATAGGATCGACAAAAGAGTTATGCGGATCTTCATCAAAAGGACGTTGAATTTAATGTTGGGGATCATGTATTGTTACGTGTTGCTCCGTGAAAAGGAGTTACAAGATTCGAAAAGAGAGGAAAGCTCAACCCATGATTTATTGGTCCATTTGAGATTCTTGACTGAGTAGAAAATGTGGCCTATAGACTCGCTTTACCTCCATGCATGTCTCGTGTTCGTAATGTGTTTCACATATCCGTGTTACGTAAATAAGTGAAAGTCCCAAACCACATTATTGAGTTAGAATCGGAACGAGATAGCCGAAGATTTAACGTATGAGGAGGTACCTGTCAAGATCTTGGATAGGAAGAAGCATGTCCTACGTACAAAGGTTATACCACAAGTCAAAGTTTTGTGGAGAAATCATGCTATTGAGGAAATGACCTGGGAGTTGGAATTGAAAATGAAAGCGAGGTATCCTCAGCTGTTCGAAACACCAGGTACGTACGTTAATTTCGAGGACAAAATTTCATAAGGAGGGGAGGTTGTAAGACCCCAACTTTTATGAATAAACTTACATTTCCTCTATTTATTAGTTTGATATAGTAAGGGGTTGATTTAATTAATGTGGTAAGTTATGGGTAAAATGCGCAACTATTTTAAATAAGCAAGTGGTTATAAATATTCATTGTTGTCGGAGAATATTCGTTTGTTTGGTCGTGAAATATTCTTGCTGTCGAGGAATATTCGTACGACGACGCAGCCATTTGTGGGCCCCATAACGAAAAACTGTCGGATGAAGAAAATGACAAGAATGAGTTTTCTAAATATAACGGCGTAGTTGTTACCGTTAACACTGTTGGAATACCCGGTGGATAAAGTAAAGTAATACGCGCTGTTGCACAGTAGCACACGGTATTGCACAGTATTTTTATATTATTGTTAATTCAATAATTATCACTGCATAGTATTTCTCATTATCAGATCAATAATTCATATTATTTAAATAATATTATTAGATAGCAATATTGGCAATGTCTAAGGAAGTTCTGTCTAGGAGAGGTTTGGTTACCTAATTGCGCGCCAGTAAGGAGAAATCCTTATCGGAAAGCCCCGTCTTTCTTGAGAACAACCTAGTTGTCAATATTGTAGTTCTATAATATTATTTATGAATAATTAATTATTGATTTATATGATAAGGAAATATTTATTCATCGTGGATATACATGAAGGAATTAGTACTGATGTATTTTTATCAGTATTTTGGTGTGGAAAATCATCCGTATATGGATTTCGGTCATTTTTTTGTTCGAAATTTGAAAAACTTTCTTCTACAAAGTTGTAGAGAATTAAATTTCCTATGGAATGGACATAAGATTCGTATTTTTCTGATAAAAGAGCTATTTATTATGAATTATTGAAGTTCTGGAATAATTAATTTTTGGGGTTATAAATGTTTTTTTTAATAAAAACATTTTTTTATGGTGGGCCCCACTTATGTGGGCTGATGAAATGGTCAAGGAGGTATGCGGATTTTTTTTTATAAATATATTATTTTATTAAATTTTCTGTTTTGACGTACTAAGCATTTTCCTATAAATAGGGTGCTTAGGTTAGAGTTGAAAATCACACCAGAATCAAAAGTTTCTCTATCTATAATATCGAGCATTTTTTTGTGAGTATTTAGATACTTTGATTGTTGCTATACAGTGCAAGGTTCCTTCAACATTATATCCGATATTCCAATCAGAAGTGTTATTCTTTTGAGGTAAGGAATGTTATTTTTTTCGTAAATGATGTTATTTCTTTCAATATCATGACACCGAAATATTGGTATGATTTTTTTAATAAAATTTTTACCTTTTTATATTGGGGTTACTATTCATATATACGGCACTATTCACGTATACAGCACTATTCACGAATACGGTGCTATGCACAGAAAAAATAATTTTTTTTTCTTTGTCCAAGTTGGCTATTATGGGTCCTATCTTTGATTGGATCCAAGTTTTGATCTTCATTCTTGAGTTTTGCTCCACAATTGATTATTATGGAGTATTCTTGAACTTGGATAAACTAAATTACGAATTCCTAATTTTTGTCTTTTATCTCACTGGATTCGTTCTTTAAAATATTTTTCATCATCTTCATCCTTAAATAGTGATACAAAAGAATATCTTTGGCCTGTAGTGCAAAGATGGATGATTATTTGATGAATATCTTTGGCCTGTAGTGCAAAGATGAATGATTACCTGATGAATATCTTTGGCCCGTAGTGTAAAGATGGACAGGTATTGAGATGAACATGACCAACTGGTGATACAAATGAATATCTTTGGCCTGTAGTGCAAAGATGAATATTTGATTCAAGATATATATTGATTGATGTTACAGGGAATAAAATATTGATTATGGACTTTCAAATTATAGAATATAGTAGACATCATTTTCTACTTAATTTTTCTGATGCATTGTTATTTTCGCTACAATTGTTGATCTAAAACTTGTTGTCCATAATATTTTATTTGATTTATTGAAGACTAACGATAAATTGTTCCTTATTATCTTAGTCATAATATTCTTTACTAAGCTAGTTGAGCTCACCCTTTTCATCTATTGTCATCTTCAGGAAATGAGAATGTTGCAGGGACTAGTCGGGGAACAGAGTGATGGGCAGAGTTAGAGCAGTAGTAGTCCTCACTATTTTTGTATAATAGTGTGAAAATAATTATAACTATTGAGGACTGAATATGAGTATTTATATTTCGTATTATATACGATTTGTATTGACACTCACAGCTTGTATGGTCATACTGCTCACGACCTTTTGATATAAAAATTTATATTTGGATTCTGTACCATGTGTTTGGCGACTCAGAATGGGTTGAATTGATTGGACCTATTCTGGGGGCGTCACACTTAATCTACTCCACCAATGTTAAAAGATCAATATATCTACCACACAAATTGTTAGAATTTGAGCCTAATTTAATATGGGTGTCATTAATTAATTTTAATGATTCCATATATTAATGTGTTCTACTCCATGAGTAGATTAAATTAAGTATTTAGAAACTCAAATTCATGGAGTAATGAATGAGATATTAACTCCCAAAGATCACCCTTGGAAATGATAAATCATAATAAATACATGTAGAAAACCAAGTCCCACATCGGTTAAGAATTAAAAATTTGATGTGTTTATATACAAGAAAGTTGCTCTTGGATTTGGCCCCCAAGGGGCACCCCACTTTTGTGGAAGGGAGAAGACCTAGCCAAGGCTTGGTTCGAACCCACACGCGCGCCGCCGCCAACTAGCCAGCCTGACTCGGGGGTCTTGGTCCTTGTATATAATTTTTTTAAATTTTTAATTAAATTCATTTAAATTTTATTTATTTAGTTCTATTATCAAAACTGTGTCGTTTTGATATACAGTATTTATTATATTATCAAAACTGTGTTATTTTGAGAAGTCTGCTGAAAGGGTATCAGTCTGAACGAACGGCCCAAAACTACATCGTTTTATCGCGCCTTTTCTGCTAAACCTAAAACTACGTAATTTTGGTTCCGCTAAGGCTAAAACTACGTCGTTTTTAGGTCCGAATAGACGCACCCATTCTGCAAAGGATCAAAACTACGTCGTTTTTAGGTCCGAATAGACGCACCCATTCTGCAAAGGATCAAAACTACGTCGTTTTGACGAACAGATGCCATGACATGCCTTTTCAGAAACATCACATGGCTTTTCAAGGGATAAGTGCCCATCTAAAGGGTCACCAACCCATCCTATAAATAGATAGGGGGGCAGCCCATTCAAATCACTCATTCACAAGCATTATAGCATTTCAGTCTAGTTTTAGTAATTATTTCATAAGTTATTTTGAAAGAGAGTTCTGAGCATTTCTTTGTTTCGTTGTGTATACTATTTGGAGTGCTACTATAGTATACGGTGTCATTGTATTCTGAGAGACAAGTGTTATCAACTCTGAGCATCATACAGAGAGCATAATTGTCTTAAAGACATAGTACCAAGTACTAGCCTTGACAAATATATTTTAAGATAAGTTTATATATATATATATATATATATATATATAGTTTACATTTTAGATTACTAACACAAGTTTCTTGCTTCTCAACTCTTTATACTCGAATACATGGCATTTGTACACAATATACTCCGGTCAGCTCAATATTCATCCCAAACGACTGAGCCAAGAATATTTGATTAGTGTTTGTAAGATGTTATATTCAAAAATGGTAAATATGAACATAATAGCTAACCGTATTTGCATATCATTCACATCAGTAAGGCTAATATATTATCAACAGTTCAAGACATTCAAAAACCCTCAACTCTTTTTTTTATAAACATTTTATGACAACCAGCGAGGTTGTTCTAAACTACTATAAATGTGTATTGGATACCCTCAGCATCTACAGATTTGTCTGCAACATGTCCATTTCAACCTCGTAGGCACTGTTTATTGCAAGGATAGAAATATCCCAAAATGTTAAGGTTCTCCTGTTACCAAACTTTCCCATTAAAGGGGATGCAATGACAGGTGACAAGTTTCTTAGAACAGGTGTATGAGAGAATAATTAATATCAAGAAATGATTTTTGCACATTATTTTAACACATACAGAGAATTTTGCATAAAATCTAGCCTAAATTTGTGTAATGAACACAACATTATGACTAGCCTCAAGCATCCTCTAGATATCTCAAAATTTCCAAAATGAATCAGCCATTTAAGCTTACAAAGTTAGGCTTCTCATCGATGCTTGATCAGTCAGAACGAATACAATCATATAATCAGTTAACACATATTCCCAGCTTTTACTCTCGTTCTTCTACTTATTATGAAAATTAAATAACGAACTGGTCAATAATAATGTATCATATCAGATGTTTTAAAAGGTGCATGACAGTAATTTTTGTTGAACAAGATTCTTTTGTAGCTGGATGATAAGCCAGATGGCCCAGAACATCTTTTTGCAGCCAAAGTGCTTTGAGAACAGTCTTTCATAGTCATTGATGCTATCTGCATAACAAAATACCACAGTTAATGGTATTGAGATTGGCAGAAATGAAGGAATAAACTATGGTACACCTTATTCAGAATCCAAGATCAAAACTTGGCAATTCGTCAGTTATATGTTTGTTGGGACTCTTCCATTCAACATGACAAGGGTCTGAAGCTTCATTACAGCTTGAACTGATTCCAATGTCATCTGCACAAGCCTAAACTGAAAGAATTGCAAATAGGATATATATATATATATATATATATATATATATATATTATCAGAATTGAGCAATATCGTAAAAATTATATTAATGAGGAATGGAAGACATTCCTACACTTGGCAACAAGATTTAAAGTCTACTTCTGAGATGGATATCAGAAATCTAATCAAATATCACATTAAAAATAAAATATAAAACAAATCATGTATCTCAACTTAAGACTCCCCCTGACACACATAACTCACAAAAGGGGCTGGTTACAACTAGTTCTATCCATTAGGAATTCTACTGGAACTTTTCCTCCTTTTATTCCTTTCCCTATGTTTTCTCATTTTGTATTCTTTCTTTGGTTAGGAATGGGGAACAGATCCATCTTCACTGTATGTTAGTATCATAAGCGTCTAGACATGAAGAGCACAGACTTGTATGGCATGTAATCAACCACATATCAAAGGGAAACAACTAAGAGGCTAAGAAGCATTAAGACCCAAACCTGGGATGACTTTCCAGGGTACACTTCATTGAACGATTGACAGTAACTGAAGCTAGATGTTGCTGCATATACCATTTACAGTTAATATAATACATTTCGGAAATTAAATAACTAACTTTTACAAGCACATACAACTAAGGTAAAACTTGCCTTTGGAAGATATTAATTCAGGGATATTTTTTATTTCTTTATTTCCACTTGATCCATCATGTGGCACTGATGTAGTTGGTGTTTGGCAATTAGAATGAACATTTATAACTTCGGGATCGAGAATGGAAGACGTGGGACTTCTCCTGCTACTATCACTGAACTCTAAGTCAAACACGGGTCTTGAGATGTTTGATGTCCCTAATCTGAAATAAATTGATAACAGAAGTTGATCAGTTAAAGTTTCCTGTATATAGACAATAAAGGCATATTTTGCATTACCTTTTAGTAAATTTAGTAGCACAAGCAGAATTGGCTCAAGAAAGTTTAAACACCCCATAGAAAATCATTACATTTTGTTTAGTATGTCGCATTTATATCCTCTGCTATCACTATCTTAGAAGTATGGTTGTAAATGGAGTACCGCTCCAAAAATTCGTATCCATATTCTCGTCAAAGCGGATATTATCCATATCCGTGTCAAAGCGAGAATATTATATGTATTTGTATCAATCCAAAACGGATACGGATACGAATACGGATATATGCATATTATATCCGTTAATATCCGTATCCGTGATATCAATATATATATATATATATATATATATATTGTTAAATATATTTGTATATATACATACACATACATATACATGTGTAAATCTCTTATTTAATATTGGTATAATATATGAAAGTATTAACATCAATTGATTATACATTTTTTAGACTATTTTATACATATGGATATTGTATCTAGTTTTATTATTTTATTTGGTTGATTATACATCATTTCTAATTATTAGTTGACTGAGTGAATATTTTTTCAGTTATTAATTTAACATTGTGCAAGAATTATAAACTAAATTAAAACTTTTAATATTTTATTTTGAACGGATGCAGATATAGATACGGATATATGCATATTTGATATTTCTATTCATATTATATTGTACAAAATGGATATGGATAATATCCGTATTCAAATATTATCTGTCGGATATGAATACAAATATTTCATATTACATATCCGTCAAATACAAATACGAATACGGATATTAAAATTTATTTTTGGATACAGATACGAACGGATATACCTGTATCCGCATCTGAAAATATCCGTTTACAACCCTACTTAGAAGTCTAGTCACTTATCACCTAAAAATGGTGTCATTCTTAAAATTCTCAATGGATTAGGAAACAAGGGTATTTTCAGTTTCCATGACACATTGGAAATGATTTTATATCCAAAGAAAGCATGTGTGCTCCTACTAAAGATTCCTCACTTGAGACACAACAAAATAAAAGGGATCAATATACAATTTTTCATGACCTATAACCTTCTGATCTTGCATGTTCAGCCCAAAAAATTATGAACCTAAGCATTGCAAATTTTCAAAGGTGTAGCTGTGTATGTACTTTTATAATATTATAAATCTGGTATTTTTCAAGCATAATAAGTATATACATACCCCAAAGAAAGATCGGATGAAGTAATAATCTTTGGTTATGGCTCTCCTATATTGTCCGAAGGGTTTATATTATCACCATTGTAGTTATATGTGATGATAGCTTCCTGATTCTTATTATCATCCACTACACTGCTCTGACTATGGGAGCCTTCCACATGTTGTCCCTGTACTCCATTCTGGATATCAAAATGAGTAAAATCTGAAGTTTGTGAAGCATGGCACACCTCTACGGATTCTCTCAAGGAAACAATACCCTCTTGAGTTGCGGGTTTTTTGAGAATGGAAAAGATTGCATGGGATGCAGAAGACACCCAAAAGTTGAACTGTCTCCATATGTAGTATACTACAAAACTAACAATGCTCAGACATGACCAATGTACTGCCACTACTATTCTTTTAAAAGATACCAGGCCTTGAGGGATTTACTCGAGGCAGCATGAGTAAAATGCCAAAAACATGTGATTATTTTATACTCCTATAATATATCAAATTGAAAAGTAACTGCAATGAATTTATTTCTTTTTCGGAGAACTCCAAATAAGCTTCCTACACTGTGTTATACAGTAATAATGAAGGTCAGGCCAGAGTCACCAGACCCAAACTTGTACATTGCCCATATTCGTACGGCAAATAGGGATTACAAAGAGCTTCATAGACAAGACATTAATGCATATATAGAGAGAAGGCAAACATATACTTTTTTGAGTTATACTCTAATATTTATGTGACACCAAATGACGCTTACATACCATCACGTAGCGGCTTTTTTGTAAAAGATTCCATACTTGTTTTGCTATTTTCAGCTTGAGAGCTTCTGACAGTCGAATCGGATTTTTTCTGTGGTGAAGCATTACTTTGAAGTTCTGCTAGACATCCAAGCCAATATGTTAGTTTAAGGGGATACCAGAACATTAAGCATCAAATGAGAGAATAATATCAGGAAAAAGCTAACCCTTGGCTTCCTTAATGCCATAAAAGAGTTGGCAGCAATGCTAATCATGCTATATCATAATTATAGTAGAAATTCAAAATGAATTTAACCAAGATTTCACTGTTTACAGTCATCAAATTAATTGTTCTTTTGACAATAATGGCCGATCCGTCGAATACAGTGATTACCGGCGAGATGCGAGAGAACGAGAAAGATGATACTTCTTATTTTTAGGATTTGGATGTACAAATTGGAAAGGGGAGTGAGTGGTTGTTTATCTTTTTATTACTTTTGTCTAATTATTATATTATTACCTCATTATTGCACATTATGTCCAAAATCATAACGTCTCGTTACTTTTTTTCATCATTAGCGTTAATGGGGTCCCTTTTTTAGAACTTATACAAATTGGAGGGTGAGCTATACCAAAAAAAAAAATTGAGGAAGGGATTTGTAAAAAAGGTATTAACTGGAGGGTCAGTTATGCATTTCAGTCCTAGAGCTTCTGATGCATGAATCTTTATCTTTCCATACAGATTTTTTTTTTGAAGATGCTCTACAAAACCAAACCAATACATTCAAATGGGAAAATCAGGGCCCTAATAAGCACCAAACATGATGACATTAAAGAGGCATGAAAATTTTAGAATTCTACATCATATTTAGTAATTAAAAGTTAAAATAACAATATAACAATTAAATTTACTTCTTAGAAGGGTTTATACCATCAGAATGTTTACGCAGCTCACCAACCTCCACCAAATAATTAGAAAGTTTACATGTACTTCCAGCATTCAGATGTTCCGATAGCTTGAGGTATCTATAACTTAAAGAGGTTCCATCTTCAGCAAGTAAAGTAACCTGACATACTTCACAGAATCAGTTCACTAAAAAGAAATAGTAGACTATACTTGGAGATTCCTTTCTTTGAAAACTAAATAATGACAGCCAGAAAATAAAATGGAGATAACAGAGAGAATTCTTCCATTTTATTCTTGACAACTATACTTCATAAGTTTTTTGTAATATCAGGAAATTAAATTTGGTAACTAGAGCATCAGCTTCTCAAGTTTACAACAACTCCTAGATTTAGAGGAGATTAATTGAATTTGGCCACTCTATCTAAATCATGAATCATCATCTGTCTTGATGAGTAACCAGGTATATTAGTAATGCCTTCATTTATTGACATAAAATATGAGATAACTGAGTGTCCATGGAAACAAAATCTCAGGGTAAATAATGGCCAATCAACATATTCAATAAAGGCTATACTACAAAACTGGTTTTACATCAGCTATCAGCTCAACTACGAAACTAAAAAAATATTTCAACTGTTTTACATCATGAGATAAAGATTTTTTTTTATTAAAAAATTATTAATTGAAAAAAGAGGATATAATATAATAGGGTGGAACAAGATCCACCTTCACAAAGTATCACTGACGGAAAAAAGGTGCAACTGTCCACTCTCATCACAGATCTATCACGAAAATACACCTAAAGGGGCCCGCATAGCAGAAGGCCACTCGATGCAAGAAAAAATTATCCTATCCCTCAGTTAAAAGATAAGGCATATACTTATATTAACAAACTTTGAATCTTTAAAATGCAAAAACTAACACTAGGAAATGATGTTGATTGCATATATTACGTAGCAAAAGGCAAGAAACTTGTGTATTCAAACTTCACAGTAAAATACACATGCAAATAAATTGTTTTATGGTATAATAACGTGAAAGTTATAATTTGAATGGAATTTTTCTAAAGTTACCATATAAATCACAACTTAAGCTCAGATAAAGTCCGTAATAATATGGTTTCATGACCATTGTAAAATAGTGTGAAAATCACTTTATAGATGAATTAATTATAAGTTGCATGTTTGCAAAATATACAACAGTTATAAAGTAGCTTTTTTAAGGTGCCTTCAAGGCTTCAACTATGCTCCTCAGGTGTCTAAAATTTGAATAATGCTAAGTGTCACAACATGGCTTACCAAATTGTATGTTATTATTACATTGGTTGGCCACATCATGGTTATTGATTATGCAATAAATGTGATAGTTATTGAAACCAATGTAATAATGACACATCAATTTGATACCCCAACACTACTCCTGAAATTTTTCTAGTTCATAGCATTTCAGTGTAAGTGCAAAAATTTTGGAAAACTACGGGTGCGGCAGACCAGTTGCATCTTTACAATCCAAAAAGTTTCTTACAGAAATAATTGTTGCAAGGACGCTGAATTAACTAACCTGCATTCTGTAGGAACCACAAGAGGAAAGTCTGAGTATCCCACAGTGGTACTTTTTGCTTTTCTGAGTTATTTGAGTAGTGTACATAGCGTCCCATTCTGCATTCTAAAGAATTAGAACAACACCTAAATATTAAGCCGAATATTAAGCAGCTACTTAGTCAAATGGCATAGTACGACATGCTTCACCGGAATTCAAATCAGTTAGAAGAGGTGGACGAACCAACAGGATAGTTAGCATGGCTCTGGACTTGTTCATGCAACACCTTTGTTTCTCCAACTGCTATACAATTTTTTTCTTGAAGATTGGAGTCCTTTAGAGGCTTTTGGTCTCCTTCACATTCTCCTATTTCCACCAAATGACCATCCAACTTCAATGATTCAGCAGAACTAATCATTTCATTACTTTTAAGGAACCTGCTATCTAGGAGTCTTCTGTTTGCATCATATAGAAAGACCTGATAAAAGGAATTGTGAGCATATATGTGCTTTTCCAGCAAACAATAACAAATTAACAATAGTAATATTTTTTCTGAGTTATCTACACTGTCAAAAAGGATTGAAAGAGTTAGTTTCATATACTTGAATAACACAAACAAAGGGTGAAAAAGACACCAAACACCATAAGCTTTTACTGATTTCTACCTTACAACATTACTATAAGCAACTTGTGGGAGGATGTTGTGGCAGAAGCAAATCTCTTGAAGCGATAAGAGGTGGGGAAGAAGGGAATACTTATTGATGTCTAAAGCACAAGTAGCATAATAATATTATGAATTAAAGGCACCCCACTTTCTCTGTGCCTCTAAACTTCCTCTTCTACTCGAAACCCACCAATAAAAGTGAATCTCTGATTCTCTTCAAGTTATAAAGTTAAAAAATCTTCACTATGCAATTCAAACACTTGGCAGGTTTCCAATCTACACTTAAAGTTTTCATACATATTTAATATTTGAAGGCAGCTTAAAAATTATTACATACCTGACAATTCCCCTTTTCTCCTTTTAATTAATTTAACACCCAAAGAGCTGTTTAATAAAAACTCAGGGAATGTTAAGCACACCTTAGCTAACTGATAATATGGAAAATTCTGTATGGAAATTGGACACTAAAAAGACATAATAGGAGTTGGTTGGCAGGACTTGTAGAAGTATGAATATTAACCTGTCTTCTTTGCGATCCACAATGTGCAAGTTTTAATATGCCATCGTGAAACTTCTTCGCCTTTTGAGTTAATTGAGTAGTGTACAAGACCGCCCATTCTTAATTGCAACAAAAAGAAAGGAAAGGAAATGTTAGCTTATAAAAGGAAAGAGAGGAACAAATGAAGTGCAATTGATTCAAGGAAAATGAAAAAAAGTCCTATTGTTTGTGTTAAATTGTTTATCAAATAGTGTCCATCTTACAATTGATTAACCTGTTATGTACCACTAGGGGAAAATAGAAGGGAGAAGAGGCGAAGAAGAGAAGGTAAAGTACAAGAAATTCAAAATAATATAAAGTAGTTGCGATAATTACAAATGCAACAGTAGATGCACAAACTAACCCGTTCCACTAGTGCTTGATGTATCAGGACAAATCATTGAAGCATCCTGGTCACTGATTTCACTTCTCTTGAATTCTGCAATACCAAAAAATCAAAATACATCGGTATGCTAGGCTATAAGATCATTGACAAATTGTATTTCTCCATACTTATTTCTAAAACCGGCAAGCATCTAAAGTGTAGTAAGTTTTCAAAAAGTTTGACTTGAAAGCAATTGAAGCACAAACTAGAAGGCAAATTATACTATACCAGCCTTTTATGTCTTGCCAGTTGCTAATCCCGCGTTAATTAGTTATACATCATATTCTTTGTTTTACGAACTGGGATGTTTTTTTTTCTTTTTTTGGGTGGGGGGGGGGGGGGGAGGGAGGGAGGGATAAACATGAACATTAAGCATGCCAATGGGACAAATGTAATGATGCCAAAGAAATAGGTAAAGTTAACCAAAGTTAACAGCTCTCTCATGCATCTAGTAGAACTAGAGCTTCACCAAAATAAGAATCAGTATTCAGATAGGCAGAACAAACAAACCCATAGGATTATTTTTCAGTGTCTTGAGTTTCTTGACTTGTTGTACATCCGGTATTTCTTTTTCAATTTCATTGACATTTATCTCTTGAACATTCGAGTAAATCAGAGGTTCATGGTCCCCTTCAAGTTCTCCAATATCCACCAAGTGGCCTTCAAGCATTAGTGATTCACCTGGCCTAATCATTTCATTCGTTTTAAGGAACCTGCTATCAAGGAGTCTCCTGGTTTCATCATACAGCATGACCTGATCAGTGACCCAAAAAAAGGATTATTACCGTGTGTTTTTTCTGTGAAAAAACAACAATAGAATAGTGAGTTGATATGAAAAGGTTTTATAATAAATGACTAGAGAAAAAATTCACTATTGCATTATAGTCTAGAATCAAGTAGAACTAGCTAGAGTAGCGGATAAAGGAGAGAGGTTTCTATCTCATGCAGCTACATGAAAATCAATGATGCAATAGGGACTCAACTTCATCCATGCCCTCTTGGATAATTGATAATACTTGAAGTCCATGTAATTGTATGGCAAATAAACTTTTGAAGAATGGGCCAATTACCAAAATGTATATCATGCTTTGAAACTCCCCTAACGTGTGACCCCCTGCTTGCATATGGAGTAACAAACCACGGGGCAATACAATGCATTGCAAATTATTACAACATAATGGAGAAACCATATGCAAGCGGAAATACTTGAACCTAAGACATTAGGAAGCTAAAGTTCTAATCAATACCTTTTAACAATTTATTCTCTCTCCCACACACACACACATGTTCCAAATCAGCTTATAATTTATCGAAATTGTAATACCCGAGAATTTCCGAATATTATTAATGAAAGTCAAATATTTATTTGAATATAAATATTTATGTGTTATGAGATGAGTTAGCTCAATTATTTCAAATTGAATATACAATAATTGAGAAAAATGTGGAGTTTATGATAAGCTCGAAGAACGCCTTGTGTGGCGCGATAATGAGAATTATGATTTAATTAATTTAAAGGAATTTATAAATGATTAATTAGTATTATATTGATTAATTGTTATGGAGAATAATAATGCATAAGCGAGTAAATTATTAATATAATAAGATTATATTTACTCAATTAAGTGTTATGTGCAGGAATTAAACATATAATATATAGTAGTTACCTCTATATTATAAAAAGTGCAATATGACGCATCAATGTGACTATATAATATATAAACTATATAGTAAGATTATTAAGTTATGAAAGTTACATGATTAATGCTTATGTGACAATACGTGTGAGTGAACATTAAGTAAGTACCTCATAAATATATTATAAACAATTGTGATTAATGATTATTTCAATAATTTATTATATTTGGAAATAATAGAATTTTAATAATGTAATAGGATAATACCCAATTAAATTAAATTCGGTATGATGAAATATACATAGAATATATATGTGCAAATTGGATTTACTGCATTGTAATATTATTTACATTGTGACTCTATTTGATATCTAAGTATGTATGGTAGGCATATATATTATAACATAAGTGTTGTATATACTCATAGTGCCCAATTGCTGAGCTGCATTTTCTTGTCCCATAATAAGAGTCACCCCTCATTCTCTTCACGTGTATGAGCAAGAGGCCTATAGTACTCTACTCTTCTCTCAAACTCAGCAAAGATCATAGCAATGATTCAATGGAGAGTGGCCTTCATGATGATTATCACCAACTACTCACCAACTTCTTCTTAACCACCATGTAATCAAACATTCCCGTTGGTTTATTTTGCAGTGCAAAAGCTTTGTCTGTATAATATTTCTTCTATAAATATAGTTCCCCTCCTTCACAATCCTTTTGCTGAGAATTTCTAGTAAAAAGTAGGGAGTGTGTAATAACCCATTATTTTTATATAATTAAATAAGAAATTTTACGTATATTTTTTTTCTTCCAAAAATAATATATGGGAATATGTGTAAGGTAACGAATATGTGAATGTGTGATAAATATATAATTATTTATTGCACGAATGATTTTAAATAAATTTTTCAAGAAAGGAATTGTTAACTATTATAAATTATATTATTATAATAAATTAATTTTGTAGTAAAAATATTTTATCATTTATTTTTCTATGAAAATATGATTAATATATTATTTCAATAATATAAGAAGGGATTTTTTTTAGAATTATTATAATAATTATTTTATTATATGAATTAATCAAGATTAATTAATTTAATTATTTTAACTTAATTAATAATATGATATATTAGGTAAAGTGTCATTATACATCAAAACCCTATTTTTGATCTATGCTATGAAATTTCAGAATTTATACAATTATTATATAATTGTATTTAAAATGAAAGTATATTTATGTGAAGAATAATAAGAAATTATTTTCTTAAGGAAATTGGGTATTAAATATAATTATTAATTATATTTGTCTCCAAATATATGTAAGTATGTTAATACAAGATATGATTATGAATTATATATATAATTATGATAATTAACATAATTATATGAATATATGTTATGAATTAATTTATTTTATTTTATTTAAATATTAACATAATAATTGATCATGTTGTATTTAAATGAAAGTGGGTATTTATGTGATTAAGGAAATAATTTGTAAATCTTAAATCTAATTTTTATGTTCTATATAATTATGAAACTAAGTATGATTAAGGAAACCCTAATTTCCTTTTTAGAAACTTTAATTTTCCATTTTAAACCTAATAATAAAATCTTAGAAATTATTTTTTTTAACCTTAGGGTTAAACCCTAAGAGTCAAACCCTAATGATTAGACAAATGGCTAAAGTGCCATTAAATTTTCAAGCAAAATGACCTAAATGCCCTTTTTGAATTATTGAAGGTAACTTGCAAATCTTGCCAAATCTTAAGTTGGTAAACAACTCTAGATATTACATATGACTAAAATCTCTAGCCATCTTGTATCACCAATTCATTACATACACATTATATAAGGATCAAGAGAGAGAGAAAAGTGCACATTCTTGCTCATTTATTCACCAATACTGAACCTAGACCCCCTCTCTCTCTAACTCACGAAAATCAAAGGTAAATCAGTCCTTTAGCAAGTCCCCACTACCACCAATAGCAGATCAGAAGCCTATAATCAAGATTAAGCAAAGAAAGGTATAAAACCTAATTTAAAACTTTGATCTTGGTTGCTATTATAAAAGTTAAGTTTAAGTGTTAATATATGTTGTATATTATGTGTAGGGATGATCTGGGTTGTTATATTGTGGATCTATAACAACTAGATGTACGAAATTAAAGATTTCAAAAATCTGGAAAAAACTTTAAAATGTTGTCTGACAGCCATATGTCAGAGCTCATAGATCTTTGTGTGTTAGATGTTATGTGTGTTTGATGTTATAAACTTGTTCTGTGCCATGAGAAGAGCAGACTAGAAGTGGAATCAAGTTCATACCATGTCTAGATCACAAGATATAAGTGGTCAAACATGGTTGACCGATCAGATTTTTAATTTCTGAAAAATTCAGAAATTTTCTAAGTGTTGAACAGTTTCTGACAACCATTTTGCAAACCTCGGATCTTGCTATTGTTAATGTTTTGGACCATGTTAGTGTTTGGTATTTGTAGTCTGACATATGGACTACACAATCATGCTATTAGAACACCTATATTAACAACAGAAACAAAGTTATTTAAGGTTAAAGTGGGATGACCGACCATGACTTTGAGTTTCTGGGCTGCCCAGAAAATGAAGAACAGCCTTTAACAGCCACTTTGATTGCTTATAACTTCTAGTTGTGATGTATTTTAGCCATGAAACCTATTTGTGCTTGTAGTATTACATCAATACTACATAGTTAGTACACTGTTATGCCCAGAAAATAACTTAAACACGGAATTACTGATGGTCAAAGTAGGTACCTAAGGGCTGTTCTTGAAGGCTCAAGAACACCTAAGGCGACACTTTCCGTCGCGATAGCCCTTTAGCGACGGTTTTAAATTAAAATTAATTATAATAATTAAAATAAATAGAAATTAATTATTAAAAATTCATAAAATTATTTTAAGTTATAAAAATTAACTTTTAATAATTTGAGATATATTTCATTAATAATTTAATTTATTTAAATATTAATGATATTAAATTTATTTAATAATTGTATTAAATAAATTACTTAAAAATAATTTTAATATTTTAAAAATCATTTAAAATTATATTAAAGTATTAAAAAAAATTCAGTTATAATAAATGACTTTTAATATTTTGAGAAAATTTTTATTAATATTTTAATATTAATAATAATAAAGTTATTTAATAATTGTATTAAATAATTATTTAAAAATGATTTAAATGTATTAGAAATCATTTAAAGGTGAAATAAATGTTTTAAAAATATTTTTAAGTTATAATTAATAACTTTTAATATTTTGATATAAATAACATTAATATTTTAATATTAATGGTAAGTATTTAAAAATTATTTTAATACTTTAAAAAACATTTGAAAGTAATATTAATGTTTTAAAAATATTTTAAGTTATAATAAATAACTTTAAATATTTGAGAATGAAATATATTAATATTTTAATATTAATGGTAATTATTGAAAAATGATTTTAATGTTTTAAAAAAATCATTTAAAGGTAATATTAAGGTTTTAAAAATATTTTCAGGTTATAATAAATAACTTTTAAAGTATTGACATGAACTTCATTAATTTTGTAAATTATTTAAATATTAATGATAATGATATTAATTGACAATTAAATCATTAAAAATGATCTAAGTGTTTGAAAAATCATTATAAGTGATTTTAATGTTTGAAAAAATATTATAAAAGATAATTAAATTATTTAGTATAATATTTAAGTTCTTGAACAAAGTTTCATTAAAAAGAAATTCGTTAATTATCCGATAATGCAATCGGGATGCCGAAACGATACCGAACTCAAACCAAATCGACATAGTTTGACTAGATACTCGTTCTTATGTGTTTTAATGACTGTTATGGATATGTGACGTGTTTAAATTGTATAATGACTGCAAATGAGCAGTATTATGTGTTAAGTTGTATTATTCTAATTGAAAGAATAATTCTATTGATGATAGGACCTGATATTAAAGATAACAGATTAAGCTATACTACGTAACAGTAATTAGCTATCAAGGCAAGTACCCTAACCTTACTCAAAATTATATTGAGCAAGTATCTGAACTATTCTAATTTCATTGTACCAGTTTTTAAATCCTACTCGTTAGTGAGCAAATATTCTAGAATTTTTCATATCTGGACAGGCTATTTAAATTTTTGTACTGTCTGTCTCATTATTTATGAATAATACAAGGTTATATAACCTTTTTATTCCAATCAGCTTCAAAAAGAATAGTTAAGATACTATCAAGTACATCATTCTTTTCTTACTTGAAAAAGTTTACATTGCAAGTTTCTTTACTCAAATTATTATTGATATCCATGATTTGATTATTTCTTATTATTATCTCATTATTGTTTGTTGTCATACAAGTGTCCCCACTTGTATGAGCTATTGTATTCATGCAAGAACTCTTGAACTAGAACTTCTTTGATATGACAAATTCTATTACATACTATTAAACTTCGGTAGACGTTTAGGGTTTAAAGACTGTCTAAGCTATTTGACTCGGCTAGACAGAGTTGAATTGTACTGCTAAATAGTATTGGTTATGATAAGGTCATCCAACTGAAATATTTAGTTAGGATTCCAAACTGAGAATGAACAACCCGAAATGGGAAAAATGTTTTTGTGCCCAAGGCGAACAGAGTGAATGAATTTATCGTTCAAACAGATAGTATTGATTAATACAGGACATAACGGGGCTGATCACCCTACATGTCCGTAAGACCAGAGCGGTTTGCAGATGAATTTCTGTTTAAACCTTTTCGAAAATGAAAAATAAAAGTTCATGGTCTATTGACCACTCATCATTTATAGTCACTACATCGTTTCAAAATTTTAAATGATTTGATATGTTGTTAAGATATGTTTCGAAAGACTTCACAAGTATTGATTCGTTGTAGAAGTATACCTCAAAGAAAATATTTATTTTTTCCAGCTAAAGTTTATTAACTGTTATTACTTGCTGGGCAATTAAATGCTCATTCTTGCTTTAAATTAAATGTTTTTAGCTAAGCGTGATCAACCAGAAGGCTCTGGCAAAAACAAGGGGAAAGGAAAGCTGCAAGAATAAGCTTTATGGTATCGTGTGTAATAGTTAGACTTTATTAAGATAATATTATTTATTATCCATCATGTAATGAATGTTTAAAGGTCGTGTACTTGGGATTAGACAACTCTGATATGTAAATTAAGTTTGTTATAATTATTCCGCTCAAAGAAATGATATCTTGTAGCACCAAGTTCGGGTTTCAAGTGCCTGGATTTGGGGGCGTCACAGAGTGAGCATATATATATATATATATATCAGCAGAGGGAGAAGTTTGAATTAGCAGCAAGCTTAATTGTAGAGGTATAATTTCCATTCCTTATTCTTCATTTCTTAAACTTCTAATTTCTTGAAATGGAGCATGATTTTGATGATAATGTGATTGGGAAATGTTTGTTAGTTGATATATAGTTGATATGTTAGCTTATAAGTATGTTAGTAAGACAATGCAGTTGCTTAGAATCGAATTCGTAGAGAAATTTGGAAATTGGCTTAACTTCTGCCAAAGCAGAAGCCTGTTCAGTGCTGGCCGAGACCCGGCGCAGCTGCGCCAGTTTTGTACTAGGGCGCAGTCCTTGGTTTTAGATTCTGATTATGCTAAAATCTGTTAAAGTGTTAGTTAGTTAGTTACTATGGCTTAAACCAGCATGCTAATAAGTTTGACATGCCAGTATGAGTACATTAACCTAACGTGAACATGTTTTACTATGTTCGCATGCATGATTGATGAAAAGTTATAGTTTTCAAAATGAACTTAGAATTTTCAAAATAAACTTTGATATATGAATACCATGTTTATAGCCTGACCTTGAGCATGTTTATATGGCCTAGAAATGCATGAAGAAAATGTTGACTTGCGTATATATGTATCATAATGTAGCATGAACATGTTAGACCTCATTAGTGAACTTTACTAACGAAATATGAGCTTTGAACGTGGACTTTGACATGTTATATTGAGATTTAGATTCTGATATTTATAAACATGTTTGATGGTGCTTTTAAACATCACTAATATAGCATGCATATGCACACATTATGTTGATATCATGAAAGTTAGTTAAGTACGAATGAAACATGAATTAAGTATGTTTTCAAACCAATAACGATACTAGTTATACATATATGATATAGAAATATGTGAGTATGCTTATCAACAAAATATATGACTACCTTATATGTTTAAATGACAAGCATGATAGCTTATGTGAATTCATGGCGTTGTAAGGCCTTAAGTTATTAAAGGTGTTAACTCAGAACCATGTCATGAAAGATTGAACTTAGATGGACTTGACAAGCATGAAAGGATCCTTAACATGTTTATATACTATGTGGCGTTGAATGCTTACGTGTTGGTCAGAAACAGTAGGGCAGCAGCCCAACCCTGGTCTGGCCAGGGGACAGCGCAGTTGCGCCGTCCCTAGGCTTAACTAGGGCGCAGCTGCGCCAGGCTGATTTTAGAGTTTATGCAGTTTGCTTATTCTGGTTTTAGCAGTTGACCTATTATGATGCCTAAGCTATTAAAACTTGGTCAGATCCCTACTGATATATGTTTACAAGTGTAGGTAATATAACATAATGATGTTTAACTTATAAAAGGAACTTTAGAGATAGTAGTGGCATAACCAACTTAGTGTTATGAATTGTTATAATAACATACGTATATGGCTATATGATTGAGTTAGAACAGTCTGTGTATATCTAACTTACATATCGAGCTTAAGTACCGAATGTGCTTAGCTAATGAATATCCTACATATATTATAATAGGATTCAAAAATGTTGATTAACTTTACGTGGATAAACTATGCATAAGGCAAGTATCTAAACCTTATCTCTTTGGATGCAAGTTCCCTAACTTACACTCTTTTATTGTGCAAGTTTCCTTGAACCCGTTCTTATATTATTAATTGCAAGTATACTACCCTTGCATTTACTTTATACAATGGATCCTTGTGAAAGCAAGTTTTCTTACTTACTCGTTTAAATTGAGTTAGTATGCTTATTGAATAAACTCTTGTTTCATTTGAGTCTTATGAAAGCTATTATTCATGTTGAATTTAGTATTGTTCTTAAATATCGTGAAAGTGTCGATGCCATTTGATTCGGCTAGACTATATGCATATTCAGAAAACTATCCAAACCAATTGACTGGTACGGAATCTTTGAAAACTGAGTTGAACAACCCTTATGGTAAGGGGAGTGTATATATTGTTGGAAGCCGAACACATGCGTGAAAATTATTGTGGTGTTATGCATAACATGAAGTATTATAGACTGATCATCTATCATACTTATTATTTTTGGGTTATCAATTTAATATTGATAATTCTAGTAGATGTTCAATAGTCCTTAGTGACTGCTTAGTATAAATTATTTTATCCAGTTGGATACGTTGATGGCCATTGAATTCATATATATTTATTGGTCTATAATGAACTATCGTTTCATATTCCAAGGTTTTGATTTGAGAATTGTTGATACTCGTTGCTCATGATGTTATTCTTCAAACTCTTAATTATCAGCGAGATTATACCTTGATATTTCAACTTGTGTTGTAAAACTCTTCACCCTTATCGTATATTACTTGCTGGAAAAATTGTGCTCATTCTTGCTTTCCCTAAAAACATTTCAGTTAAGGCAGAGCAGGGTGGACCTTCGGGCGTTAATAAGGGCAAGGGCAAGGCTACCGACTAGCCAGTCCCTCTATGTTTTTAGAAGTTCTTGTGTTGTATTATGACAACTATGATAATGTATTAAGACTGATTCAGAACTATGTTTAAACTTAAGTAGGGTTATGTAATAAGTCTTTATTTGATATTATTATGTAATCTATTAAGTACTGTAGGTTGCGAGACTTGGGGGAATAAATATAATAAATTATTGTATATTATTCTAGATTATCCACTGTGACTGTATGATTTTAGTTATTATTGTTAGAACGTGATGAACCAAATTCGAGGAATTGGGAACCGAATTCGAGGAATCGGGGTCCGAATTTGGGGGCGTCACAGAAATACCAAGAGAGATAGTATAATTTCCATATTTCCTTTTGTTTCCAATGTAGGTAAGGATATACAAATTTACTTGCCACAAAAAGTGTAATTCAACCATAGACAATTAACGAATGTTGAGACATAGCCTACACTAATTCAATAGGTCAAGTATGTAGGGAAGATCGACACCAAAATATAACACAGGCACTGGTTGGTTGCATGATAGAGGGTATAGAGATTAAACTGCCTCCTTTACGCTCCACAAATTGCTAGTTTTAAAAAACCATCATGAAATTTCTTCGCCTTTTTAGTTAATTGAGTAGTGTACAGGACCTGCCACTCTAAAAGATAAAAAAGAAGAAAATGTAGTGATAACCAAGAAAAAGAAAAAGACAAGAAAAGAACAAAAGACATTAGATCCAAAGAAGATAAAGAAAGTCATGTCGATGGTAGATATCAATCAGATATTTACAAGCTGGCCAATTAGATTAAACCTGTTTTGTACCAAAAAAATGTTACCTAACTCATTGAAAAGAAAAGGAAAATTACAAAAGGAACTCAATCATAAGAAGTTGTTAACATTACAGGTATAATAGCTCATTTTACAAACTAACCTGTTGTGATGGTTCTTGGTGCATCAAGACAACTTGGTGAAGCACCATACTTGTTGATTTCACTTTTATTAAACTCTGAAATAGTATAAATTCCTTTATAGATATAGTGGGCTATATGATCATTGACACACCATGCTATAAATTTTTTAAAAGTAAGACTAGGACTTCCAAGAATAACTATGTATTCATGTCATGTCTGTTAAAACGACAAAGGTATACACGATACATAGATAAGGACATGTGCTTATCAAGTGTACACTAGCAGGATAAGAGGATCAAGATGTCCGTATGAGATTAGAGTTTCGTGATTCAAGACAGAAATCACATCACCTGATTCTCCTATGTCAGAAAATATTCTGAACCTACTGCGTAGTAGCAAATTGAAAAGAGAGGAAAGTATTCATATTGCAAATAAAGCATGAAGAGATGATCCATTTGAATCAACTAACCTCTGATAATTTTTTGTGATGGGCTAAGATTCTTCAATGATGCTTTATTTATCCCCGAATCAGTTTTCCTAGCTTTTAAAGTGGGGAAAAAACAAACTGAATTGTAAACAGCATAATAATGCAAAGAGAGTGAATCAAAATACTAAAACTCAAAAGCTGTAACTAAAATTTATTTTAAAAAGGAAAAAGAAGTAATACCAATAGAAATCGAGTTGCCCTCAAACTTCCGTCGATGCATTGAGCCAGTTCTGTTAGTAACTATCGTATGTGTTACTTGAGAGTACAAATTAGGCACAGGTTTTTGATCTCCCTGAGGATCCCCAATGTTAATGAAATTTCAAAGTTTCACCAGACCTAAAAACATAATCTAGCTTTACAAATACGCTATCCAAAAGCTTCTAACAATCATCATACAGCGCAGACCTGAGTACATTCTCAGTCTTATTCAAGTAACAAATATATGAAAACAGTAAAGCAAATGTGTGAGACAATAGTTTTCTGCATCTTAAACAAACAGATTATATAAATTCCAATGGAAATTGAACATATAATCATTTCTTCATCTAATCATGATAGTCGTATAATTCAAAATTCTCTAGAACAGATGGAATTATCAGAAATTACCTTGAGTCCTCTAGTAAAATAAATAGTTAAAGCTGATTGTAAACCAGTCAAAGCACAATCTATGTGCAAAACTAAGAATTTTAGATATCTTCAACAAGAAAATTATGTATAATCTCCCTCAATGTAACTATTCTGTTCACTAAGAGGGTAGATATTCAGAAATTTCCATGCAAAAAAACTATTTCACTTGAAATAATACAGAGTTTCGATTGCAATACCTTGAAATAGATTTCACCTCTTTCTGGAGCTCCGATTTCAAAATTTTATGGTCGCAAAAGCAAAGAGCAATGAAGTTTTCCACTGGCGGGAATATGGAAATGTGTTTGCTATGTTATGTTATTAGTATACTAGCTCTGTTCGTGTCTCCAGTATACATCGACTGTGTGCCAAAGACGGGTCCAGATGATTTATTAAATAAGCAAAAAATTTAAAATTATTTGTACTTTGTTAGATAGATTAGACCCTCTATAAATTAATATCGGATAAATTAATAATATCTCTAACGTAATATTTTTTCCCAGTTAGGCTAATGAGATAAATTAATAATTTTGATAAAATAATAAAATAATAATTTTTAAAGGACAATAATTCATAGCATCTATTTATCATAGATAAAAAAGTGGCATATAGTATCTATACCGTCCATTTCTAAAATGAAGGGGCCAATTTGAAATAAGGGATTCGTCGTCCGCTAAAAGTACTAGCGAACGTGGTTTATAATTTATTTTTCCACTTTTGCCCCCACTTAGCAGCCAAGACAAATGAATTATACTAGCAGCATCCGCTAGACTTGTTAGCAGACGGATATTAACTCAAATTAATTGTTGAAATAAGGTAACAAAGGTAAAACGCTGCAGCATCTCCCTCTAGTTCTGCGATTTGGGCGAACTAATTAGAAAAACGCTGCAGCTGATCCCTAGTTCTACGATTTGGGCGTAGATCGGCAAGAAGTTGTCAAAATTAATCTTTGTTTCTATGATCGGCAAGAAGCAATGATCTGCGATTGGTTTCCATGAATTCTCTTTAATCTCCCAAATCTGAAGGTGATGCGATTCTCTATTAATTCTCTTGAACCCTAGTTTCATCCTGTTTATTTCCCATGAATTTTCACATTTTTTGAGTTGCTATATATTTATGCCTTTCTAATCTGGTTAGTTTTCCTTTTTTATTCTGTTTATTTATAGAAAAAAGAACCAAGTATACATGTACACCTTCTACTAGGACGAAACTATATTATGAAACTCTGATACTATTTTGGTTTGGCTATAGCCTATAGGAGGTCAGGAGCTTCAAGAAACTAAATTGTAGATGTAATTGGCATTGAAACATCAACAAAACACTAATAAACAGGACAGCCAGAACAAATCAGAGGTATGTTATGAGTTTATTTGAAATTTTCATAAAATTAATGGATTACTAGAATTTTAGAGTTATAATTGCACTATACTTGAACTGTTGATTGAAATATATATAGTGGGGGAGTAGTTGTTGTGTGGAGTAATAAGCGAGGGAAATACATGGCTTGAAACATCTATCTATGTTAATGAAATCTATTTTTATTTAGAATGCACATAAGATGTTTGTAAAAGTGTCTCTTTGTTTATCATCTCTCCTAGATTTTGCGTAATCTTGTGACATTTTGCTTAGCTCTAACTCAAGGTGTAAAAATAGAGAGTTTTACATTTACCTATAAAAAATTCAAATTACTACAGTAGATACATGAGATACTTTAGATGTTATTTAATATGACCTATGTCCAATTTCCTTAGTTAGTGTGACTCCCCAAAATTCGGGTCCCTAGCATCTCGGACTTGGTACGTTACGGTACTTCATCATCATACATATTCTATAAACTAATGCGGAACAAATAAACATCAATTATTTATTTCACATGATTCTATAACATTTCCCAAGGTCTATTAACCTTAACTGAATACATACCTTTAATAATTAAAAAGGTTTACATAAGATAACTAAATAGTTATTCGTGCATAACAATATATCATTGTACTTTGCTCTTTTCTTTGTCCTTCTTCAAGCCTTCGTCTTAATCTGAAATTTATTATCATGATATAGCAAGGGTGAGCAACTACTTTGCCCAGCAAGTTTAAATATAACAAGGATATATCATGATTAAAAGAAAAATAAGCTTTCAAGTTTTCAACAATATGATAATTGTGAAAGAGCATGAATCAAAATGTCAATAATTGAATGACTGAATCAATAATGTTTAATGTCAAAAGGACCATGAACAACTTTAACTGAACCTTAGGGTAATGAAGGTGATCAGCCTTTCATACCTGATGAACATATGCAACATGCACTAAATGCGAATCAATAATCAGTATAGACGTGAATAATCTTCAATAATCATTCACTAACATACTTTGAAATATAACTCGAGTTTGAGTTAGGGAACTTGCCTGCATAGTCGATTATTGCTACGCAATCTAATTTAATCTCCTTATTGAAAAGATCTATCAGTTATAAGATTGATCTTTCAATTAGCATATCATACCTTATTCTATAATACTATCTAACACTTAACCACATAGTCAAATATTAGATAACCTTAACACCATATTCATTTACAAGTCTAAACCTAGCATACATCGAGTCTTTAATAGTATTCAATATAGTATACTGAGTGGTTTTTCACAAACAACCAACAAATTAGTTTCCGTCTCGTCTACACTGTTTTCACAGTGAGTTAGATCGGTTACTAATTCGTATATACCTTCCCCATATGAAGGAATCGTTTAGCCCAGCTACTATACCTCAACCATTAAAGAGTACGACTGTACTACTTTAGACTTAACACTTAATCGCTCACTTTGTAAGTTCTTATCATCTTATATTAAATTGTCTAACATTCAATCATATAGTGAAGTATTAGACATTACATTAAAGTCTTAGTATTATCATTACACTTTAATAATTTTTTCATCATGTCATAACTTATACTTATGAGTTTTACCTTTATATGTTATCTTAATAAACTAGATAACATTTCAGTAAACTGAAAATACTATTTCAGTAAACTAGTTTACATT
Source organism: Panax stipuleanatus (assembly GCA_020205555.1). Classification (NCBI taxonomy): domain Eukaryota; kingdom Viridiplantae; phylum Streptophyta; class Magnoliopsida; order Apiales; family Araliaceae; genus Panax; species Panax stipuleanatus. Next base: position 52,968,877 of record CM035121.1, on the reverse strand, counting down.
TTAGCATCCTGAAATCACTATTTTAGCAGACCGAAACTAAATTCAGTAAACCGAAATCATTTCAGCAACCTAAAATCCACTTCAGCACCCTGAATTCTCATTTCAGTCTATTACAAGCATAATATAGTTCCTTGAATATCAAATTCAACAACTATACTTAATTCACTTATTTTAATTCCCCGTTTAATATTATTAATTAATTAATAATATCTCCAAGCTAATGTTATTAACTTTTTAATAACATTTAAGTCAAAATATTACTAATAATATTTCAAACTAATATCACTAGTCATGTAAAAATATTTTAAGTCATTTATTACATTAATAAATAATTTATTTTAATTATTTTTCTTTCCTTAATTAATTCCTTTAAACCTTTTAAAATGTCATAAACATAAAAACTTTTCACACCCGACCCGAAACCTTCCTCAAAAATCTACATAAACCATGCTTAAGGCTGTCAAGACATAAAACCGTATTCTCCATAATTTCCACATCACATAATCAATTTTAATTCATTTATCCATATAACATCATTTATATGAAAAATACCAAATCAGTCCCAAAACATTTTTTTTCTGGGATTTGGCAGAATATAGTTCCATATTGAACATATATTTTCCCCAAAATTTTTAAAATACATTTAATATATTTAAATAGTTCATATTAGCAAAATCTTCTTAGATTTATCATAAATCGAGATTATCTCCAAAAATTCTAAAATTTTCAGGGTAATCTCCTGTTATACACATGTACTTTCAGTAAATATTTTGTAATTTTTGGACTTATACACAGAGAGTTATTTGGGTAGCTTTTCAAAAGTAGTCCTTAGCCGTAAAATGCATAACTTTCAAACCGTATGGCCAAAAATTCTCAAATTTTTACAAGACCTTCATAACCTCTGATATTAACTCTCCAAATTTTTCCCAAATTTTTAAAGTACAAAAAGTGGATGAAAATACCCTCGTTACAGATTGACTCAAACAGTTTATTTCTTTTTAAGAAAAACGGGACTGTTTTGGCCAAAACAACCACTACAGGCTTGTAAACTCAACGGTTTTGAGTGCTACCACTTGGGTTTACTAGATAACACATATATCTAGCACCCCTCTTCAACGGATCGCAAAAAGAAGGTGTAGATCTAAAATACTAGTTGATTAACGGGAGAGAAAGCTAGGGTTTTCTATTTCTAGAAACCTAGTTCCCTTTCTTTCCTTTTGATCCACTTTCTAACACTTGGAATAGCTAGATTCATACTTGAATCAATGGAAAACACATAGATTATAGGGTTTTAAACTTCTAAATCAAAAACCCCCTTTTCATTAAAACATTGAAAGAAAAGAAAATAAAACATAGAAAATAGGTTTATACCTTTCTTTGATCTTCTTCTTCTTCTTCTCTTCCATGGAGAATTTCTTCTCTCCCTTCTATTCCCAATAAGGCTGTTGCCCCTCTTCTTTTCTCTCTCTATTTTTGTTCTTTTGTTTTCTCTTTCTCTTTCTTATCTCCTATTTCTCTTTCCTTCTTACCTATTCCTTATCTTATTTTTTTTCTTTCTTATCTTTCTTCTCCCTCATAATTATGTAAGAGTTTGCTTGCAAAAATAAACAAATGGGTTGGCCCAATAAGAAAGCAACACCAATAAAGAGATTTACTAACTAAAGTAAAACCCATCATTATATTCCTCTTCCTTTCTCTTCTCCACAAAAATTCGGCCACTTGGCCATATTATCATCCCACTCTTGTTATATTATATACTTTATTTAATGTCTAGTATACCCCTCCCCAAGTGGGCTAAGCATTGAGTTTGTTGCTAATTTTTTTTGGGCTTGCATTTTTTTTTCTTATTTTGCTTACTAACAAAAATGGATTTGGGCTTCCACCCATAATTAAATTGGGTCATTATTATACTTACCCTATACATGATACTATTGGGCTAGATTATTAATTTAATTGCTTTTAAATTAATTTATCTACAAGTCACATGCTTAATTAAATAATTGGGTTTGTTTAAATTACTTACTCCTTTTAATTTATAACTCTTGCACTAATACTAATTATTATTGATATTTTCATATTATTATCCATTAATAATATTATTTCACTTACATAACCCAATTAGACTTACCATATTCAAGTAAATTAAATATGTCATTAGGGCTCAATAATTTCCTACACTTGGTGGGCTTAGTTGGGCCACCTTATATAATGTGTTGGGCTCTCTAATTAATTCATTGGGCTATAAATATTATCACAGTCCAACGCTCTAAATTATATCCTATCCTAATTATTTAATTAGGATTTTCATTTCTCTTTTTGTAAATCAAATCCTTACTCATGAATATTTAATTTCATAACTCAATTAGACTTGCTTTAATTAGGTTATAAAATTAATTAATTGAGATATATAAAATAAATCTCTTAGGGTTAGTATATATTTTTATATACTAACATTCTCCCATATTATATTATAACCTCTTAGGTTATTTAATTATCATACCTAATATATATATATATATATATATATATATATATTAGGTTACATAACTTTATTCTTAATTCTCTTTATATACAAAAATAAATGTATACACATTATATAATATAAATTCATTTAATCACATATATAGTTCATATATATCGCAACATATTCCACTTCTAACTCCAATTTTGACTTTTTTCATAAAAGTCAACTGTTGACTTTGACCAAAAAGTCAACCCTTACACATTTTGGGTTTATTGTCTTTTCTAACTAAACTTGACGTTCTGGATGCAACCGAGCAGTCCGTGTCTCAAAATTCTATCTCTAACTCACATTTTGAGTTTTAACTTACTCTATTTTTATTACTAATCATATTAGCTAATAACTTTATACTTATTCATCTTCTTATTTGTCAGTCAAGGCCAACATTCAAACTATGCTAATTACTAACATAGTTTTATCTTGATTCTCATATCCCTAACGTAATTCATCATTTCTCTTGCTAAAATATATAGCACATTACTAATTATGTATATATATATATATATATATATATATATATATATTCATATACTCATCTTCGTTTAACCTCATAGCATCTCTTCATGTGAAATCTTATTTTCTTAATAAAATTTTCACATGTATCAATATAACATTTCTTACACTATTCAGTTCATATCAAATTTATAGGTATCGTAATACCTTATCGTTAACATTCCTTCAAATACATATAACTTTATTTTTAGGGTTTGGAATTTTGTAACCCTTATTTTCTTTATTCTCATTCAAATAGTAAACCATATAGATTTTACTTAAAATTTTTAAATAAATCCTCAAATTTCCATCTAGGTTTTACTTTTTAACCTTTATTTTAATCATTTAAAATCTTATAGATTTTCGGGTTGTTAGTTTCAAAGTCTGAATAAAATTCCTTTCCCTTACTTTGCGGTTCTGTTTATAACGCAACCGATTGGCTCCTCCATATTTGCAAGCACACGAATAGCTTTTGCAAGACTTGAAATCTGTCAAGTATCATAGATTAGAACTTTGAGAAAGAGTTGTTTAGTCTTCGAAGAATATTTTTAAAAAGGGCAAACACATTGTTCTTTGAAAATATAGGTGGGACATGCATCTAAAGGTAAAAGAAAAGACTAAATGAAATATTTATCAAACACGACCTAACTACAAAAGTTAGTAGTCTTGGCTTCTCAGTCTTTAGAGCTAACCGAAATATCAAAGATTTTTCATATCCAGACTGTTGTGCATCAGCTACATTGACAAATAGCCTATATGATAAAGCACGCAACAATAGATCACCAACACCATGCCATTAGATTAAACAAACATAAGTGTTATTACACACAAGTGAGAAGTTTAACTGACAAAGAGCACTACGCCTCCATTTGTGGAAAAAGAATAAAAAGATGTGCTGTGAGAGTATCTCTAAGGCAATGTGATTTTACATGTTGAATACTCGAAGTGCTACATACTCAAAGGTAACAAACCTCTACAATGTCATAGCTTAGATTAAAACATGTACATACTAAATTGTGAGTTCTTTATCTTATACTTTATGCTTGTTTTGATCCTAATGAGTTAGAATCTCAAAGATTTGTTCCTTCTCCCTTTGCCTCTTCATGGAAATTTTTATAAATGGTTTAATACTTGACATTGTGTTGAATTTTTAGGTAAGATATGGATATTAATCTCGGACCTTTTGATCCTATTGTCTTATGGGACCAAGAAAATCATATATCTTCCGACTTATGGCAAAATATTATAAGTTTATTAATGTATAACAAATTTATGTTATTTTGCTAGAAACTTTAATGTTGTGATAATTTATTGAGTATCTTTTGTTTGACTTGTAGGATAGGGGTGTGTTAGAAATTTGTCAAATGTCTTCAAAATTAACTGAATGGAACTTGTCTGAACAACAAGAATATCTACTGGAACAATTAGGCTTCAGTATATTTTGTCATCAAGCTGTAGTGTCGAAGATTGATGCATCTCTAGTATCTGCTTTTGTTGAGCGTTGGAGGAGTGAAACAAATACGTTTCACTATAAATGTGGAGAGGTTGGCATTACTGTAGGGGATGTGGGATTTATATTCGGGTTGCCCATATTAGGAAAACCTTTGACTTGCGGAGAACTAGAACATCCCAAAAGCTATTTTATAAGGTTTTTAGGCAACAAGCTGCAGTAGAGAATTAAGAACAATGCTATAAAAGGGGGGGGGGGCATAAGTTTGCCTTGGTTAAGACATAGATATGGACAAGTACCTAAAGATGCCACTTCAGATAATGTGGTAAAACACACTAAGGTGATGTTTGATTACATCTTAATGCATCTTAATAGCTCACCTCTTAATGCATCTTAACAACCCACATCTTTGTATTAAGACATCCTCTAAATAGTTTAGACTCATATTTGTATCTTAACTATTTAGAGGACCTCTTAATACAAAGATGTGTACTCTTAATATAAAGATGTGGGCTCTTAAGATACTTTAAGAGGTGAACTATTAAGATGCAATCAAACACCACCTAAGGCATATATGTTGTACTTATGTGGCGCTATTTTGTTTCCAACCAAGAGTAAAAATATTGTGCATCCTAGGTATTTGTTGTTATTGGAATGATTGGAAGACATAATTACATATGCTTGGGGGCAGCAGTTTTAGGGCATTTGTATAGGGGTTTGCATGAGGCTACTCGCAGAACAGCGAAAACATTTACAAGATGTGCAACCCTGCTTATGATGTGGGTTCACGATAGGTTTAACATTGGTCGTCCTACCCCTAGGCCTAAGTCCCAGAAGTTGATACCTAGGGCATTATCTTGGGCATACTCTTCTTTTGATCATAATTCAAAACATTATCAGCACCGCAAAAATCCACATCACCATCTTGTGTTTTACCAAGGAGAGTTTGATAATATATTGGAAGTAGATTGGGTGTGGCGTCCATATCAGTTATTTGATAGACGTTTGGGTTGGGACTTTTTTGAGACAAGGTTAGATGAAGCCGCTCGTATACCTTTGATACATTACGACATTGTTGAGTTTCAAATGCCTGACAGATTTATGAGGCAATTTGGATATTTGTAGTCATATCCATCTAATGCTGAAAACATGGTGGAGCTGAGGAAGGAACATAAATTGTTTGAGAGAATAAAAAATGAAAATCATAGGGCCAGTTATATTCGATTGTGGGAGGCCTACATGGAGAGTTTAGAAGGGCAAGTGTTGGAGGCTTTGGAGCAGATATCTACCGAGGATTATATGACGTGGTATAGAGAAATTACTCGGAGACGGATACACCATCCTCGACCCTTTAGGCGTCAAGGGGAAGATTATGAGCCACGTGCATTCATTGACCAATATGTGGCTGTAAACACTGTAAGTTTATAAATTTATAATATTTATGTACTATTTTGTGTTATAAATTGATGACCTTATTTTACTAATATAATTTTTGTTTTTGGTTTAATTCTAGATTGAGACTGCAAAAGCTATATTTGTAAAGTTCCTGTCAATTGAACTGCCAGCTGAGTTAAGAACCATGTATGAGTCATGGTTCAATACACTATACCAGCCTTTTATGAATGATTACAGAGGGGTTCCAACCAAACAAAATCCAACACAACCTCAAGTTGGACAAATGGAGATTGACATGACGGGACCCCAGCCTACGGTTCAAGAAACTCAGGGTAGCGTTGGTCCTTATAATCAACATAGTAGGAAATTACCGGTTAGAAGGAGAGAGGGAACAAAGCACACTCACATTGTTAAGTATTTAAAGATTAAGAAAATCACTTGGTTAAATCACAATTGGTCTAGTCCAACTCACGACCCATCATACTTTCGTCATATCCATCCAGGCGGTCTATACAACTTAGAGTTTAAGGATGTGAACTGCCTGAGACCTAATGGTTGGTTTTGGGCGCATGTATTGGATGCATATTTGTTGTTGTTGAGAGACAGAGATGCTAAGATGAGGAGTGAAGGTATCCAATGATGGGCTTTGTTTTATTTCATGCCAACATACTTTGCGGGTTTGGGCACCCAACACTTACCAAGTGCCGGAGTAAGCAATGCAACCACACTCAAATTTTTAACAAGTTACATCAATCCTCCAGTTGGTGGCCCAGTATAATGAGTGTCATTACACATTCATTCCATTCATCAACAAAAGCAACAGTCATTTCTGCCTATTTATTTGGAGAGTCAAAAAGTGGAAAGTAATGCTATTTGACCCACTTAATGATGACAAACCATTAATGCCATTCTCCTAATTATATCAAAATTTCTTTGCGGTTGTTGTAACGAATGAGAATTTTATATATGAGTTTTAATATTTATTTGATTAAATAAATATTTTAATTAATTTATTTATTGAGTTAAATAAATAATTTATGTGATTGTTGTGGAGTAATTTAATTATGTGCAATATGTTAATTAAAAGAATATTTAAATTATTGTGAAAGTAATTTTTGGTATAATTCTAATTTAATTGAGATAATTAAATTAGAAGAATTTATGTGATAATTGTTACATGAGATTATGATTAGCGAGTAATTATAATTGTTATGTGGCAAATTTTATTTGGTTATTTGATGTTAGCTTTAATTTAATTAAATTAGAATGTTGGGGTTTAATTAAAATAAAGTGTAACATTGAAAGTTATGTGTTAAAAGAAATAAAAAGGGTTTTAAATTAGTTTTGCCAAACAAGGCCCTTGCACTTATTTTAATCATGTTTTACCAAACAAAACCTTAAGTTCTAAAAAGCTATTTTTTAAATATAATGAGTTTTTGCCAAACACAGCCTTAAGGCTTTTGAAATTCAAATAAAATATAACTGACATTGTTATTAATATAGTGTATTAATATGTTATAATTATTTGTCAGTTATGTATATTATATAATTATATGTATAATATATATATCAGTTATAATAAACGTTAGTTAAGATAGAAGAACAAAGTTAGAACAAAATAGAGTTAGAAAAATATACACAGAACAGAGAGAAGAGAGAAGAAGAAGAAGAAGAAGAAGAAGAAGGACGCATGAGAAAACATCAACACCATCTTCATCCTCTTCTCCTAATCATCAAGGGTCCTAATTCTATTGCTATTTTATGCTCTTCCATGTTTTCATAACAAAAACTTCTCTGTTAAAAATAGTTTTCATAAAAATTGTGTAATTGTGATTTATACATGTTATATGGTATATATATATATATATATGCTTATATATGATTTTTATGCATAATTAGAGAGTTTGATTCATGTAAATATGTTGAACATGAATAAATCATGTTCATCAAAAGTTACAGTGAATTGGTTTTGATAAATGGCTCTTTTAAAATCAAAATTCATGTTTAATTGTAAGTTATTGTATAAATTGATTATAGATTATGTTAATATGTTAAGAAACAAATTCAATATGCTTTGAATTGTGTATTTTGATTTAGAAACAAACTCACGGTGTTCAATTTCATCAAGAACACTAAAAAATGGGTTTTCTTCAAAATTAACAAAATTTAGTGTTTTAAATTATGTGTTTTGATGTTATATGTGTTAGGATATGATTAGAAATATAAACTAATATTTTCATAAAGGTTTATGTGATTTATGTGTGTTGAATTCGGAGTTTAGTGTGGAGAAATAAGCCAAATTGGTTTACTCTCTGCAAAATTTGCGACACTGTCAGACCTGTCTGCGTAGTGGCGCGGCCGCTCCGCTCCAAAGGCTTATTGGAGAGTGACCGCGCTGGTGCTGCAGATTGGGCAGAGAGCTATTGTTAAATTGTATAATTGTGAGATTAATGATGTAATAAATTATAAAGCATTTAATAAATCTAAAATGCTAAATAGACAGTAATGAATTATATTGTTAAAATATAAAATATTATTATAATTAAAGTAAATATTTAATTTAAATTATAATTTGTTCAATTATAATTTAATTAATATGAGTGCATAAGTTAAGTTTTATTAATGATGTGATTATGAGATGTGATAATTAATTATTAAACCTAATAATTTAAGAGGAATGAGTTAGCCTTGATGGGTTAACTAGTTATGTGAATTAGTTAGACGATAACTAATTTATATTATTATAAAGAAAAAAGCAAGATGACCAAGTGAAGACTTGTTATGTTTTGATTATGATGTGTAATAGAATATTTTTGTGTTATGTTTTTTTTTTCCGCACTTATTTATTGACGTTAAGGTTAGCAAACCCTGGGATATTTTGATCAAGTTGTAATCCTTTTGATAAGGAAGATTTTTATTATTTATTCAAGGTTGTAATTTATTTAGCATTCCTTATTTATGGGCAGTAGTTATGTTTTATTTAGATAGTGAGCACCAAATCCCGTGGAATTGAAGTACCCATATTTGGGGGTGTCACAGTTGTGGTGAGTTCATGAATATATTAATTATTTTTCATGTCATCACACAGACATATATTGTATATTGGGAATTAAATTATTGTTTTGTGGTTTATAGGTGGAGTTAATTCCTTTGTTGCTTCATCTGGCAAATTCTAAAGAAAAGTGGCCAAGATCGAAGCCGAAAGTTGAAGTCTGTGTGAATAGGCCGAGACAATAGAATTCTGACGATTGTTGCGTTTACGTTGCAAAGTACGTAGATTTCTTTTTGCACTAGATAAACATCATGAAGCAACTGAGGTGGACTCCAAACAAGACTTATAACTTTAGATTTAGAATAGCACACGAGCTTAGGATGTGAAAAGCTAGGGACATTCCTGAAAAATATGTTTGTAAAGACCAAACTTTAGATTCGGATTCAAATGAAGACTAGTGAATGTAATCAACTTTTTTGTGGTGAAATGGAATCAACGTTTTTTTATCGTGTGTGATTTATATATAATATTAGTTGCTATATTATGTGTCATATAATATTTTTGATAGATTCTTTATGTGAGACGGAGGGAGTATTATTTTTCTAATTGGCCTGTTACTATTCTATATATTTGTGGGTATATATCTTTTTCATTACATGTGTGTTATTATTTGATCAAAGATTTCTTTGAACATACTTGGTAAAACAAGGAGTGTGGACAAAGTAAAAATATTAATGATGCTACTTATATTTATATTGTTACTTTATATTGAGTTCTTGGTGTTTAATGCATCTTTATGAATGATTTTGAGTAAGGAATTTTTCCTTTTGTGTAGTCCTTATTATGCTTTATTGTTCAGGTTATAAATTTTGAAAATTCGGATGAAATGGAGTATAGCAGTGCTCCTCATACTGACTATCAGAAGTTCATTAGCTTAAAAAAGCAAGGTGCGTTTGACATTCTCTAAGGAAGAACCTCAAGGTCATTGGTTCTGAAATTTTTTTTTGTTGCTGGCCCCCTTTAAATGTTTGAAACATTGTCACATTGCATTGCACTATCTTCTTCACGGCTGCCATCACAAGCACCCCATGGACTATTTTCTTATTCTGCTTCTCGGATCATTATGAACTTTTTATGTCTCAAGCTTTCGTTGTTAACTGGTTTTATCCACTCTTTTTTGTGAACTGAAGTAGTTGCTGAAAAAATATTGATGGTTGTGGGCCTTTTCAGCACCCTAAAGGCTGTATGATCCTGCTATTATGAGCTTCTTGGTGGTTTTGTGTTTTAACTTGATAACTTCAGACAGTTATCCGTGCTACTTTGTTCAACAATAATGTAGGTGTAGACATGGGTATTTCCATGTGGTCAACAACAAAATAAAGAACATTTGTTGCTAATTTTCAAAGAACATTTGAAGTATGAATTTTTTTCTTCAAAATAAATAAAAACTAACAATATTATCTTTTGGCATGAACCAAAATATAGAAACAATCCCATAACTAAAATTAAATACTCATACAACCTCATATAAAGATAACTTCAAACACCCGACTTGTCTAGGCCCAAAACTTTGTAGTGGTTCTGCTTATTATGATTGGTCATCATATTGCATATTGCACACTTTCTCAATTTTTTATGATTTGCAGCCTCTTCGATCCCAGCTCTTTATCCTTGTAGCTTTTTTGCGTTCCTTTGTTTGCGAGCAAATAGGATCCAATAATGGCTCATCTTCAACGACCTCATCATCATCTACTCAAATTTCTGGCACGTCGTGTACATTAATTTTATCAGGGTCAAATTTCTCAACGATGGGTTAATTGTCAATGCACAACTATATGATGTGCTTAAAATAATTAATTGAGCATGATCTTGTAGAAGCTAATCGTAGGAGCATTGTCACCAAATAATTGTACCGCATCGTCTGAGATTCCTCGTAGTTGGACATTTCAGTCAAAATCTTTGGTAATTCAGCGTTCACTTTGTTACCATCTCTACACTAGCGGCTTACAATGTATTTATCAGGTATCTATGATGCCCCCAAATTCGGACCACTCGTATCTCAAATTTGGTGCATCACGTACTAATTCTAATAACATGCTAAAATCTCATGCAACGGAATAATAGAATAATTTACATTGATTTAATATAAATATTCGTGTCCCACGGTTTCGCAACTTAAACATATCATAAACATAACTAATACATAATATGAAATAAGTCTTATTACAACATTATATTAATCTAAAGAGAACAAAGCTAAGCCGTAGCCTTGCCCTTGTCTGTGCCAGAGGGTTCGCACTGCTCTGCCTTAACTGAAATGTTTTAGGAAAAGAAAGAATGAGCAACAAGTTTACTCAGCAAGTAATATAGCAATAAGGGTGAATAATATGAATTTTGAATCTCAAGGTTATAACAGTATATGATAGTTCAAGAATAACAAGAAGTATCAACAATTCTCAATAAATATCGCTATGGACTGAAAGATATCAGCATGATTTCAAGTTTTAACGAACACTGAGCAGTCGTTAAGGACTATAAACTCCTACTAGAATTAACAGTATTATGCTGATAATCCAATAAAACAAGTACAATAGGTGATCAGCCTAAAGTACCCTACGTTATGCATAACATTTAATCATACAAGCATGTGCGCACGTCGGTTCCCCGACAGTTATATAATTTCTCCTTCAATGAGGGTTGTTCATCTCAGTAGATTTGTAAGAGTCCGCACCAAGACCATTTGTTTGGATAGCTTTCTAACACATGATAATTGTAGACACTCAGAATTTTCTTCATTTCTATTGTAGACAATCGAGATTTTGATTTCCTGTTACTAAACCTGCAGGAGGGCAAAACAGTCAACTCAGCCCCGGTCTCAACCCGGGAAGTACAGGTTAGCCCCAGTCTCAACCCGGGAGATACAGGTCAGCCCCGGTCTCAACCAAGGAAGTACAGGTCAGCCCCGGTCTCAACCCGGGAAGTACAGGCCAGCCCCGATCTCAACCCGTGAGGTACAGGTCAGCCCCGGTCTCATCCCGGGAGGTACAGGTCATCCCCGATCTCAACCCGGGAAGTAAAGGTCAGCCCCAGTCTCAATCCGGGAAGTACTGGTCAGCCCCGGTCTCAACTCAGGAAGTACAGGTCAGCCCCGATCTCAACCCGGGAGGTACAGGTCAGCCCAGGTCTCAACCCGGGAGGTATAGGTTAGCCCCGGTCTCAATCTGGAAAGTATAGGTCAACCCCGATCTCAACCCGGGAGGTACAGGTCAGCCCCGATCTCAACCCAGGAGGTACAGGTCAGCCCCGGTCTCAACCCAGGAAGTACAGGCCAACCCCGGTCTCAACCCGAGAGGTACATGACAGCCTCGGTCTCAACCCGGGAGGTACAGGTCAGCCCCGGTCTCAACCCGGGAAGTACAGGTCAGCCTCGGTCTCAACTCGAGAGGTATAGGTTAGCCCCGATCTCAACCCGGGATGTACTGGTCAGCCCCGGTCTCAGCTTGGGAAGTACAGGTCAGCCTCGGTCTTAATCTGGGAGGTACAGGTCAGCCCCGGTTTCAACTCGGGAGGTATATATCAGCCCCGGTCTCAACCCGAGAAGTACAGGTCAACCCTGGTTTCAATTCGGGAGGAAGAGGCTAGCCCCAGTCTCAACTCGAGAGGTACAGGTCAACCCCGGTCTCAACCCAGGAAGTATAGGTCATCCCCGGTCTCAACCCGGGAGGTACAGGTTATCCCCGGTCTCAACCCGGGAGGTACAGGTCAGCCCCAATTTTTACCCGGGAAGTACAGGTCATCCCCGATTTTAACCCTGGAAGGACTGGTCAGCCCCGGTCTTAACCCGGGAGGTCAAATAAACTTCAGAGATAACCCCAAAGCGTCACATCATCTCCATGGACAAACCTGGAAGAACCAAGTTAGCCTCAGAGACAACCCTAAGAACAAACAGAATTGGCTGGAATCCAAACCTCGGAGACAACCCTAGGAAGTCAGCCGAAGGCCATGCCAGCACTGAAGGCAACCCCGAGAGGGGCAAAATGATCATTTCACCAATTTAAAGCCGATTCGGTCAAACTCGAGCAGAATTGATGTCACAAAGGTCAGAAAGAACTATAACAATGATCCCGAGTGGAAACAGTGCAAGACAGCTCAACAGACAAACTGCAAGGAATTAAAGACCTGGTTATAAACCCATCTTTTTGGACTTGGAAAAATTTTAATCCCATGTCATTGCGACACTCTCGGCGAGGGCTTTCTGGAAAGGTATAACACGCCTCAAACGGACACTCCGATCAAAAGTTAGAAAGTTTTGAATCTAACCTCGCATTGCTTGGAGTGCATGTACTTTGATGCAACGGGACCCACCACGTGGGCCCTGCCACATGGAGCCGCACCTCAACCTGTGCTTACCGCAGGTAGAGCCGCTTCCACTTGGTCTATAAATAAAGGTGCACCTCGAGCTCATTTAAAAATTCAGAAACGCTCTGAACCTCTGCCCGTTTCATTTCTTAGCCATATTCTTGTACTCCAAACCCAAATTTTATTATTCTAACACGTAGATATACTTATATACTACCACATACAAGAAATTAACCGGTAGAAACGGACGTTTAAAGCTTACGATTTGGCAAAAAGCTCGTGCAGCAGTCCATTGTGAGTATTTTTACGATCAGAAAGTTCCTATTACTTCATTGCGCATTTATACACTTGCACGTTAAGTTTTGTTTTTTGAATATGCCTGGAACTCATTTCCGTGGCCGTTTTTGTACATTTTAGTACATAAACTCATTTTCTGGCATTTCTACAACTCGGATCGTCGATCCGTCACTTTTAACAGCTTATATATATATATATATTTATATATATCTTCATCTATAGCAACTTTGTCAGACTAGGTTATCTTTCCAGTTTGGGTTTGACTTTTTTATGTATATATTTAACTGTATATATACTAACTTTTAAATTCTGTCAAGCCCAGATGTCAAATCTGTGGTAGTTTACTGCTTTTATATATATAACTATATATATATATAATTTTTTTGACTTATTTGGCCTGGATTTCTATTTCATGGCCTTTTTATTACTTTAATATATATATATATATATACTAGTTGTATATATTAATTTTTTACATTTTAGTTTGGCCTGGATCATTATGTGGTCTTTTTACTGTTTTTATAAATATATATATATATATATATATATATATATATATACTTGTATTTCTGTCCGAGCAAAGGATAGAATGTTCATCGCCCTTTACCATTTTTTATATAAACTTGTTGTCCCCGATTAGGTATGACAATTACGCGCAAGTATTCGCGGTCAACAAGTAATAAAGAGTAAGTAAAGATCGTTCCCACGGAGAATTAATTGGTAAAAGACACCAAACCACTAGCACATAATCATTTCAGTCTTATTTAAACGAGCGGTAAAGAGTTTAAATATTAAACTAGACAAGTAATTAAACTTAAACTAATTAATCCTATAGTAAAATCAGATAATGAAGACATGAGATCTCAATTTCCCCTAATGATTCATCTAAGTCCACCTACTTCCAATTAGGTCAAATTAATCGTCAAAGTTCGTTAGATGAGAACACGAAAGTGAGAGAAGGCCATCTTTCGATGCACCTAATCCATATCACATGCAATCCACAGATGATAGAACGTACATGAACACTCACATTATCTAAACCCCTATATGTCTATGTGATTTACAAATAATTAGGGTTTAAGTCCAAGTTCTCATTTAACTACGAGCGGCGCTTCAGTATATGTCTATCCTAGGCACAAATCATACGTCCAACGCCATGTGAACATTCAATCGCTCGCTACTATGATTAGATCTAAAACTACGTGTCATCTTTCAATTCCACATAGGTTATCACAGTAATTGGTCGCGAATCAATTAAGAAATAAATGCACGAATCGTAATAGACAATCACATAACAATCAATAAAACCAACATGGAAGCATATCAATATAGACTACTCATTAGGATCCGTTGAAACCTCAAAATATAAACTAAATCATGCTAGAATTAGATATACTATCCACATATTGAATAAGCATCATAAGAATACAAATAAGAATCAAAGAGAAAATAAGGATAGAAAATGCCAATCTGATTCCTCTTGATCAAAATATGAATCTTTGATGTTCTCTAAATGTTTCAACCATCAAGTCTAATCAAACCCTAGAAACTAATTACATAAACCTAACTTTTAATCTACTCCTAAGCTACTATAGACAAAATGAAAGTAGAGAGAAAAGGGAAGAACAAAGCTAGGGCTCCCAAAGGGAGTATATATCAAAAATGGGCAACAAGCCCTCAAATATAAGCTTCTCCCGCTCAGCCTAAACAAAAGTCAAAGTCTGGCATCATTTTGGACTGGCGCGACCGCACGCCATTTGGCCTAGCATCAGGCGCGGCTACGCGGCACTGAAAGGCTGGCTTTTTCTGCTGCTGCTTCTGCTGCTGCTGCACTTAGCTGCCAACTTCCCTCTGTTGCATACTTTTAGCCTCATAGCATCATCACATTTTATTGCTCCTTCGCCTTGCCATCATCATGCCTTAAGCCTTCTGTGCTTTGCCCCTTTTATCCATCTTTTGCCCTTTTAGCTCAATGTGCACCAAGAGAGTTCCAAATAAAGAAAACTACAAAAGAAAGCAAAAACACATTAAACGCACAACGATACTTGAGTGTAAGTAACAAAATGAGTTAGAAAATATCTGAATAAGTGGTCATGAAAACCACTTATCAATATATATCTACATTCTGTCTAGCCTGGATTACTCCGTGGCTTTTTACAACTTTTATAAATATATATATATATATATATATATATATATATATATTGCCATTCCAGTCCGGGCACATGAGTGAAAACCCATTGCCGCTTACAATTTATATATATATATATATATATATATATATATATATATTTTAATTCTGTCGAGCCTGGATCATTCTGTGAATCTTTTACAGTTTATATATATATATATATTTATATTCAGTCGAGCCTGGATCATCTCGTGGCTCTTTTACAGCTTTTCGGGCATCGGAGTGAAAACCCATCGCCCTTTACAGCTTTCGTATATATATATATATATATATATATATATATATATATATATATATATATAACTATATTTATATATATATATATATATATTTATCTTTTACTCATTTTTGATTAATTTGCTGCTATAAATATTCATTTGATATGAATCGGCACTGACATCTCTTTGGGCAAACTAGATTTCTTTAAATCTCGCCAACTCTAGCTTTCAAACGGTTCAAAATAGGTTCAGACGGAACCGGGAAGCTAGAATGGCTGAGATTTACTTAAATATATCAATTTTCTAGTTTCATTTCTGAAAGCAACCTCGCGACCCTTAGATCACTATCTAGTGGGAACGAGACGCTTCGGCTACGCGTAGGCCAGGATTTACTGATGAATCCTTGGTTCTGGAGACATCTAGATGTAAATATATATTTTTTGTGCATATTTGAGATGTGTAGGTTTATTTGCTTCCCTCTGTGAGCCTAGGAATCATGGGATTCATGATCAATCTGATTAGAATCTGATTCCCACGATGGATAAATTCCACTTTACAAATGTACCCTGCCAGTTTTTCTGTAAAATATACACCCGAAAGTCCTTAAAACGGTTATCCGGGTTTAAGGTCTCAATATAATGAGAATAATGGTTTGTCATGTTAGAGTCACTCCTGATGGCTGTCATGCCCATGAGAAGATCGACACTTGTATATTCTGTGGTCGAGGATGCTTCGTAACCCGATAATCACCATTCAAATTGAGCCAAAAGTCTAAAAAGATAAAATAAAAGTATCAGCATGCTTCAATTCCCACGTGAGCATAAGGGTTTGAAAACCGGCTTTCAAAACATCACTTTAATAATCTTGTCTAAACAAGAGACTTTTATGAATCAAATCAAACCCTTCGTATGTAGGTTCAACGAAACACGTCCATAATTTCAAATCAATCAAGTATAGGCCCAATTTCTTCCAGCATTCACACACACATTGCAGATTTAAAAGGAAAATATTGAAAAGATGCGATACCGTGTTTTCACAGGAGTTTTGGGTTGCCTAACACCCTCCCCACACTTAACCAAGCCCCCGAACTTAGAACTTCGGTTTCAAAGATCAAGTTTCGACAGTGTAAAGCAATTGGGCCTCTTTCAAACAAAATTCGGTTGAGTTGGTACAACCATTTCAAATCTACCAACTGGCGACTTTGTAAAACGTACAAATCGTTGACATGATATCTGTTGGCCTTTTCCTAAAAAACCCCTTCAAAACCTTTTTCACAAAAAATATAAAATAAGAGTAGACAAAACTTAGGAAAAGACAAAGATTCGGGTCCAACTCGAACCGAATTTTTTCCCGACGTCGACAATAATAGTCTAGCCGATTCAAGTGGCTTAGACGAATTTTAGAAATCAATAAATTCACTTCTCGTAACATGAGTCGAGATATAAAATTCTACGATTATAAATAGTAATCATACGAATGTAAATATTTGCTCAATATAAGTATGTTTGATATAACATTTATTTCGAAGTTTTACAATAGGAATCAAGATCTAGATACTTGTATTCAATTATAAGAACGAAGCTAAGGAACTTGCATAATTATAGATTCCTTGCATAAAGTAGATGCATAGGTTAGGATACTTGCCTTTTGCATAGATTACAAACCTAAAGCATAACATCGCCGCAAGGTCTTATAGTGTCCTATTTATATATATATATATATATATATATATATATATATATATATATATATATATATATATACGTATACACATTAGTTATGCCAACTCAATACATAAGCTGTCAATCCTACACGTATTCCATTACGTACATTAAACACACATATTACGAAGATCAGCTTACACGTTACTACGTAATCAAACAACATAGCTTTGTAATTGTCGTTGACTTAGCATTTTGAAAGTTTTTAGAAACACTTATCAATCCATGGTTTCCTATGGTAATCATACACATTACACTTGTACATACTATAAATCGTGTATTGCAGTGTTAGAATATCAATATAAGCATGCATGAAGTTTCAGATTATAATTAACATGATCAGGCTGCACTGCAGGGCAGCGCGGTCGCGCTGGTTTTAGACTAGGGAGTGGCGCGACCGCGCTGCTCCCTATCCAAACCAGTACTGAAAATCAGTTTGCATGACTTTAGCTCGCTTACTAGCATACATTGACGATGACACATGCAGAACACACATGTTATGAGGTTTATGATTTGGCTTGGTTCCCGTCTTACTTTAAGTTTAGTTTTATATCAACTTTTCATTTAACAAGGCCTAATGAGTTTAATGCTCAAAAGACTTTTCATGTTTAACTGTTATACCAAGGGTCAGAAAGAACTATAACATTGGTCCCGAGTGGAAACAGCGCAAGACAGCTCAACGGACAAACTGCAGGGAAATGAAGACCCGGTTATGAACCCGTCTTCTTGGACTCAGAAAATGTTTAGTCCCATGTCATTGCAATGCGCTCGGCGAGGGCTTTTCAGAAAAGTATAGCATGCTTCAAATGGACGCTCTGATTAAAAGTTAGAAAATTTCAAATCTGACCTCGCGTTGCTCGGAGTGCACGTATTCGAGGTAACGGGACCCACCACCCAGGCCCTGCCACGTGGCACTGTAGGTAGACCAGCGGCTGCCTCTGGTAGAGCCGCTTCCATCTGGTGTATAAATATAAGTGCACCCCTAGGCCAAAATCAATTGAGAAACGCTCTAAACCTTTGCCCATTTCATTTCTTAACCCTACTTTAAGTACTCCAAACCCAGATTTTATCACTCTAACACGTAGATATACTCATCTACTACTATATATCAAAAATTAACCGGTGGAAACGGACTGTTTGAAGCCTACCAAGTGGCAAAAAGCCCAGGTAGCAGCCCATTGTGAGTATTTTTACGATCAGAAAGTTCATTCTACTTCATTGCGCATTTATACACTTGCACGTTAAGTTTTGTTTTTTGATTATGCCCGGAACTCAGTTCCGTGGCCGTTTTTGCTTATGTTTTTGTACATTTTAGTACATTTACACATTTTCTGGCATTTCTACAGCCCAGATCGTCGATCCGTGGCTTTTAATATCTTTTATATATATGTATACATATTTATGCCCTTCATCGGACTGGGTTATCTTCCCAGTCCCGGTTTGACTTTTTTTATATATATATTTAACTATATATATACACTAACTTTTCAATTCTATCAAGCCCGGATGTCAAATCCGTGGTAGTTTACTGCTTTTATATATATAACTATATATATATATAAATTTTTCTGACTTATTTGGGCCTGGATTTCTACTTCGTGACCAGGCAGCTGATAAACCAGTCCAACTAGTTTGAAGTAAGCCCGCCTACACTGGAAATTAACCCCATCACTATGAGGGATCACTACCAATTTCA
This sequence comes from Panax stipuleanatus, assembly GCA_020205555.1. Lineage (NCBI taxonomy): Eukaryota > Viridiplantae > Streptophyta > Magnoliopsida > Apiales > Araliaceae > Panax > Panax stipuleanatus. The sequence continues at coordinate 52,949,545 of CM035121.1, read as the reverse complement.
TGAACATGAACCCTGGGCTGATAAGGTGGCCAAAGACGAAAAATTCCAAGCAGATAGGGAATTCGCCTTCCAGAGGAATTTCACTAATCTGAAGCTGCCAATGAAGGAAATACTCCAGATGATGATCAATGAGGGGATGGTTACAGATTTGTTACCCCCGGTGAACCCTCAATCCAGGAAATTTAAACCTGACAGGATATGTCAGTATCACTCTAATGCGCCCGGTCATGACACTGAGGATTGCTGGGGACTTCGTCGCCTGATTCAAAATCTTATTGAAAGTGGTGAGCTGATAAGAGGGAATCAAGACTATGGCCTTCCTGATGAAGAAACACTCTTTATTCCCACGATATGGAGTCAGGGAACAGTGGCTATTATTTCATGTGAGAAGGAACTAGCCGGAACACCCTTATTACTGCCAGGGAAAGGGGTCCAAGAAACACAAAATCCTGTGAAGGTAGCCGCACTCGAGCCTTTAATCTTGCCTTTTAGACCCCAGTATCCAGTGATCAATCTGAATAAAGTCCCATAGGAACTATAGGAATGATGAATGTTCAACCTCGAACCACATTGCCATCATATCCAAGGAGAATCCATTGTACTTGCCTCAACGAGTGATCAATCCAGTCACCAAGGCTAAAGAGAAGGTGGCTGAAGAGAAAATTAAAGAGTTCCTCAGCAAAATGGGGCATAACAAGATCAAGGTGGTGCAAAGCCTGAAAGATGCACCGAAGCAGATGTCCATCCTAGATCTGGTCTTATCCTCGGCAGGTCATCGTAACATTCTGGTGAAAGTATTGGAAGAAGGCCATTTTCCAAGGACAGTGGATGCCGAAAAATTCTGTCACGTGATAGAAAACATTTTCAACAGCAATGTGGTATCTTTTACTGATGATGATATACCCGCAGAAGGAACGGGTCATCATAAGTCACTACAGATAACAGTGATGTCATCAGGGTATGTGATCGGAGGTGTGCTAGTAGACGGAGGATCATCCCTAAACATCTGTCCCTACGATACCTTGGACAGAATGAAGATCAACCCAAATCAGATCAAAACCAGTCATGTGGTCATCCGGGCTTTTGATGGGTCTCACCGAGAAGCTGTGGGAGAGATTGAGCTTCCACTAGAGATTGATCCCCAAACTTTCTATGTATCCTTCCAGGTACTTAACATCACCACCGGATACAACTTGTTGTTGGGAAGGCTGTGGATACACATGGCAGGAGCAGTTCCATCCACACTTCATTAACAACTCAAGTACATTATCAATGGCAACCAAATCACAAGTGAATGCCGAACCAAAATACCCTATCTGCATATAGGGATACATGTCAGTGATCAGTCTGGATGAAGGGATTGAACCTGCTAGTTTTTAAGCATTAGAGGTGAGCAATACTCAGTACCTACCAGTCGGGGCACTAGCACTGAAACTAAAAGTCTCCCCCGAATTGATGACAGTGGGCCAGGAGATGGTATCTTTGGGTTTTCGTTCTGGAAAAAGGGTTAGGCAAGAATCAACAAGGTATCAAGAACCCGGTGCAAATCCCGAGTCGGTCGGGAAAAGCCGAATTAGGTTACACATCCGGGTCAAACCACTGGAATCCACACAAGCATCCAAAGGCTCATGCTTCCACTATAATACTGCCAAACCTCACTGATGTAGGGTTTATGAAGCTAATGAGGAAAATTCCTGCTGTTGTGTCAGCCATGTTATTCCCTCCAATCACACCGATAAATGAAAGAAAATCCTCAAAACCTAAGGGGGATAGTAAAAAGAGAAAAGAAAAGTTCCTATACGAAGGACGAGACCCATTTGCTAACATGCGGGTTCTCATACACTACGAATGTATGAATGATGATATCCCAGACAGTGACGAAGAGGATCAGATCCAAATTCCTTGCATCAAGAAATAAAAGGGAGACAGTTCAAAGAAGAATCCCGGCTCTGATCTAAAGGATGTCTTAGTCATCATCAGAGATGAGGCAGACAACCACAAATCTTGTATCCTCCCTATTCATGAGGATCTGACCCTGGATAACTAGAGTAGTGTCCCTTGCTTCATCTATAAAGGGTAAAAGAGCACAGTATCCATCTGCCCTGTAACATGCTTTCATTTACTATTTATTTTATTGCACAGCTATAGCAGTAACTTTTGTCATGCTTTGCTAAATGCTTTGTAAGTTTAAACAGTTTCATATATTAAAGCGAAAGCATTTTGTTTTCAGGACTCCAAGATTGGATTTGTTTGTCTTTGCTGATGAGATGCCAACCTGTCACAGTAACTACAACTTTGATGTAGAACTGAACTTTGACTTAATGGAGATTGATCAAGAGGAGGAAGATGACTATGAGGTGCCCGAGGAGATCAAAGACTGGGTCGAAGACAAACCCAAACCAAACCTCGATCAAACCACCACTGTTAATATCGGAACCTTAGAAAACCTCAAAGAAATCCAGATAGGCCTAGACCTCACACAAGACCAAAAAACCGATCTGATTGAACCCCTAACACAATTCCACGATGTGTTTGCATGGTCGCATGAAGACATGATTGGCCTATCTACTAACATTGTCATCCATCGACTCCCCATTAAGGATGAATTCAAGCCAGTCAAGCAGAAGCTCAGGCGATTGAAACCTGAATGGAGTCTGAATGTCAAAGAAGAGGTTGTCAAATAATTCAAAGCTGGTATCATCATGGTATCAACATACCCGGAGTGGCTATCAAACATAGTTCCCTTGCCTAAGCCCAGAGCCAAGGTACGAATATGCGTGGATTACAGGGATTTGAACAAAGCTTATCTCAAAGATAATTTCCCAGTACCTATCATCCACATATTGATAGACAATACGGTGCAGTACGACATATATTCTTTTGTGGATTGCTTTACTGGTTACCATCAAATCATGGTTGCTGAGGAAGACAGGGAGAAGATAACTTTCATCACTCCCTTGGGAACCTTCTGTTATAGACGATTGTCCTTCGGCCTTATCAATGCTGGTGCCACATATCGGCGAGCCACGATGGCCTTGTTTCATGACATGATGCATAAGGAGATAGAGGTTTACGTGGATGACATCATCGTCAAATCCCGGAAGGAAGACGATCACATCAACCATCTCAGAAAGTTGTTCAACAGGTTGCGTAAGTACGACCTCAACTGAATGCAGCCAAATGTGCTTTTGGCATCAAATCGGGCAAGTTGTTGGGATTCCTAGTGAGCAATAGAGGTATTGAGTTGGATCCTGTCAAGATTAAAGCCATCACTGAGATGCCAGTATCCCGAACAGAGAAGGAGATACGCGGGTATCTAGGAAGAATCAATTTCATAAGCAGGTTCATTTCCCAACTCACAGCAACTTGTGAACCCATCTTCAAGCTACTAAGGAAGAATTCCTCCACGAAATGGAATAAGGATTGTCAAAAAGCCTTCCTTGCCATCAAGAAGCAGCTGATCGAAGCGCCTGTCTTAGTACCCCGGAGGGACGGAGTTCCTCTGTTCATGTACCTGTCCGTTAATGCCAATGCAATGGGCTGTCTGCTGGGATAAAAAGATGATAGTAGCAAGGATAGAGCTATCTACTACATCAACAAAAGATTCAGCAGCGGTGAATAGAAGTACACTTTGATTGAGAAGACATGTTGTGCGTTAGCATGGGCCTCCATGAGGTTGAAACATTATCTGTATGGGCACACGACCTACCTCATATCCCACATGGATCCGCTGAAATACATATTCAACAAGCCAATGTTGAATTGTCGATTGTCCAAATGGCAGTTGATCCTCCAGCAGTTCAACATTGTCTACGTGACTCAGAAGTCCATTAAAGGTCAAGGCATTGCAGATCAACTAGCCGAAGCACCATCAGGTGGGTTTGAACCTTTGGAGACTTATTTCCCGGATAAAGGGATCATGACAATTCAACAAATCTGACAAGAGAATACGGTCCAACCACGGATAATGTACTTCGATGGAGAGGTGAACATGGAAGGTGCCCTAGCCGGGGTCGTCCTCATCTCTGGTACAGGAGAGCAGTATTATGTGGCTACTAAGTTGTAGTTTGACAACACGAACAACACAGCTGAGTATAAAGGCTGCATAATGGGGTTGAAATTAGCCCAATCTGTGGGTGTCAAACATCTACTAGTCTTTGGAGATTCTGAGTTGGTTATCAGACAAACCACTGGGGCATATCACACTAAAGAACTGCATTTGCTGCTCTATCACCAGCATGTCATCGACATATCCATGGATTTTGAAGAGATAACCTTCATCAACATCCTTCGGGGAAGGAACGACTTTGCGGACGCATTGGCAACGTTGGCTTCCCTGATCAACGTCTCGGGTAGGAGGGGAGTTCCCTACATCAAATTCATAAACTGAAAGGCCCCGACATACGGGAATTACATTGGAGAAGTATTAGATGAAATGCCTTCTATCAAACAGCCTTGGTATCAAGACATCAATGAATATCTCCGAGATGGATCTACACCCGCTGGGGCAAACCAAGCTGAACGAAAGCGGATTCACAAGATGGCTATGAAGTTCTATCTGAGCGGAGATGCACTTTACAAAAGGGATGCTAGAATAAGCCTGTTACGATGCCTTGATAAAGAGCAAGCCCAGAGTTTGATGGATGAAGTCTACGGAGGAGTCTGTGGTCCGCACATGAGCTGTCATTTGTTGGCCAAAAAGATATTGAGAACAGGGCATTATTGGATCTCTCTCAAAGCTGACTGTAATGATCACGTTAGGAGATGCTATCAATTCCAAGTCCATGGAAATGCCATTCACGCTCCTCCAAATGAGATGCACAATATGAGTTCGCCGTGGCCTTTCTCCATGTGGGAATGGATGTGATCGGTCCAGTAGAACCCAAAGTTAATAATGGACATCGATTCATCTTCACTATGATCGATTACTTTATCAAGTGGGTGGAAACTTCCTCTTTTCCCAAAGTCACCAAAGAGGTAATCATTGGGTTCATCAGAAACAATGGCGTCTGTCGATATGGACAACCGGAGGTGATCGTATCAGACAACACCAAGAACCTAAACAATCAGATGATGAGAGACTTATGCAATAAGTTTCATATCAAGCATCTTAATTCCGTCATATACTGACCCAAGATGAATGGTGCTATCGAAGCGGCCAATAAGAACATTAAGAAGATCATGCAGAAAATGTCCGCCAATCACAAAGGATGGCCTGACCTGTGACCTCTGACTTTGTTAGCATACATGATGTCAATTCGTACCTCTACTGGGGATACCTCCTATTCATTGGTGTATGGCATGGAAGCAGTCCTTGCCATAGATGTAGAGATGGAGTCCTTGCGAGTGTTAATAGACTCCCAGATGGAAGAAGATCAGTGGTTGCAAGAACGATACCACCAACTGTCCCTGATAGATGAAAGGAGGGCTACAACCATTTTTCACGGGCAGTTATATCAGCAAAGGATTGCTTGATCATACAACAAGAAAGTCTGAATCCGACAATTCAAAGAGAACGACCTAGTGCTGAAGAAAGTTTTGGCCAATCAAGACGAAGCTAAAGGAAAGTTTGCCCCAAATTGGGAAGGCCCTTTCATTGTCAAAGAGGTGTTGACAGGAGGAGCTATCAGATTGCAAGAAATGGACGGGAGCAAATTTCCCTAACTCATCAACTCAGACACCATAAAAAGGTATTATGTCTGAACCTGGTCCTGCGAATCGATCAAATCAGTTTTGATTTTCATTAAAAAATCAAACTATGAATGACCTGATCTCCTTCAGCCCGGGAGTATGTAGGCAGCCATTCACGGTGCAGTCAAACCAAATATAATTTCAAAAACCTATCAAACCAAACTCAAAAGAGACATTTCTCACACCTCTCACACAAAACTTAAACTACGAATGACCTGATCTCCCTCAACCCGGGAGTACGTAGGCAACCATTCATGGTGCAGTATGACCTTCAAAGAAAAATAAAAAACCAATAAAAACCAGTCCCAAGACACCAAAACTCGATAAAACTTAAATTCTATCAAGCCTCCCTGATCAATGGGCCCATCTGAGATATTCTTCGATATCTCACTATCAATCCATCAAGGAAAAGCTCATAATACATTAATAACAGCAAGTCATGAAAGAAGTGGTAATCACTCAGCAATGGCAATACATATCCAACAGGAAAGTGAATCAAAATATATTTCTCTGATATATAATACTGTTTGATATATACATAGTGTCCTATACATGACAAAAATGGCTGATCTAGTATATGTAGGGAAAACAAAGCTAGTCTATGGACCCAATGAGAAATGATATAACAATGCCAACATGACATCTCTCTGAAGATGGAGAAGCAGCTGCAAGTGCAATACCCTCAACCTCCATACGAGTTAGAACATCCACAGCCATCTGCATGGTGCTGCTATGGCCAGCTATAAATGCACTCATCTCTCCAACCAAACCATCTGTATATGACTTGAGGGCTGTTCTGTCAGCAATATATACATCTCGGGTGGCTATGGCCTCGTCCCTCCCCATAAAAGCAGCATCCTTAGCAATCAAAACCTCCCCAATCTCCTCAAGAGATGCATCTCGGGTAGATAGTGCCTCATCTCTCTCAACCAATGTTGTATCTCGAGTAGCTCGAGCCTCGTCTCTGGCGACGAAAGCTGTATCTCTGCCAGACAGGGCCGTCAACATCAACGCCCTAGCCTGATCTCTCTCGAAAGTCATCCGAGCTAGTGAATCAGCAATAGCTGGATCAGTCTCAGTAGGAATGATCTGAGGGTCATTAACTAAAGCCGCTGTCAAATTAGTGAACAACTCATCCTCTGTGGGAGAATCAGGATCCTCCATAGGCTCCTCCTGATCTAAATCTATGATTGGAGCTAACTGGATAATCGCAGCTACTGCTATATCGGACTTCAACCACGCTTAATACTCTAGAGAGCGATCTAGATGGCTAGTAGAGAAATCAGCCCTCTCCTTATGAGTCCAACACTCATAAATCCTAATCAGGTTAGCTGATGATAGAGATGAAGCTGATATCTTCTGATCAACGGCCCCCTCAAATAGGTATAGGCTCTGGAACTGATCAAACTGACCCATAACTGTCAACGGATGGTAAGTGGTCACTCCTCTCAATCCCGCTAGGGGCAGATAATCCATGCCAACTGCATGGGTGATAAAGATGTATGGGTAGATAAGCCCTAAGCATGGCAAAATCGAAAAGGGATGCTCAATATCTGACAAAAAGGTAGACCATGTCGCTGAATCCGAGCACTCTGCTGGCTGGAAGGAGTAGGAAAGGGCTATCTCATGGGTGAAGCAGTACCCGTGGTGTCTAAAGGTGCCAATCGAACGCAAATGGGTCATGAGCCATACATACAATAGGACAGAGCTACCTCTGAAAAACCCCTCTGGATAGGTGCTGCAATAGGTAGCTGACCTCAAGGTCTCGGCCAGTATCATCGGCAGAATGGTACTACCCTGTCTAAGGGTACGGACCACGACTATCAAGCTAATATCTAAATGGTCCAAGTATAGTGGCATGTATATATAGGCCGTGATGCACATCAACAAAACGTCTACCCGGGCCAACTACCACTCCTCTGCCGAAATCAAAAAATCCCCGGAGTGTCAATCATAGCTATCTAGCCTGCCGAAGCGATTGATCAGAAATTCAATAGAGATCACATGTCCTGAAATGATCTCGTTAGTGACTACCCTATGTCGTAGACCCGACGTACGTATGAGTGGTCTCCTCATATCGCTAATAGCTATGCGAGCGCAAGACAGGTCCAGTGCTAAACCTATAAGCCGCTCATACTCCTCCAAGGTCGGAGTCAACTCATGTTGCCCAAAGCAGAAAACCTGCTGATCAGGTATCCAACAGGATAAAATGCCATCTACGAATCCGTATGGAACCTGGAAATCTATAAGGGCCAAGGAATGCCCCAACATCTGATCTACTGTCCCTCTGGCTGAGAAAGGCAGACTATCGTACCACGACCTCAGTGAGGATGCTACCAAGGATGGTGGGGAATGCTCGATGCGGCTTACCATCGATGACGACATCTGTATCACCGTATAACAAGACCATCCAGGGGTCAAATCTGAACTCATCTGTCTAAGTGCATATCCATGACATAATATATGTATAATGATAATGATAAACATGATGCAATAAATAGAAAATATTATGCATATCTTGAATAAACTATCTACTGCAAGCATCATCTCTATCTGATTATACAATCAAAAATAAAAAGCACAGGGAGATGGGGCACAATCGCCCAACTACTAATAGAGGCCTATCAAAATAGGGCACAGTCGCCCAATAACAAAATAGAGGCCTATCAAAAGATATAACAGGGGAAACTATCAAAAGAGATCCAGAATATTTTCATCTAGGCTATCAACCTGCTTCAGCTCCCCCTGAGATAGAAAATCTCGACCAGTGGGAATGTCCGGTCGATATAAGGGAGGATAAGCATTAACAAAACTGTTGGAAAATGGACCTGTGGAAGGACCAGCTCCAGAGCTAGAAGGCCAAAAGAAGCTGCCTCTGATGGATCTCGACCAAGGTGTCTGATGAACAAATGTGCCCTCTCCAACTGCTGGGTTAATCCTGTGATCTGGTTCAAATGAGTCGGATCTCGCAAGCAAGCTATCTAGTCTGTCATCGTCACAGACCCCAGCACCATATCTTCCATGAACTGGGTAGCACGAGTCTGAGCCCCAATAGTGTAAGGACTCCACCAGCTATGAAACTCCTCCTGGTTGTACGGACCGTCTAACAGGATAAAGCCATTTACGCCCTCCATAAGAATGTTTGTGAGTGGCTGAGCTAGTGGCCAATGATGCCAAACAGGAGAAACAAAGGGAATACGGATCTCCCCTATGATGCTCCTAATAGTACGCTCTCTTAAATAGAGCTCCCAACCTCCCTCTGTTAGAAATGGGACTCTGCGGGTGGATAGTGCAAACTCCCTGGCAGTGGGAAAACTGCCCTCAAACCTGACTGTCAAAAAGTCTGAGGTGTACGGTACCCACGAGATCGATCCAGCCGTTAATAGCTCAAGTTGCAGGCGGGAGTGGGTGAATCCCTCAGCTACAATGACCTCCATCAAAGTGGAGTGGTGCCAGCGCCGTCCCCGAGGATAAGTCTCCAGGCCCAAAGTAGTGGAGCGACATAGGCAAAGAAGCCTCTCATATGCCTAGAACTGGCCATGCAAATATCAAAAGTCCTCAGTGACCAAGAATGACAAATGTAAATGTAAAAATAAAAAAGGTACAAGAAAAGATGTACTCACCAGCAGGAATGGGTAGAACCCTAACCAAGCCTCCGTCACACCCTCCGAGCACATGCGCATACCTCAGAGAAAATAGGCAAATGTGTATGTGCCCCAATCAAAGTCACTGAGGCGCTCCACATGTCGAGTGGCACTGACCAGGGCAAAGGACACCGTCGAAGAGTTGTTCGTAAGAAAACAACCCCTGATGATCACAAAAAATAGTCGCCCCAGGATGCAATCTCTAACCCTCTGATCATTAGGCAGAGGCTCAGTCAAAGCCCCACTTTGGGCATCTACGCTCAAGGAACCAGAACGGACTGTCCGAACCTTGATGGTCGTTACAAGAACTCCTAAAAGGGATCGAACGATAGTAGGTGAAATGTCCGCAATAACCGGTACTGGCTCAGCTCCAAAAACTATACCGGTGATGAACCTCCAGTCCATAGGCGTCATCACCACCTTGTAATCCAGCAAGTGGAGAGACTGAGTCTGGTGGAACTAGAGCTCAAATAATGCCCTCAAATAACCCCAGGGGTAATGATGAGGAGGGATAGAAAAGAAAGCCTGGTACCCCCAGGTATCTACAATAGCCCTGTAATCTGGATGCAGAGTGTGGTACAGAGAATGCACATTAAACCAGTTCCCTCTAGGTTGCGTAAAGCCGGGAACCTGCATCAAAAGGATAATCCATATCAAACCTGTGCCCTGAAATGGCAAAAAAAAGGAAGAAAGAGAATCCAGAAGGAAAACCTCAGTCACCTCATTGGAGTGAAGGAATCTAGATGGATGACGCCTCAAATCTCCCAGCAGCTCCTGAAGTGGCACCACAATGTCTGGGAGCTCTGCACGTGGAGCTTGAGCTGGGGCGGGATCAACAAATGGAGCCTCCTCATTGTCTACATCGATCGGTGGATACTCTCGGATAGGATGAATCACCGACTCAGCCAATCTACGAGGAGGCTGAGCTGGCCATAGCTGAGGAACATCAGAGACTCTCCTTCGTCTAATTTCTGGGATGACCTGCTAGCACTGACGGGTCTATCTGGTTCCATCACCTTGACGAAGTCTCCAAATCACCTCAGAAAGGGTGAGGTAAGCCTAAAACATGTGTCTTATTAATTTAAATCAATATTTTATGCATTTCTAAGTCATAAAACATGCATCGGTCAACCAAAATTCCCAGTAGAGTCAAAATTACATGTTTATTAAATGCTTAGATTTTTGAATTTTTTTTGTCAGAGTCTTCTTTGTAAAATGGACTGTCCGAATGCACACATGCATGACTAGGTGGCCATTCAGTAGTACACCTACCCAAAAATAGAAACAGTTCTTATTTATAAAAAAGTTAAAAGTAAACTTCACATGGTGGCCAAATTACCATGGACATTTTAGTTGAAAATCCAGGCTCACTAGGTCTCAAAAAGGATGACTAAACTGATCAAAAAGGGAAAAAATTGGTTGTCTCAAAATTTAAATTTTCTTAAATCAAATCATGCATCACAGTAAAATATGCATACTTATGAAGTCAGAAAATTTTTATCAAGTCATATAAGCATACATTTTTAATAAATTGCGTTCAAAAGCACCCTATGTGGTTTACACATTTCTAACGGTCAAAACTTGAAAAGAAAGGATGTAAACATTACCCGAGATGTGTAGAACGCGTATCCGCTAATAGAATCTGAAAAAAGCTGCCCGAACTTCGTAGATCTGAAAAAGAAAATCAAATTTCTATTGAAACTCAAAACTGAAAATGAGTCTGAGAGCTCCCCGCTGCCCATTATAAATTCGTAGGAGGGAGCGAGCCCACCTGCGGCTACCTCCACTCTACCTGCGGCTCCCCAGGGTGGGCCCCACTCCCTCTGGCGCGGTCCAGTTAGGGTGGAAACAGAGTTTACAAGAGCTGAAAAGTCAAATCCGGGGTAAAACTGTTACGCGATTGAGCGGTTTGTCCTAAAATTATGCGTTTAAGCAGCGGATTCCTGACAGAGGGACGAACTTCATGAAAGCCAGTGGTTGTCATCCCGAAGTGATCTCTGGGGACCAGTGATGAAGACTGCTAAAAAACTAAGCAAAATTGCCAAAAAACTGCCGCTGTCAGAGCATCGGGAAGGTCCGACAGTATGAATGGCAGGTTCTTAGTGTATCAATGCATCCAGACTGATCTGAGGGTGTGATTTGTCAAAAAGAGCACCCCCACGTCGAGATTGATCAAATTTGGCAACTTAGCCATTGGCACAACCCCAACGAAGCATCAAAAATAAACTGATGACACTCTCCCGTTGAAGGCTACTTCAGCGAAGGTCAGATTGCCTGACAACTCAGCCGTTGGCACAACCCCAGCGAAGCATCGGAAATGAATCGGTGACACTCAGCCATTAAAGGCTACTTCAGCGAAGGTAAGATTGCCTGACAACTCAGACGTTGGCACAACCCCAGCGAAGCATCGAAAATGAACCGGTGACACTCAGCCGTTGAAGGCTACTTCAGTGAAGGTCAGATTGCCTGACATCTCAGCCACTGGCGACAACTCCAGCGAAGCATCGGGAATGAATCGGTGGCGGAAACAGTGTATCAATTTATCCCCATAAAGGGCAGATGATGGAATCTGTTAAATCCTCAAAGGGAGCATTGAGAAGGTCCGATGATGTAAACCAGTATCAGCTATCATTAGGGTAGGCCTCGTGAATCTCCAATGAAGTAACTCAGCAAAAGAGGAACATCCCCAGCAAAGGAAAAGTCAGAAAACTGATTTGGAGACACGAGACGTAGTCGACCACCGTAACGTTAATCTCTGGAATGCCCCACGGCATTAGCCAAGAGAAAATCTTCCCTAATCGTCTATCATGGATAACGTTATCCCCAGCAAGAAGTGGCGTAAACAGACAAGGATGGCCTGACACCAAGGGTTATCATATATAACGTTATCCCCAACAGAAAATAATGTAATCAACCAGTGATAACCTTACTCCCTCGGAGCAATCTAACATTCATAACATATCATGCCATGCATTACATTTTCATTTATCCTATTTCTAGTGTCTAGAAATCTTTATCCTATTCATTCCACTATATTGCATGAACATGATAAAGAGGGGCATTTGTAGACACTCAAAATTTTCTTTAGTCCTGTTGTAGGCACTTAAAAATTTGCATTCCTGTTACTAACCTTGCAGGAGGGTAAAACCATCTTTTCAACCCAATTCATCCCCGGTCTCAATACCGGGATGTCAACTCAGCCCCGATCTTAACCCGGGAGGTACAATTCAACCCCGGTCAAAACCCGAGAGGTACAGGTCAACCTCGGCCATAACCCGGGAGGTACACGTCAACCTCGGTCATAACCCGGGAGGTACAGGTCAACCCTGGTCACAACCTGAGAGGTACAGGTCAACCCCCGTCACAACCTAGGAGGTACAAGTCAACCCCGATCACAACCCGGGAGGTACAGGTCAACCCCGGTCACAACCTGGGAGGTACAGTTCAACCTTGGTCATAACCTGGGAGGTACAGGTTAACCCCGGTCATAACCCGGGAGGCCAAATCAACTTCGAAGACAACTCTGAAGCATCACATCATCCCTAGAGACAACCCTGAAGAAACCAAGTCAGCCTCAGAGACAACCCTGAGGATAAACAGAATCGACTAGGATGCAAACCTCGGAGACAACCCCGGGAAGTCAGTCAAAGACCGTGTTGGTACAGGAAACAACCCCTGGAGGGGGGAAATGGTCATTTCACCAACTTGAAGCCGATCTAGGTCAAAACCAAGCTGAATCGATGCCATCAGGGTTAGAAAGAACCATAATATTGGTCCCGAGTGAAAATAGCGCACGACAGCTCAACGTACAAACTGAGGGGAAACGAAGACCCTGTTATGAATCCATCTTCTTGGACTCAAAAAATGTTTAGTCCCATGTCATTACGATGTGCTCGGCGAAGACTTTCCGAAAAGGTATAGCACGCTTCAAACAGATGCTCCGATCAAAAGTTAGAAAGTATCGAATTTGACCTCGCGTTGCTCAGAGTGCACGTACTTCGAGGGGATAGGACCCAGCACCGGGCCCTACCACATGGTGCCACAGGTAGACCCGCAGCTGCCTCTGGTAGATCCACTTCCATTGGGTCAATAAATATAAGTGCACCCTCAGGCAAAAATTAATTGAGAAACGCTCTGAACCTCTGCCCATTTTGTTTCTTAGCCCTACTTCAAGTACTCCAAACCCAGATTTTATCACTCTAACACGTAGATATACTCATATACTACCACATATGAAAAATTAACTGGTGGAAACGGACGTTTGAAGCCTACCAAGTTGCAAAAAGCCCGGGTAGCAGTCCATTGTGAGTATTTTTACGATCAGAAAGTTCATACTACTTCATTGCGCATTTATACACTTGCACGTTAAGTTTCGTTTTCTGATTATGCCCGGAACTCAGTTTCGTGGCTATTTTTGCTTACATTTTTGTATATTTTAGTACATTTACACATTTTTCTGGCATTTCTATAGCCCGGATCGTCGATCCGTGGCTTTTAATAGCTTATATATATACATATTTATGCCCTTCACCGGACTGGGTTATCTTCCCAGTCTCGATTTGACTTTTTTTATATATTTAACTATATATATACTAATTTTTCAATTCTATCAAGCCCGGATGTCAAATCTGTGGCAGTTTACTGTTTATATATATATAACTATATATATATATAAATTTTTCTGACTTATTTGGGCCTGGATTTCTACTTCGTGACCTTTATATTGCTTTAATATATATATATACTAACTGTATATATATTAACATTTACATTCCAGTTTGGCTTGGATCATTTCATGGCCTTTTTATCGCTTTTATAAATATATATATACTTACATTTCTGTCCAGGCATACGAGTGAAAGCCCATCGTCCTTTACAGCTTATATATATATATATATATATATATATATATATATATTTACATTCTGTCGAGCCTAGATCATCCCGTGGCTCTTTTACAGTTTATATATATATATATATATATATATATTTACATTCTGTCAAGCCTGGATCGTCCCGTGGCTCTTTTACAGCTTTTATATATATATATTTCAATTATGTCCAGCCTGGATTATTCCGTGGCTTTTTATAGCTTTTATAAATATGAATATATTTTCATTCCAGTCCGGGCATATGATTTGAAATCCGTCGCTGCTTATATATATATATATATATATTTCCATTCTATCAGGCCTGGATTACTCCGTGGCTTTTTATAGCTTTTATAAATATATATATATATATATATATATATATATATATATATATATATATTTACATTCAAGTCCGGGCATCAGAGTGAAAACCCATCGCCCTTTACAGCTTTCGTATATATATAACTATATATATATATATATATATATATCTTTTATTCATTGTAATTAAATTGTTGCTGTAAATATTCATTTGATATGAATCTGCGTTGACATCTCTTTGGGAAAACTAGATTTCTTTAAATCTCGCCAATTCTATCTTTCAAACGGTTCAAAATAGGTTCAGATAGAACCGAGAAGCTAGAATGACCGAGATTTATTTAAATCTAGCAGTTTTTCTTGTTTTATTCATTCGGAAATCAATCTCGCGGACATTAGATCGCTATCTAGTGGGAACTAGACGCTTTGGCTACGCGCATACCTGGATTTACTGATGAATCCTTGGTTTTTGTGACATCTGGATAAATATACATTTTCTGTACATATTTGAGCTGTGCAGTTTTATAGGCTTCCCTCTGTGAGCCTAGGAATCGTGGGATTCATGATCAAATTGGTCAGAGTCTGATTCCCATGATGGACAAGCTCCACTTTACAGATGTACCCTGGCAGTTTTTTTGTAAAAATGTACATCCGAAAGACCATAAAACGGTTATCCGGGTTTAAGGTCTCAACATAGTGAAATAACGGTTTGACGTGCTAGAGTCAGTCCGATGGCTGCCATACCCATGAGAAGACCGACACTTGTATATATACTATGGTCGAGGATGCTTCGCAGCCCGACAATCACCATTCAAATTCAAGCCAAAAGGCTGAAAAGATAAAAATGGAAGTATCAACATGCTTCAAAACATCATCTTAATAATCTTTTCTAAAAAAAGAGACTTTTACAAATCAAATCAAACCCTTCGTATGTAGGTTCAACGAAGCACGTCCATACTTTCAAATTAATCAAGCGTAGGCCCAATTTCTTTCAGCAGTCACACACACATTGCAAATAAAAAGGGAAATATTGAAAAGATGCGGTACCGTGTTTACACGGGAGTTGTGGGGTGCCTAACACCTTCCCTACACTTAATCAAGCCCCCGAACTTAGAACTTCGATTTCAAAGATTCAGTTTTAACAGTGTCCAGGAATTGGGCCTACTTTCAAACAAAACTCGGTTGAGTTGGTACAACCATTTTCAAATCTACCAACTAGCGACTCTGTAAAATGTTCAAATCGTCGACATGATATATATTGGCCTTTTCCTAAAAAACCCTTCACCTTTTTTTTAATAAAAACATAAAATAAGGGTAGAAACAAAACTTAGGAAGAGAGAAAGATTCGGATCCAACTCGACCCGCATTTTTTCCCGACGTCAACATGTATAAGTATATATATAAGTATATATATATATTTATAAGTACCATTTAGCCTGGATTGTTAATCTGTGGCATTTTCTGCTTTAATATTTATATATATATACATTAGCTTATTTATGCATGGATTATAAGTCTGTAACTTTTTACTACTTTAATATATATATATATATATATATATATATATATTTATACTAATTTGTTTGGCTTGGATTGTTAATCCGTGGTCTTTTCAGCTTTAATATATATATATATATATATATATATATATATATATATTTTAATTAGTCATTCCTGGATTGTGAATATGTGACTTTTTCTACTTTAATATATATATACATATATATATATATATATATAAGTAATATATATATAATTTGTTTAATATGATTAAATATCAGTTTTAAATATTCATTTGATCTAAATCTGTACTAATGTAGAGTTTGTGGACTAGATTTATCTAAATCTAGTCATATCTAACTTTTAACTGGTTTAAAAGTTGTAAAACTGGAACCGTTGAGCTAGAATGGCTAAGATTTATTTAAATCTAGTTTTCTTTCTAGTTTTGTAAATATTAAGAAACTACGCATCCCTAGATCTGTGTCTAGAGGGAACGGAAAGCTTGGCTACCCGAATGCAAGGATTTAAATGATGAATCCTTTGTTTTTCGACGTCTAGGTTTTAATTTTCATTCTAGTCCCATATAGCTGTCGCGCAAGCTTTTAAATGATATTTTATGAGCCTAGGAATCATGGGATCTACGATTAATGCATGGATCTAGATTCGATTCCGATGATGGACAAATTTGAAATGTATATATAGCTTGCAGGCCTTTTTGTAAATGTAAATAAGAGGGACCTTAAAATGGTTATCCGGATTTAAGGTCTCAACATAGTAAAAGTGTTGTTTGTGGTGTTTGGGTCACTTCGATGACTTTCATCCTCAAAAGAAGCCCGACACCTATGTATATATTATTTTGTCGAAGATGCTTCGCATCTCGAGAATAAAATCAAATCAAGCCGAATATCGAATAAAATAGAAGTATCAAAAGGCTTCAATTCCTATGCGAGCAAAAGGGTTTGAAATCTCTTTTCAAAACATCACTTTTATATCTTGTCTAAAAATAAACTTTTCAAATAAATTAAACCCCACTCTTGTATCCCAAATCCAAATTTATCACTCTAACACGTAGATATACTCATATACTACCATATATCAGAAATTAACCGATAGAAACAGACGTTTAAAGCCTATGATTTGGCAAAAAGCAAATGTAGCAGTCCATTGTGAGTATTTTTACGATCAGAAAGTTCATACTACTTCATTGCGCATTTATACACTTGCACGTTAAGTTTCACTTTCTAATTATGCCCGGAACTAAGTTCCGTGGCCGTTTTGCTTATGTTTTTGTACATTTTAGTACATAAACACGTTTTC